>VZRR01002905.1:381805-439441 GCA_013398015.1 Oreocharis arfaki
AGAACCCTTTCGTAGAGCCTCTCGCAAGGGCGGGGGCAGAAGGTTCCCCCCACGCCCCTAGAGAAGGGGCCTCGGGTTTTGCTGTCGAAGCTGCGAAAGGTAGTTTGAAAAACTACAGGAAGGAAGAGAGATCACGGGGAAAGCTCGGAGAAATCATTAGAAATGTCAGAAAATGTCTAAAGGAGGGCTATAAACATGGTAAAAGGTTTAGAGGGGGTGCCACATGAACAGCTGAGGTCACTTGGCTTGGTCAGCCTAGAGAAGGCGCTGGGGAGATACCTCAGCAGTCTGCAGCTTCCATGGGAATGGGGGGGGGGGCGGCACTTGATTTCTTCTTTCTGGTGACCGGCGAAGGGCCTGTGGGAATGGCATGAAGGTATTGTGGAGGTTTAGGTTGGATATCAGGAAAAGATTCTTCACCCTGAGGGTTGTTGAGAACTGGAACAGGCTCCCCAGGGAAGTGGTTACGGCACTAAGCCTGATACAAGTGTTTGGACAATGCTCTCAAGCCCATGGTGTGATTCTTGGGTGGTCTTTTGCAGGGCCAAGAGTTGGACATTAGTGGTCCTGTGGGTCCCTTTCAATTCAGGATATTGTACTATTCTATGAACTCGAGAAAGGAAGAAGCACTGTGGAAGGAAATAGACATGAATAAGTGGAAGTCAAGGAAGCCTGGGGCCCCGGTGCAGGCTTGAAGCCCAAGGTGATGAATAATGTTGGGTCATTCTGAGCCCTGGTCTCAAGTGAGTTTTCTGAGGAATTGTCTCGTTGTTGATTTGGCATGGAGGAATGATGTGAGATTTGGAGAGTCAGTGGGGAAAGTAGGCTTGGCTGGTGTTTGGGAGAAGTAAGAGTTAACCCAGGTGTCAGGACTTGTAGCAACTTGGCTAATCTGTTTTCATTGTGAAAAGGAACGGCAAATGCCTGAGGTCAGTATCAGAAAAGGGATGACATTCACACTTCAGGAACAGTAAGTTCCTATTCACCAAATGATCAGGCAAAAGGTGTAGTATTTAAGGGTTTCAGGCTAATGGATATGAAAACCTGAAGATGTAGAGTGGGTGTTAAACTGATTTAGATAACTTGTAGACATTTACAATGATAATTTAATCTGGAGTGTTGTAATCACTGAATGTTTTGTGAAATGCAGCTGAGAGGCATAAAGTTTTGAGCTTTAGCCAAAGTTTGAGTAGTGGTGGAACAGGATTTCTAAGTAGAAGCCCTGAGAATTGAAGGACACAAAAATGTAGCTGCTAGGAGGCCAGGAGTGAGTATAATTCTGTTGGGGGAGCAGGATTAATTAATGCCTGGAGCACACGGTGGTTGTAGATAGCAACAGCTGAGGTGAAGATAGTTGGCAACATAAGGGGGAGAGTTTCTGTTAGGCTGGGGCTCAGAAATAAGTCTCCTGTCAGCTGGACTGAGTGATTCAAATAATGCTACAAGTTGCCACCCTGTTAGTGATTTAACTGATGGCTCCTTGAATGAGAGAAATAGAAGGGAGAATAAACACAAAAATTCAGTTTTTATGTTGAAATGTGCCTTGCATCAGTAAACAAATAAGTTTTGCTGGCTTTGAATATTGAAAGCTTGTTTCTATTATGAATTTTTAGTTAGATGTAATAAGTGTATGTAATTCCCTGTCTGTTGTATGTGTGAGGGTTTTGTGGTTTTGATTCCTTCCCTTTACATCACATCCTAAATATTCTTGTGCCTCACCAACACATAGTCATAACCTGTAAGACAAGGTGCACTTAATCAGTATTCAGTCAGGACAGAAGTTATGGCCATGTTTTGCTCATTCAGTTTTAAGAGAATTTTTCAGATAGCTTTTTTTCTGTTGCAAATTACCATGCTTGAACTGATACTATTTTTTTTTTCCATTTGCAGTGAACATGGACATACAATTAGGAAGGCCATTCTGTCATCTTCTTCCAGAGCTGAAAAGAAGCTAGAGCATTCAGGTCTAGCAGAAAATTCTACTCAATCATGTATAGTTCTCCAAATCTGTTCTAACTCCTGTCCATCCATTGTCAAAAAAGAAGTAAGTTATGTATTTTCTGATGCAGTATGTAACTTTTGCATCTTGATGTGAAAGATATTTATTGTTCCATTATTTTAAATTCCAGATGTGCATCATTTGGGCAACCTTTGTTTTCATTTGAATATAAGTTAATAGTCTCAAAAAAAGCTGAAGTATTATGTGACAGGCCCATGAAAGTTCCATATAAGCTTGCTGAATTCAAAACCCATGTTTCCCACTTCTTAGCTGAATGAAATTGAAATAATGAAACCCACTTCTTAACTGAAGCACAGTGAACATCCTTTCACCCTCATAAAACAACGGGCTAGGCTAAAGTTCCCCCAAAACTTCGTTGTTCTGTGCAAGTTTGGGGTGGTTTTATTTTATCTGCAGAGTTAAGCATAATTTACTTTTTCAGTATTTTGTCCAGCTGTTGTGTTACTTTTTCATGATCATGCAGATAAAGTCTGAACTATGTGGAAGACTCCAGTGAATCTTCGTTCTCTGTTTCTGGAGAAGGTTATAACATTCAGATATCAAATAGAAAAGTGCTCAAGACTCCCATTTTTTTTAGATAAATTTGAAATTTGCTACAGGGGTCATTAAGGTTAAGTATTTAGACTTATCTGTTACTATAATGAACAGAAAACTGTATATACACAGCAATTTATAATGAAAACTGTTTCAAATAAAGATCATGTTATACATTTTGAGTAGGCGTATTGTTAAGCACATTTAGTTTTTTATTTATGTAGGAAAAAGTTGTCCTTTAGACTAAAGCAGCATATTGGCCCTCCTAACAATCGCAATAGCTTAAAAGTAGAGTGGTGCAAATTACATTCCCTAAATGCAATCCTGTTTGCATAAAGCTAGCAAATAATGCATCATTTGCGCATCTCTAATTAATAGAAACCATTTATATATCATTGCATTTAAGTTACCTTGATTTGAATGAGTTTCAACTTTATGTCCTCTGTTGTTGAATAAGAGTTTTAAAATATTTTCAAATACTACAGAAAACATACGAAACAAGTATTAAAGTATTTTTCTTTAACATTTATTTTTAGACATACGCCATTTTCTAAATCTAATAAAGCTTAAATTTGTAAAATTTTTGGTGGCACTTGAGATGATACTGTTTAAAATATTTTCTTGTAGTCTGCAATGCAGTCTAATTTTAATGAAGTTGTGACAGTATAATGTTTTGTAGGATTTCTTAAGGTTTGGATTATTCATACCAAGTAAAGAAATTTTTTACTTGGTTGTTTAGCTCTGGAAATTCAATGCAAGGATAAGGATATTAGAGACTTACACCTTAGCTCTATTTTTAATTAGTTATTTCACACTGTGGTGCATACATTTGAATGTTGTCACAGCTTTTTAGAAAATATTAATAACTCACTGTCATTTTGAAGCAGTGATCATTTTCTGATTCTGCTTTTTTTTTTCCTCATTCATTTTGCATGTAACTAATTTTCTTCTCTAGTTTCCACAATCTTACTAGATTTCCTTTCCCCAGACAAATCTCATTCTGTACTTTGGTTTAATCTTTAATTATCAAGCGTTTTAAAGTTATAGTTGATTTACCATGTCTATTATATATACTCCCTCATATTGATAACTTTCTGACACTTTTCATCCACTGAGCTATGTCTTTGTCTTTTTAATTTTTCTTTTCATTGCCTTCTTTCTTTTCCTTTCTTTTTGGTAGATTTTCTTTCCTGACAGACTTTGACGGATTGGTTTTACAGGTGTAGAACAAAAAAGATGTGCTACAGAAGTAGCAGTTACAGTTTTCAGATGTTGTCCTCTGTTCTCTACAACAGATACCACTTCTGGCAATTGGATACAGTGAGCACGTACTTCACACCGTGTCACACATTCCTTTGGTGTAGCTTGTTTCAGGAAGAGGACCTGAAATGGAGAAGTGATGCATTGGCTTCCCCTGTCTTGCAGGCTTCGTCTTCATGCATTAATGTATTATCTCAGAGAGTAAAAGTACTGTACTATTGAAAACATCAGAGGTAATGCAAAAGGAAAAATAATTAAATAACTTTTGGAAAGCAGTTTAATTTGTCCTTAATTTTTGGCCTACCTTTCATGTTTTTAAAATGTTTTATTTTCGCGTTCTTTGCTCCCAGATGTTTGAATGTTCCTTCTGCAGCTCTCATCTGTATCTCAGCAGTCATTGTGCCATTTCCAAAGATTTGTGGTAAGTAGCGGTCAAGTTCCCAGGAAAGGAACTGCGTCATTCCCCAAAGAGTGCCAAGCCCAAGGTGAGTCCCTTCAGGTTGCATGTACAGGATGAATGCACCTATAGCTAAGCTGTAATGGACTGGTCAGGGTGCAACCTGCAGCCCCAATGAGTGGCCAAACACCAGCCTGGTGAAACATCATCCATAGGCTGTTGATGTAGGCCTCTGGAACCAGCAGCTGTGCAGATGCACTGCTTTCAAGTGTGGCCTGGCTCTGAAAACAGTTTAGTCACATTCATACAGTGTTGCTTTGACAAGTCAGACTTCAAAGATTCCGACTGTAAAACTGATTAGAGCTACATATGCAATCTATAGCATCTTTGACCTTGATAATCTGCAGTTTGGATAAACAAACCCAGCATTACTGTCTTAGATAAAAGTGGTTGTATGCTAATCATGCTTTAGATGAGAACAACATTTCCCGAAGCTCCAGAGCTAGGTGATTGAAAAGAGTACCTTTAAAAGGAGTAAATCAACATTTACTACAGGGCTTGTCTATGTGCAAAATAACGTCATTGAGTATTCCTATTTTTTCTTTCAGATCTGTATACCCTTTCCCCTCTCTAGCCCCCTTCAGAGAGGCAGTTTATTACTATAACTTTGCTAAGGCATATGGATTTTTAGGGATAGAGATTTTCATTGCTGTAAGTTTTGAAATGTGCTGTTCACAAACATGGATTTCATTAAGCAATTGAACAGTGTTTTTAATGCTGTGCATCACAATCATACTCTTCTGAAGCACACCAAATAAAATGCATTGGGGTTTGAGTTACATCTATTTATTTAGGATGCCTGTAATCTATCTGTGCATCCTGCCTCTCACACACCATTTAAGGGGTCACAATTTTTATCAACTTTATTACAAGAAATGTGATGCAATGGTAGGAAAAACATCTTCTTTTGATGCCCTAATTAGGCAGGAATAGCAGTGATAATCTTCAAAAGTGATATGCCTGCATACAGCTGGTTGGGAGAGTGCCTTTTTCCCTTGCCATGAAATCATCTGCTAGGGTGGTATTAGCACTCTCAGCCCTTCTGGAGTAGTTTTTTGGGAGAGCTTCTGGCAGTGGGCAAAGCATGTTGCAGAGCTAGAAGTATTTTGGTTGTCAGAACATAAGCTGAGCTCAGTTCAGATTTTAAAACATTGAAAGCACATACTAGAAAAAGAAATACACCAAAACAACGAAACGAAATTTTAACTTAAAGATGCAAATGAGTGAATGAAATGAAGAAAGAAATTAAACGGAATCTGTGGCTAGATACTGGTCTTAAGGATGTGTCTTTCATGATCAGCTGTTCGGCCTTCTTCAGATTACTTGTCCAATTTCCTGTGTGCTCCTTACTGTTTTTTTCCCTCTGTTAAGAACAAGCTTGAGGTTGGAGCAACAGAAGGGTTCCAGTGGCCTGTAGTCACTGCTAAGTGCTTAACCAAATGTTCCTCATAAATACAACAAACTGAGCACACCTAGATAACCATTGACACACTACAAAATCTAGTCACACTATCAAATATTAAAAAAATCTTTTAGAATTTGGTACTAAGGCAAGTGTCAGTTACTTAGATTTCATGTATATTACTTTTTATTTTTTCTATGACTTGTGATGGAAAAAGAAATGTCTTCCTTCAGTATTTTCTGCTTTAAGTCATGTATAACTTGTCTCAGAGGTATATTAGGATGCCAAATGAATATGTAAGCAGAAAGTGTCATATATTATCACTTCTGTCCTCCTTATTGATTGTAAACTGCAAGCACGAGACATTCTCCATGGAAATATGTTGATTTGTCTCTAGATGTAGCTGACTGTGAGTCAACAACATACTCTTTGTCATCCTTTTCTTAAATCAATAGAGTGTTTTTCTAAATTTATAGTGTCCTTTTTTTAGAAGGAACACAGTCCTTCAAACCAAGAAAAATTATATACTGCCATGATTAATACTTTAAAGACAGTCTCTGAGCTTCCCTTGAATGAGTCATATTTAAGGGAAGTTGCTGTATTTATAGCAAATAAACAGCAGAAATATTATTCTGAAAATAATAGATGTTTTCTCTTTATTTTGGCCTGATTTTGTTAATCAAATATGGAACAATATGTAATTTAATTTATATGAATTAAAATTTAACTTGTGGAGCCTCTCTTCTGTATTTGGCCTGATAATACACTGTAGTATATTGGTGTATATAGTGTACACTAGTCCTGTTACTGATAGTCAGCTGGCCTACATGCCATAATTTTGGAAGCTTTTAAGATCAACTGATTACTAGATACCTAATAGACTCCAAGTACTCTATTTCTTACATGCAACTTTTATCTTTGAGTAGGAAAGATGAGGAAAGCTATCTGCTTGTTGTAAATGTGTCAAAAAATGCTTCTAGTTCCAGTTCTAGCACATCTAATATTTTGGCAAAGTGAGAAGGTTATGTTTATATATTTTTTTTTCCTTAAGAGAATTTAAATCTCTTAATCTGTAGGATTGAGTTGTTAGAGACATAAATGTAGTCTTCTTTTTATTGTATAAAAGCATCCTTTCTCAACAGACTACCAAAAAGACAAAGAAACAAGTTATTTTATAGATACTAAAAATACATTAATGTTAATTAAATTCATATTATATGATATTCTCCAGTTTAAGTAATTTTTGTGAGACGTGGACAAATAATACATTATATCCAACAGGCTTACCAGAATATTTGTGCTTAAGATGCAGCACGCAGTTTGCTCTTGAAAAGTCTTCTAACAGAGCATAATCTTTTCTTTTCGCCTTGTCCAAACTCCTTATGCTTTCAAAAAAAATTGCAATTGATATTTTTCTCTAAAATTGGCAGAGATTAAGCACCTTTTTTTTTCTTTTTCCTTGTTTGTGTCTTTTTGGATGATGCAGTTGGCTCTTAATAAGTCCTTGATATATGTGCAGATGGCAAGGGCACTAGAAGTGAAACTTCATAACTCTGTCTGAGGAGCACATTATTTAGTAAGTTAGACAAAACTTTGTTTTTAGGAGAGCTGCGAAGTATCTCTAGAGCAGATCTATTCTCAACCAATTAATTAGAGTGCTTTCTTAGAGTTCCTCATCTGCAGTTGTACACCACAGACTCAGGTATATAGTGAAAGGAATTAAATGGCCTGAATATTCTCCCATTTTATCCCCTGGCTCTTGGAGCAATTGTGAGAAAGGTAGAAATTTTGAGGTGTTATCTAGGTAAGAAACCATCGCTGGAATCAATTGACAATGGCTATGGGGAGCAATATGTATTTTTCTTTTTGGCTACATGAGTCTCTCTTTGGCCGTTTCTCCAGCTGTTTCCCCTAGCACTGAAGGCAAGATCTTTTCTGTCTTCAGCTGTTCTCGTACAAAGCCATGTCAGTTGAAGCACAGCTAGCCCCTTTGTTGTGGGCAGTGGGAGCTTCATACAAAGTTTAGTCACAGGGTGCAGAAAGGACCCCTTTTCTCTCTAAACTCCTTAGAGAGGAGCCTGGGTGTGGCTGGATCCAGTCTTAGCCCCAGACTTTGTCAACAGTTCATGTCTAAAGGATTATATATGTGTAATTGAAGTTTGTCCTGCGAGAGTAAGGATGGCAAAACAGATATATTTATATAAATGTATGCAACTATTATAGTGCATTATAAAACAATGTTGAAGCAATTATATTAAAGCACTTGTATTAAAGCTAGCAAAAACAATTATTAAGTAGAGAAAACCAATGACTCTTTTGCTCAGCCTGGAGGAGTAACCTTGAGGGACATCTCCACTCACAAGAGGAATCTCCACACATGCACTCCAAGAAGGGACATGTTAGAAGACCCTGCCATTAAAATTTGGGACTGGGCTTTTATAGTCTAGAGTGACTGACTGTCATTCATGTGTCTCCAGGGCAGCCATTGTTCTTCAGAAGCTTTAGATAAGTTGTTGGTAGTATCATTTGCTTATTCCTTTGGCTGGGTACTTTACCAGTCCTAGCACATCTTCATCTCACTATCAGGGTGCTTAATTTTGGGATTGGTGAGTCAGGTTGGTTTCAGCTTTATTCAACGCCTAAAGCAGTATGATGCCCCTTTCTTCATTTACCACTGGTAGCTTTGCAAATAGGGCATTGTTCAAGTTGTTTTACCCCATTCCAGGCTGAGCATCCTGCAGGTGCATGTGCGTGTGCATGTTGGAGGAAGAATCACTAGCATGTTTTGGAAAGGCTCTTAAAAGCGAGAGTGGTTAAAGTGGGGAAAGAATGCAAGTTACTGAAGGCAAATCTTGTAACTGAGTATGCTCATAGTGAGTGGTAGATTTGAGCTGCTCTGTGCACAGCTGTTTGCATGATATGCTGAATGCTTTCAGGGGCCTCACTTCTAAGTGAGATTCACTTTTGACCGGAATAGTGGCCACTAAGTATCAGCCAGCAGCAGGAGAAGGACTCCAAGGCTACAGGTGAACCAAGAGCTGAGAGCAGCCACAGCAGAGGATGAGTAGTGCTCTCATTGCCAGGGCACAGTCCAATGATACCTGAGCTGGAGAAGCAAAGGAGAGTGGTAATAGCAACGGAGTTGATGGAGAGATCATAGAGCAAAAGCAAGGCAACAACTCAGAACAACCGTGTGGGGATGGGGATGGTGGGTAACACCTATAGGATAGAGCAACCTTTGGCTAAATGAATCTTCTCAGGCCATGGGCAGGGTTTGTGAGTGGACTCTAATCAGGACCATTACAGCCTCTTGGTGCATTAGACCATGATGTTGAGCTTTTTAACTGATCAAGTGCAAATGGAGCTCTTAAATGACATAACTTGGCAAAATTTGCAGTGAATACGTAATTACAGGGTGTAATAACCAGATTAAGATTGTACTGATTTGTCATACTTAAGGTATGCCAAGTCAAAAAGCTGATAGTTTCAGCAGCCTTGGGTAGGCATTTTTTCTCTTGTAAAAATTATGTCTTACTGTTATGATAAGAAATAGGTTTGTGATCTCTCTCATTTTTTTTTATTTGGCCCAATGCATATATCTTCATGTGCAAGACACGAATGACTAAATTTGTGCTAAGCCTTGAGCAAATGCTGAAGGCCAATGTTTTCCTCTTAGTACATACTGGTAATAGTGGAAGATCTTGTTGAAGCCAACTTGTTCTTGCATGCAGCTACAGGACTGAACATTCTGAACTCCAAAAGATATGCATGAGTGCCTAAATCTCTGCCCTTTAAATCATGTGAAAGATTGTATCATGGTGAGACACTGGAAGGAGTTGCTCAGAGAAGCTCTGGATGCCCTGGACTGTTCAGGGCCATGGTGGATGGGACATTGAGAAACCTGGTCTAGCGGGAAGTGTGCCTGCCCATGGCAGGGAAGTTGGCTAAATGATCTCTAAGTTCCCTTCTAACCCGAACCATTATATGGTTCTAGGTTTGTTTCATCTTGATTCTTGGCAATTCTCAATTTTCTACTAACCTGAAGAAATAAAAAAGCTAAATAATCAATTATTTGGCAATAAAAAACTATAAATCTTCATAGGGGTTATATTGCTTTAACTGTATTACCCAACCCCTATTTTTTCATACAATTATGTGAAAAGAAAAAAAAAAACAGCATTAAAAAAACACATGAAACAGTGTGAAAATTACTCTGCTAAAGTCTGTATCTTCTCAAGTAAAATAACTGCCTAAAATCAACGGGGCAACACAGAAATGTGAGGTTATACCTTACATAGCCTTCCTTCTTGAGCGTGTGTTGAGCCTTTCAGTAGCAAGAAAATCTTCAGGGGACTCCATGTGAGAAAAGTGTAAATTTTTTCTGCTAACAGTATCCTGTATATTGTAATAGTGGCAGAATCTGGTCCTGGAACAATTAAAATCTCAGTATATGAAAGAAAAAGAACACAGTTCTTTCTTTTACATGCTAAGTTTGCCTCTGAATGACTTGATAGCCTGCTACTGAAGCAGGTGAAAAGACAGTGGTAATATAAACCTCGTTTTCCTCCCCCGAGGTATGAACTATACTGAACTGATGCGCTTTTTTGCATCTTCTAGCATTTAATTAATTGGAACCTGCACTCACAAAAACGTTTTACAGTGTATAGGTAGTGATGTGTTATTGTTAGAGAATACTCACTAATTATTTCTACTGGACTTCCTGTTTTTGAAGTCTGTATCTAGGTAATTTTTGGGTGCTTCAGTCCTTCGCATAACCATTTCCAAGTGAAAAAGTAGAGCTTAAGGCATACTCTAGATCACAGGTAAATCTAGCTGTGGCAGGTAAATATGCATATGTAGATTGTGCCAGCATTGACTTAGGTCCGTGAAAAACATCTACATTTCAGTGTCACTTTGGCTTCTATGTAGTTGTAATTGCAGAATTCTGCTGATTTGACACTTCTGTTCTCTGAAAAGAAGGTTGGTGCTGTGGAATAGAAAATGAAGCTCAAAAACTTCACTTTTCTGTGAAAAAGTGTAGGAAGGAGCAGACTGGCTGGAGAGGTTGCGGAGTCTCCTTATCTGGAGATACTCAAAAGCTGTCTGGACACAAGCCTGAGTAACATGCTCTAGAGGGCCCTGCTTGAGCAGGGAAGTTGGACAAAATGGCCTGCAGTGGTCCCTTCCAACCATTTGGTGAAAATAAAGGGTGCTTTTTCTTGTTGTGTTTTGTTTCACCTGAATAAAGCTACTTGTGTTTTTGGCATATAGTAGAGAACTGAACCCATAATGTACACAAAGTTAGTAATTAAGACCTATGAATAGAATTAATTCCAAGTGATTTAGGTCTCTAGAGCAATAGAAGTCTTTAGGCACTACCCAGTGTGTAAGCAATCACATAGGTCAAACTTGTATGACTAGTGAAATTATTTGGGATCCAACTGCGTTCATGAGGATTCTTCAAATACATCTGTATTAAGGGTAAAATTCCACAGATATATTGACAAAATTGGTATACAATACATACAATGGCCGAAACAAAACATCCCACAGAACTCAGGTTATTTAATCTTGCTCCATTTTGTTCATACGTATCTTTTAACATTAAAAAAAAAGGTGAAGACTACTGCATAGCTCTTCCTATTTTTTATGATAGTATTCTGCCTTCCAGAAGTTGCCAGAATCTTTAGATGAAGTTTTAAAATACAGAAGAAAAAGAAATAACAGTAGTTTCCTGAAGCTCAGCTGTGACAAGGAAAGAGTAGAAGCATCTTATTTTCTAGGAATAATTCACAAGAAACAGATTTTAGAAAGCCACAATGGAAAATGCATCCTAGATACCTAAGAGTTTTTCTGAATAATTTTACAAATGTCACACTTCCTTGGATTCTAGTTTAGGATTTTTTCTTCTCTGTTATGCCACAGAAGCAGCTTTTGACTGCTTAATCCTGCTTTATCCCAGATACTTAAAAATTTCTGTGGAATTTTCTGCTTGGAACTCCCGGGCACTTTAGACCTTGACTGTCAGAGTAGCTTCAGTTTCTCAGGTAATGTGGGTATGCTGCTGTTAAAAGTTCATTTAGCCAAGTGACCCTGAGGCTTTTTTCATTGCCTTTCATTTGGTACCATCTGCACTATCACTGACGTTTATATAAAGTCAATGTACTACCTTTCTTTATCCAGACTTTCCATCTGCAGCCAAGAAGGATCATTTCAGACAGTAACAGTAACTCATGTTTATTCTGGTGTTTAGGAGAAGTCTTACAGACCCCTCATTTAATTCATTCACTGACCCCCTTCAAACATTAGAATTTATTTTCTCACATGTTAATTAGTATTCCACAACAAAGACAAACTAAGTATATGGTTGTAGTGTTTGTGTGGCTATTTAAAACTAATTTAGCTGTTGCAGAAGAGTGACACCATTCATTGCAGTCAGAACTGGGGAATCAAAACACAATCGGATACTGAGAGTCCAGACTCTAATAAATACTTGTTTTGTGACTCAGAGCTGCAGGCGACTGTAATGTCTGAAGACTTTTATAGTTAGAGGATGAAATACGCTCTTCATTTAATAGGGAAAAAAAAACCAGCGTGGAAACACATAAAGGTAAAGACCCACCATTTGAATAATGTTGCCTTCTTAATGAGTCATGATGTAAACCTTTCAGCATGCTAAGATGTAAATCTGACCTGCTTTAACCAGCTTCAAAATTTTCAAGCCAACTTACTCAATACCTACATTTTATCCAAAGCCATAAAAACTTTAAATTTCAATTAAAAAAATATAAAATTAACTCTGATAAATTTCTTTCTTGACAGTTACTGTTTAAACAACTCTAAATATTCTTAGGGTTATTCTAGCACACTTTTTTTTTTGCCCCCCAGTAGTCACAGGGTCAGTAACACCCAAAGATGGTGGTTTTGCAGAGTAAAATAATATCCAAATTATCTTCACTATTTCCCTGCCTAAAACAGAGTGTATATTCTTTGGGAACAGGGGATGTCTTTACGTGGACTTATTGCTATACAGCTCACCTATACAGCTCAGCTATCAGAATGTTCCCTTTTAATAGATCACTTAGCTTCTGACCTCAGTGTTGTAGTCGCCTTTCTGCTGAGAACTCTTCTGATTTTGCAAGAGTTCTCTTCAGGAACATAGTCATTGGTTAGCCAAAGGAAGGGTGAATTTATGTGGCACTAGTAATTGTTACTAATTTTCAGTGAGCCCTTAGATCTGTCATAAAATAAGATTTATATTTGACAGGAGATTCTCTGAAATACCTTACTTAAGTCAGCACCGTACTGAGGAAATTTTATTAAAATTCTTTATAGAGATTTGTGTTTAGTCAGCTTCCTGCTGTTGTTCTCTTCCCATCTGGGACATTAACTCCGGAGAGCTTGATTTCTTTAGATAATTTTTAGTTTTTTTTTTTTTTTTTTGCAGTGTAATTACTAGAGCAGCAATGTAATGTTCACAGAACCCAAAAGCTCCCGGACCTGAAACACTACCAAATGACTGTGAAGAATCTAAAGTAAACTGGTGATACAAGTTTGCTAGGGGTTCTTCCTCCTTTAGACAGAAGGCAGGCTCTGTTTCTCTAAAAAGACTTGGCTTTGCCAATCAATTCATATAAATACCTTTATCCGTAGAGAAAATAAGGTACTATGGTATTCATTACTTCTGCTCTCTCTTGTCATATTAAATACCGAAGACTTTAATGGAAGTTGAAGGATAATTCTTTGATACAATTAAATAACAGCGAAGTAATGATACTTGTCATTCCCATAGCTTTGAAATATAAAGATAATTATTTTCCTAGTTCTCTGTAGAATAGGCATGTATCATTAGCCTTTGAGTACAGTGAAGTACAACAAGGTTAAGCAAATTTTTCAGAACTAGAAAAAAATAAGGAAAACCAAGAATAGCACTCTAATTTCTTGTCATCTTGTTCTGTTCTGTTTTCACAAGATCAGCCTTTATTAAGTTGTCATCTGAAGCACCTTTAACAGGTTATACCCATGAAGAATTTAAATTAGAGGTTTCTAAAATTTATTTAGGAAATTAACTACCAAGACAGGGGATATAAAAAGCGTTGCACTGATGAGTTTTGTCAGGTATACACAATTTAAAGTCCCTGTCATGCTGCTTGCTTGGATGCAAATTTCTTCTGGATTTTCTTCTCATGGCTGGAGTGCTTACCAAAACAAAACCCAAAATGTCATTGTATAGGAGAAATACCTAGGCTGTGGTTCTTGAGCAGAACAAGTTTCCTGCTGTTGTAGGAAACCCGAAATACCGGTAGTGTCCTCTGGTAGCTTTTGCAGTGCAAGCCTTACATTTTTCACAAGGCGAAGGAGATCTCTAATTCATGGCCTGCAGGGACAGAGCTCTTGGCTTTTCTTTGGACCCGCTTTTACTTGCTTATGTCTGATTATGGGGAGTTGGGCAAAACAGGGATACCCAGCATTTATGGTTTTTTATTCTTCAATAGATCTTACCAGATTTTGTAGACTTCAAGGTGAAATTGCTAGAAGCAAAACAGTCTCCTGGAAAAATTGTGTGATAGATATCCAGTCTAGGCAGCTTTACAAGAAAAATAAGTCTTACAGTGTTTTGGTTTTGGTTTTTTTTCCTGTGGGGAAAAAAACCCAACCAAACAAAAAGCAGCCTTGCTATTAAGCTGTATAGCCAATATACCAAATGGGTTTCCTGAAGTGAGTAAAAAATTACAGTCCTGACATTTCTATTTAGATTTTTCTTCAGGGAGATCATATTTGGATGAGTTCAAAAGCTGTTTGCATGAGTTTTTTCAATTTTTTTCTACAGCAAAATTTAGCTGTTTTCACCAGGCATCACTGCAAGTTGCCAGGAAAGTGTCAGAATTCTTGTCAGTAAATCAGTTTCTACAAATTTGTCCCAGGTAGAAAAAACATTTGCAAAGAAAATGAGTCTTATGACCAAAGGGAAAAAAAGTAACAAATCTAGTGATGAGGAAAGAAAAACAGTGTTCTTGCTAAAGGCTATTTAATTTTATCTTTATAAAATTTTAAGACTATTGTTTATATCCTTGTAGTAAGCTCTACTATTTACTGATCTAATCATTAGTAAGAAAAAATGCTTTATGACCTTCAAAATATTTCTGTGATAGATGAGGGTACAAAGGTTGCTACACTCTATGAAAGATAATTTCTTCTACAATAAAATGTTTTTCTCCCATATTCTTATTGCCTGTTTTTCATCTTGAGCTCTGCAGTCCATGCTTAAATAAGTCCGTCCAGTTACACCTTGAACCCTGAAAACAATTGTACGAATCAGTTCTTCCTTTAAGCCCCAAATGCCACTAGTGAGGCACACTGCCAGAGTGGACCCCAGCCTCCCACGGTGTGACAGATCAGAGCTGCCTCCCTACAAAGCTTCATTCCTACACTTGCTCCCCAAAGCAGCAGCACTAAGGAATATTCTGATTAAATACTAAAGTAATTTCTGATAGGACTTGAAAATAAAATCTTTTTTAATCTTATTTTTTCATGAGAGACTGTGTCATGGTAGTTCAATTTTAGGACTGTAAACAAATAGTGCTCTTCTGGCACTGGCTCCACATATATTACAGTTTTGTTACCAGACTGTACGTCTTGCTTGTCGGAGGTCTTAACACTCTGCTGTTAAAATGCTTGGCACTGTAAGGAGAGGAATGCCTGGTACTTCAGTAAACATGTAGACCGTGCTTGAAACATCTCCAAGATCTAGTCTGAGGTTCAAAGCAAATGCTTAATCAATAAAGGAATTGTGGTGTTGCATTTGCATCTCTCTCTTTGTTGAATAACGCAGTCTTGGGAGGATTCTTATTTTGAGAAAGAAATGTTTTAAGAGATTTAGGAGAAATCTTGGTAAAAGACAAAGAAGAAAAGAATTAAAAGGTTAGACATTGCTTGGAAAGTATTCTATAAGAACACAATTTAATAAAAGAAAAACTGGCACTTCTTATTGGGATTTGTTATATCTACATTTAACGTAACAGACCTGAGTCCAGAGTGTGTTGCAAAACCTCTGCTGCTGGACTGTCTTCTGTCAGAATTGATGTGGGGGTTTTTCTGCAAACTTATGAGTAATCTTTCCATCTTCCGTGAGAGCACAAGCCCACACTCAGAACTTGCAGTTCTAGAGCTAGTGAGGCTTCCTGTCCAAGGACTTAGTGAACCCGGGACCTTAGTGAAGGTCACTCAGGATCTGTGTCTCTAAGGCACACTAAAATGTGTCACAGATAAGAAGAAATGTGTAGACATTTCTGTTCATTTGTAAAAGGATTGTGTCTGCAAGCATAGTGCCATTAGTTTTCTTTCTATGATGTTTTCTAAGTAGAGAAATGTCAAAAGGCAAAACCCTGAGGGAACCATTGTGGTATGATTTCTTTTATATTTAAAGATAGCATTCAGGAGAGGCAGTACACTTGTTAAAAGGGTAGGTGTTTTAATCTGAAGTGAAAAATGGAAGGCATTCTGTTAAAGACTTGAAAACAAATTCATCACTTCACACATTAGGCTATCTAGAGATGAAATTTTGGCACAGTGTTTGAGGATAAATGGCATGTCTTTTTGATCAAAGTTTTTGGAGATTAGCTAAATATTAAATATGTAAATATACTTGTCTCTAACAGGTATGTAATTGGCAAGAATGATCAAAGTATTCTTTCAAATCTCTAGACAGATACTAACTATGTATTTTCCTGTGTTCAGAGTTTTACTTTTTTTTTTCTTTTTACAAGAGCCTCTTCATTTGCTCTTCTTCGGGAAAAAAATCACACTGACAAAAGAAGACTTCTTTTGAAAAGCTTAAAGAGGAACATTTGTTGTGATATATTGATCCTTTGGAAGGAGCTGATAGTGGCAAAGCCCACTCCATCACTTAGGAGTCTGACAACCCTAGAAACAGGCTGGCCAAACTGCTTGAATCTGATTTTTGCATAGCTTACATCCCTGTGCTAGCAGCTGTTATCATAGTATTAGCCTTCTGTAGTCCTAATGTAACCTCTTGAAACTTTTATGGGCTCCATGCTCTGAGATTACCTGCCAAATATTTTTAAAAAGAATCATCATCACCTCTCTCTTTCTTTTCATTTTCCACCTGGGGAGAAAATAGCTTGATTAGTTTGGGTGATGGTAGGAAGCTGGAGGAAATCCAATCATGATTTTTCAATCTGAAGGGTTTATTTCCTTTCATTTCATTCATTTCCATTCAGCTGAAGGTAATGAGGTTATGCAGGTCTGATTTCAAAGGGCACAATTTTGAAATGATGGGTTTTGCTTAGGTACATTATAGCTTTAAACTGGTGATTTTGATGAAGTTGCATAAACTGGAGTATAATGCAGTTTCTCCCCACCCCCCCCACCCCCCCCANTTTTGGGTTTTTTTTTTTCTCTCTCCCCACTAAAGCATACAAGAACAGACCTGCTGAGTAGGAAGTGCTATTTTTACATAATCACTCTTCAAACCAGAGCCTCACTGTAGACATTTTGAAGACACCAAACTAAGCATTCTAGCAGTCACTTCTCCTCCAGCTGCAAAACGGCGTGTACAAAGCTGTAGTGTAGGTCATTTATTAATTTAATAGTCTCCTCTTTATCTATTCTACTGTTAACTAGCTGAAGTATTTCCCAATAAGTGTTCTTCACATTTCTGGGGTTAACCATCTAGATATTCCTTGCATTCATACAAACAGCTTATGATTTACAAAAAGAAAATTTTGAAATTAAGATATCTAAAAAAAAAGTCAATGTGGTTATTTTGTTTTGAAAATTCTTTTTAATTTACTGGGATGCATTACTAAAACATCTGAGCGTCTAATTTATTTTCATAATCATCCCTTTGAGACAGAGAAATGCTATTGTTATCCTCATCATTCAAATGAGAAGTGTTTTGCTTAAAGCTGTCCAGAGCCTGCATAAAAGAGGAGGGAGATAAAACCATCTTTCATATTTCAATCTGAATTGTTCAAATGCTAATGAAATAGCAAACATGATTAAAGTGCTTGTTTACAAGTTGATGCAGAGGCGTCTCTTTTTTGACCGTGCAAGTGACTTCCATTTGTCTCGCTCTTTTTTTTGACTCCTTCCAGCTGCTGCAATGGACCTGCACTTTTTATTCTTTGCACCAGTGTTAGGGGCAACATGTTTTTCCCCATGGTTTTGAGGCTAAACTTCTCTTTTCTTCCAGGCTCTGCTGTAATCTGGGATGGCTCTTAGCAAGTCCCTTCTATCTATTGTTTACCAAAGAGAAAGTGTTAAATGAAAGACAAAGCCACCCCAAACACATTCATAAATCATAGATTCAGTAAGCATGTAGTAACCATAACGATTCAAAACATTTTTTGAAAGCCAACCTTTTGGCTAGAGAGCATATCTTTTCAGTAAATTAATTACTGCTTAAGAGATGGATGCATATATAATATTTCTTTATAATTTCTGCAGAAGTTTTTACTTAAGAACGTCTGGCTCACATGAGGCAAATTAGCCTCTTTGCATGCTAGCTGGGTTACACTGTGTTTGTGATATACAGCTGTGTCTTGGTTCACAAAGGTGGTAATAGAATACACTGCAACCCAGGACAAGCTGACATTAAAAAAAAAGTGTCGGCAAAAGTAGTAAGAAATATAAGGTATTTTGAAAGACTTCTGCCACCCATTCCTTCCAACATGAAACAGAAGAGGGTTTTTTTAATGCCTGAGAGCAGTCTCCTTGACTTTGATAGCTCAAATTTCAGAGCACCTGTGTAAGTTTTTACAGCGCCATAGCAAGGGACTCCAGGGCCCAAATCCAGAAATGGGCTTTGAGCCAAGTTCTAGTTCAGTGACTTACGGGCTTTGTGGGGAGATATCAAAGTGTACTTAAACTCAGAGCACTTTTTCTTTGTGTTAGAGACTTTCACGTCTCAAATATTGTCCTTACTAACCTTAGAGTTTGAATTATAATTGCCCCATAGTTTCCAATTAATAAATATTCTGCCTATCAGAAAATCTGCTTTCCATACACATTATCCTTTGCTCCCTAGCACAGTCCTTGCTGTTCATAGAGCAACCTAGATGATGCCAGAAGTTGAGATCATTTTAGGCTTAGCTGGACTAGGACTGCTCTCATCTGTGACCAACAAAGTGTCTTGCTGAGTTCTGAAACAACCAGAAGGAAAATGTACAGAAAGTGTCAGTGAGTCATTTGTGTACATGCCTCTGGGCATTTATCCTTTTCTTGGAAGGGCATTTTCCCTCTGATCCACTGAAGCAGAATGAAATAATATTTTAATTTTAGGACTGGACTTATATGTAAACATTGTACTTTCAAATCGTAGAATTCTGATATAGACATTATTATAAGCCAGTAGTTGGCTATGCCAGTATTCAAGTAATGAAGCGAATTCACACTGGATGAACAGGCAAGTGAGTGCCTCCTACTCTGTAATGATATTCTGAAAATCACCTTGAAAATAATCCAATGGGCTTCTGCTATCCAAGGAATAGATATGTCACTGCACATCCCTGCCTTGTAAACACACAAATAATTATTATGTTTACATTACATTACATCTAAAGTTAGGTACTCATCTACAAACCTGAAAAGCTGGATGCTTTGCATAGTATGAAGATCATTGGCTGCTATATTCTTTACATCCTTGTGTAAAAATAAGCGTTCCGCTGAAGAAAATACTTCTGTTCTTACTATGCGATGACTTACCCACGTTAGATTTTATCTTTTCTTACATAAAAAAGTTTAATCAATGACCTCAATGATAATTCAGTATTTTTGTAAAAAGAAATGTGTTATTTTACATAGTTTATTCAATAATCTTTAGTTTTATTGCATTTCAGAAATATAGATGATTCCAAACTTTGTCTGATAGGTTGAATTAAATAAGAAAGATTGAGTACTCACATTTCTTTTTTTTTTTTTTTTAAGAACAGTCTAGAAGATTGCTAGTAAGTATGCTACACTGAAGAAATGGCTGTTAGAGTATCTGGTAACATATAAAACAGCTAATTACGCATTGCTACATTAGTATGTGGACTCTCCTGTTGTATTGCTTTCCCTGAAGACTCTTATTTCTACCTGAAGAACAGAAATGCAGTAATACTATGAAGTAGCAAGTCATTACTTGGTAAAAAAGAGGTTGTGAAATAACTTAGTTTTGAATCTCCAGATGGACAATAAAGTTGTTTTCATGTGTGAAGCTAAGGGATCATTACAAATGCTGCTAAAATTATTAGACTTTGAAAAAAAAATGCAAAGGCATTAAGGCATTTGCAATGAAAAGCTGCACAGAAGTATGAGAAATGCTGTTTTCTTTGTCTTTTCCTTGGTCATTTTCTTTCAGTTTTAGTGACATTGTTCATTTTGCTTGATTTATAGAAAATTAGAATTTATAGGTATCAGTTTAGAGGCTGTCTCTATGTTAAGCTCTTTGAGATGGAAAAACATATTCAGAATCCTTATATAAGATTGCAGACTTGTAAAATGAAAGCATATTTTTCTAATAAAATTTTTAAAGGACAAATGTACTTCCAGCTGTGCCATATTTCTATAACTAATGATATGCAAAAGGCTGGCTCCTCAGCTGATGAAATTCCGTACTTGATGCTAGTAAAGCAAAATCCACATAGGTAGAAAAAGTCTGCAGTGTGTTAGCTAAGCACTTGGAGAAATGAAACCTAAAGCTATGCAATTAATAGGTGAAAAATCAACATGCTCCTAAGTTTTTCCTCATATTCATCAGTTTTGAAGGGAAAATATGTCTTCAGTTCTAATCGGTTATTTTCCCTCTTTGTTTACAAGTGAGAACTGATTATTTTACTATTTTTCCCCGTACAGGAGCTACTGGAATGAAAGAGCTGTTGAGAAATACCTGATAGATGTTGGGCTTGGGATAGTTCAGTTTGCAGTAGGCTTTTGATTAGTGATATGAAATGTCCAGTATCCTAAGAAGACTAGAGGAATGATTTCCCCTTGCTTTCGAATTGTTTACTGATCTGCATTTTATTGAGGCCTGGAATGCCCTCTGGTGGCGCACAAGCTTTATGGCAAGTTAAAGTCCTGGAAAAATGGGAATTAACAATGGGGTGTTCAGCCTCTCTTGATTTGTAGCTCAGTGACAGAGCTTTTCCAGCGACCTACAGTGGTGATAACTTTTGGCAAGTGGCTGAGGTTAGTAGTGAGGCTTTATTCAGAGCTGCTTCAAAGAGCTACAAAGCTCCTGCAGCCCTGCCGTGAGCGGGCGGTACTGCCCTTGGAAGAGGTAAGAGTCCTGCCAGTGCTGAAGCAGAGTTAAAATCAGGTTGTACTCTGAATTGCTCTGCCATAGAACTAGAAATAAAACACGTATCTTATCCGGAACTTATTCCTGTGTATCTTTATGGCACACAGAGGACTATATAGCAAAAAAGGAATTTATCCTGGTGATAAGCACAGGGGGCTGTCTTTAGCATTTTTTCAAAGTTCATCTCAGGCTGGAGCATAGAAGTTGAACAGTTCCGTTGCTGCTGGAGATAAGAATTTTTAAAAATTATTTTCTTAACCTTATTAATGTTTCATATACCTAATACATTTTCTTAAAATCACCTGTTGTGAATATCCTTCAGTCCTTTTTTAGCATAGTTATTGGAACCAGATGGTGTAAATATTTTCTTTTATAAGGAACAGGTAAACACATAGGAAGAAGAGTAATCTAGCTTGTGTTTTGTGAAGATCTTAATTTTTTTTAGGAGATGAAAAGATGATTGAAAAGATGATGAATAGAGAATGGATATAGGCAATCTCTTTCCCTATCTTCCCCCACACACTCCCTTCCAATCCTATCTACCTGATCCTGTCTCTCTTTGAAAAACTGTAACTAGAAATAGTCATAGAAAATGTTAAGAAAAATATATGAAGTGGAAATGGACTTCAAGATGCAAGTAAAGGTCCTGTCTCTGGCTGTTTTATTCCTGCAATGTTCCAAAAGACAGCAGATTTTTTGCTCTGTCTATCAAAATGATAACAAAGACATACTTGCTAGATAAATGGATATTTTTTCTTGACCCGAGTTGTTAAATATGGAATTTATATACAGCATCATAAATCTACTGGCTTTTTAATGTTCCTATGGCAAAGACCATCGACCTTAAAAGTTTTCAGCCTTTACAGCCAAGGCAAAGCACCAAGTATTAGCAAGACATAGAAAGAGGAGGAAAAGAGCCCCCAACATTTATAACTTACATGATTCCAGCAGGTAGGAAAGAAGCATGGATGCATGAGGCTTTTTAAAAATTCTGTCATTCTGTTTTGTTCCATTCCAGCTGTATTTAAGTACTACTGCTGCTGAAAGGTGCTGAGATTATTCAACATAAACTGATCTAGACAGTAAAGAAATTTTTGCCTTTGGTTAGATTGTTTGTGACAGTGTTGTAGGTTGCGAAGGGCTGATTGTGAAATCAGGCAAACAACAATAATTCAGAAAGTTCATTTCAACATGACAGAGCTGACTGGAGGCTTATTATAAATACCAGCTCCATATAAAGAAAGGCAGAAGGGAATTGACTTCAGTGATTTTCTTCCTGGAGGTGACAGACACACACACACAAAGTGAAAATAAACAATGAATAAATAAAAGCAATTCTTACTTTGTAAAAGGTCAAGCTTATTTTCACTCAAAATTTTGATTTAAAATTGTTTAAAAACCTCACAACATTCTGCTTACTTCAACCTTTACATCCCTTTGACTGAATACCATTCCATATATTCAGAGAACAATCTTATTTCAGATCATGACTGTTCTGTTAGTGTGAGGACCCTGCTCATGTCTTTTAAGATCTCTCAAAGAAATTCCTGTGAAAGCCCTATTTTGGCATTTAACTTGAGATATGTCAACTGGCTGAGAAAACTATGGTCTATTTTTAAGTGCCTGACTGTACTTCAATTTTTAAAAGTCTTAAGGTAGCTCTCTGCCAGAGCATTGCGTGTCGATTGCCCCTTACAGCATATCTTCAGGTGTTTTAGGGGAGGCACCAGTTCAGTCTGGCTGCTCTGAACTGAGTAAAAACTTCATAGCCCATAGGATGAAGACAAGACAGACAGGATACCATTTCAGAGCCAACTCAAATACGTTCTTACCACTGCATATTCTCTGCACATGGCAACTGAATAGTTACTCGATGCTGGCACAGTAACACTGGATGATGCTTTCTTTCTCCTAAAAGCGTTCAGTGGTTTTGTAAATGTATAAACATCAAGTAAAGAATGTACTATATTGAATGATCCATCTAGCACATTCCCAAGCCATTAACTCTGGTTGTTTGTGGGGATGAAGACAGGAGGATCCAGAACTTCCTACCTAGAAAGTGTAAAACTTGTCAAGAGATGTATTTGAAGGCGTTCGGTATTACCTATGGCAGGCATGAGGCCCCAGAAATGAAAGGCACGTCTTCCAGTGTTACGTGGATGCCATTTGGCATGGCAATTTGAGCAGAATCTGAAAACTCAGGAAGCTACTGGGATAGCAGGACAGTGACAGATTGACTGTATGGTAAATCCCTTAGTCAAAGGTGATCCTAATAAGCCCTGAAGAGACTAACTCAGAAAAGGTTAGGGGAAACAGAAACTCATGGCACACATTAAAGTTCAAATGAGTAATTGTCGTGTGGGTTCTATTTTGTGGCTTACCAGCTTCTCAGGTTTGGTACAAAGCATTTATTTTTTGAAAAAGCTGGTTGTATTTATAGGGCATTCTGTCCCTGGGTAATTTTATTGACAACCAGTATGCAGTTAAATCTGCAATTTCTCAGACAGTACTGTATTGATTACCTTTCACCTTATACTGTATACTCCTTAAAGATCAAATCACCTAGAGTACATTAAGGAGTAAACTAACTTTTAATTGAGTGCCTTTTTATTATACTGAGTAGTTTGGATTAGTGGCACATCAGTGTGCAGAGTGTGTTTACATCTTCCTCTATTGCTGTGCTTCCACAATAACTAGAGGAATGATAACTAGAGGAAGGGAAGCTGAGGCCTTACAAAATAAAGAAAAGAAAAGAAGTATATCAGTTTAGATAGCTACTCACTCTACAGAGAACTTCATTGACTAAAATACGATTAAGTTAATGGAGTTAGGTCAGACACTAGTGTAACGATGGATACTTGTTTAAAACAAAACAGTGTGCAAATCAGATCTGTGAAACAAACAGAAACAAGGGGCAAATTTCCCTGAATCAGTACTGGACAAGAACAAAGTACAATGTAAAAAAAATTTATTTACAGGTGAATGCAAAACAAAAAAAACCAAACCAAAACAAAAAATGGGGAAAAAGCCCACAAATAAAAATCAGACTTATCTTAAAACAAGTTAGTATCAACCAGGCAAAAAGTGATTTGAAAGAAAAGATATGACTATATATGGTACTCTATATGGTGAGTTCTACTTTAATCACAAAATCTGAAGTGTAGGAAGACAATATTCATGTCAACAATTGATTATTTTTTATTGCTACCCTAGTCCTACCCTTTGCCCCAGCCATGTTTGTTTTCTTTTCTTCATCTAGTTTTCCTGTCCTATCTCATCTCATATTCTGGGGGAAGCAATCACCTTTGCAAGGCTCTCGGTTCATCACAAGGGAAGAGACACAAGAACTGCCAACACCTTAATCAAGGTATTGATCTGCAAGTGATCTGCAAGGGGATGTGTTTTGGCCAGGGTTAAACTTCCAGTTTATGCAGCATCCTCAGACCAGTGCTGTATTTATGTGACACCTTATCTACCCAGGAACCTCAATAAAGGTGCAATAAGGGTTCTCAATCTGTCTTTCAGGGATGATGTTTCTCCTTCAGCCACTAACTGTACTAGGTCCCAGCAGGTGACAAGATGGAGGAGGAAGATGAATAATTTGGATTCTGCTACCATAGACTGACTTATCTCTGACTTATCTGTGAAACAGCTCATGTGTCCTCCCAGAGATGTAGCCAGCAGCCCCCGCTCCAGGACGCTTCCTAACATGAGGCCTCTGCCTCCTCCACCTCCTGTGAGCATCAGCTTTGTCAACATGCAGTCCAGCGCTCTGCCAGCTGATTATTAGTAAAATGACTGAGGATGCATTAATCCCCAAAGAATTTGCTTATGCAGTTTCATCACATTGCAGATTATTTTTAGTCTCTCTTAGTTGCTTCTGGACAGACTAATCACAAAAGCAGAACTGCAAAACGTACTGTTCCACTTGTGCTTCTATGTTGTTCCTCATTTGCTTGGCTCTGTGTAAACAGCACATTCTGATGAACACGTGTCTCAGGCAGAGAGACTAGAAGGTGAGAAAACACCCCAGCAGAGCAAAGTGCTTCCTTCACTGGAATCGTCATAGAACTACAGAATGGTTTGGTTTGGAAGGACCTTAAAGACCATCTGCTTCCAACCCCTCTGCCACCATCCAATAGACCAGGTTGCTCAGAGCCCTATCCAGCCCAGTCTTGAACACTTTCAGGGATGTGGCATCAACAGCTTCTCTGGGCAACTTATTCCAGTGCCTCACCACCCTCACAGTAGAGAATTTCTTCCTGATACCTCCCCTAAACCTACTTTCGGTTTAAAGATGTTGTCCCTTCTCCTGTCACTCCGTTGTCCTTGTAAGAAGTGCCTCTCCAGGTCTCTTGCAGACCCCCTGTAGGTACTGAAAGGCCACAACCATCTCTCTGGAGCTAACTGAACCTCAGAAGAACAAAATTCCTAACTAATTTACCAACAGTCGGAAAACCTTTTATTTCCTTTTATACCAAATTATTTACTTTTTTGTTTGTTTGTTTTATTAGAAAGGAAAAGTTAACAAGTAGTACAGACAATAGACTAAGGCTTCTACCTGGCAGCATTTTTTACCCTATGCACAGGCTGGGTGACTGGCTCAGAAATTCCCTTTTGGTGTCTCACATCCTCTACAAGCTGCCCCTGGTACCCCAACAGTCCCAACGGTCCTGTCTTGTGTTGGCTTGGAAGTTGTGCCCTGACACCCCTCTGCTCCAACCACACTGTGTGCAAGGCATCAGTGAACACCCACATCGGGACTCTGACAAAAATACAAAACTCACACTGATTTTTTTTTCAGCCAGATCAGCAGGCTGGAGACATTAGCTTCATTACAAGACCACTAGGTGGCAATTTAGTAGCCCTGTTTTAAATGTTAAATATATTTGATTTCGTTATTGCTTTCGATACCAGCTTGATGAATGGCAAATTGAATAGAATTCTGGAAAACCTATACTGGTTGTTCCTGCCAAATATATTGAAGTCTTTCTGCTTATCTATCTCTCCCAGAGATTCATTAAATTCAGTGAATGCCTCTGAGCTCTCAGTGAGCACCTCTGACCAGGTGGCAGGAAAGGTAATTGTTGATTGTCAAGAAAAAAATAAGAGTCTTTTTAGCTCTTTAATACATACTTGGTGCTGCTAAGGCTGTATAGGAGTCATAGCTGTGTATGCCATGAGGAGATTGACCACGTCCACAGCCACAGCTATAGAACCACAGCTATAGATGGCACAACCATCTGCATACACTGAAGCTGAATTTCTGTGGCAGCACACCAAAGGCAACAGGAGAGCTACTGTGGCCTTTGTCTGTATCTGCCAAATGTGTTTGCAGTGACCCCACCACCTCCTCGCCCCAATAACCATAGTTCAGAAAGATAATATGAACCATTTTCCTAGAGATTCAAAGTTCTTTTACTAATAGACAACTATTGTATGGTTGTGAGAGGATTGGATTGCTGCAGAAAGCATTTCAGGTCTGGAAGATTTAATACTGGCATCTAAACAGAGAGAGAGGGGGTGAACAGCTCAAGTATATGTATGAGTGTGTACAGTTTTTTCATTGCAAATACTATGTAATTGATGGAGAAAGCACCACAAAGTAAACACCAAAACACATACAAAAGCTACATACAAGATAAATGTTTTGGTTGTATACCTCTTCACCTTTGGGATAATGTTTATTTTTTTTGTCCCCTTGTTCAGTGTTGAGAGTCTTTATGGATTTTACTTAGCAGTGAAGTGATGCTGAAATAACTGATTCCAGAACTTTTGTGAAAACTATTCATAGTAGCACCCATGGTTAATGATTCAATAAGGAGGCTTACAAAGTATTTTTTCCCAGTGATCCCAAGTGACACATACTAAAAGTGGTGAGCTTTTGATGTGCTGACATTTGTTCCTGGGAAAAAAAAGAGCAATAGCATATTGTAAAATTTCAGCCTTCAGATGCTAAAAATAGGAGGAAATGGAAGAAAAGATTTGCTTGAAGTCAGAAACCAACATAACAATATCTAGTACTTCTGTAGCTTCAAAGCAGGCTGACTCAGAAGCTAATGTTTTGGTGGAAAAGGTCAAGAAGAAAATGGTTTATGATTCTCAGTGATCTTTATATGAAGTAACTCTTAGGTTTCCAATTACCGAGCTGCTACCTGATGAAAAAAAATTCGACCAGTCTGTTAATAGCAGAAAATATTGCAAATGAGTGCAGCTTAAAGTTGCAGGGTGTGGGGAGGGGGAACAGAAGAGATAACATGGATGAAACATAAAGAAAGGTTTTGTGAAGAGTGCTTCAATCCAGACAAGAAATAGAACAAAGGATGTTCCCAGATAACACAGTAAAGAGGAACCAAATTGATCAATAAATAACTGCATTAATAATAGGAGGATTGATACCCCTTTAGAATTTCTTTTTTTCTATGTTTCCTTTCAACTGTGGTTTTAATTTTTAAAGAATCTGAGAAAGGGATTTCTCACTTAAGGTAGGAATATCTTACCATTAGAGTCAGCTGAAGTGGGGGCAGGGTGAAGAAGGGAAGGTAGCTTCCTTCCAGTTAGGAGAGAGGAAACCAGCTAGGAGAGAGGAAAACTTGCTTCTACTTTTATGTACAGCTTAGAGCACTAATTTTTATCAATAATGTATATGAAGGGAAAAATAGGAAAAAAAAAATCCTAGGATTTATTGGGGTAAGAGGGTTTGAGCACCTCATCAATATATATGTATCTGAAGGGAAGGTGACAAGAGAATGGAGCCAGGCTCTTCTCAGTGATGCCAAGCAATAGGACAGGAGACAACAGACAGAAACTGATGCTCAGAAATTTCCGCCTGAATATGAGGAAGAACTTCTTTACTGTGAGAGTGACCATGCGATGAAACAGATTGCTCAGAGAGGTTGTGGAGTCTCCCTCACTGAACATACTCAAGAACCATCTGCACATAATCCTGTGCCACGTGCTCTAGAATGACTCTGCTTGAGCTGGGAAGTTGGACCTGATGACCCGCTGTGGTCCCTTCCAACCTGACCCACTCTGTGATTCTG
The DNA here is from genome assembly GCA_013398015.1 of Oreocharis arfaki. Lineage (NCBI taxonomy): Eukaryota > Metazoa > Chordata > Aves > Passeriformes > Paramythiidae > Oreocharis > Oreocharis arfaki. Next base: position 409,823 of record VZRR01002905.1, read on the forward strand.
TGAATACATTAGAAACTGAAGAAGATCTTAGATTTCCCGAGTTGTGGTTTTTATTTTTTTTTCTTTTGATAGTTCGAGACCTTAAAAGTTTTAAGAATGGTGCTGTTGCTTTTCATGCACTGACTGATAAACAGCTGCTGGTTTTGTGTTTGCTCCCAGCCCTCAGCCTGTGTTACCTGCTGGAAATCCCAGTGCCATCAGCTGAAGGAGGGGCTTTACCAAAAGGTACTGAAGTACGAGAACATGCTGTGATATGTTTAGATGTTTTGATGCTGGCATTGTTCTACAAGGATTCTTTCCCTGTGCTTCAGTAAGGCCGGGACTCAAGCAGCACCGCCCGTGAGCAGCCGCTGGAGCGGCCGCCGCGGCCAGCGCCGCGCGCCCTCTGCCGGCGAGAGGCGGGTACTGCAGCGCTGCGGGTGTTCGGTGCTGCTCAAGACCGTGTTCCGCCCCTCCCTCCTTCATCCCCACCCCGCAGTGCTTCTCACAGCCCAGCCAGGAGGGAGGCGTACCGAGAATCTTCCTGTGAGGAGCGGCGGAGAAGTTTGGGGTTCTTCAGCCCGGAGAAGAGAAGGCTCTGGCAGACCTTAGAGCAGCCTTCCAGTGCCTACAGGGGGCCTGCAGGAGACCCGGAGAGGGACTTTTTACAAGGCCTTGTAGTGATGAGAGAAGGGGAAATGGCTTTAAACTGCAAGAGTAGGTTTAGATTAGGTATCAGGAAGAAATTCTTTAATGTGAGGATGGTGAGACACTGGAACAGGTTGCCCACTTTCTCCCAGAGAAGCTGTGGATGCCCCATCCCTGGGAGTGTTCAAGGCCAGGCTGGATAGGGCTCTGAGCAACCTGGTCTAGTGGAGCGTGTCCCTGCCACTGGCAAGGAAGTTGGAATCAGATGATCTTTAAGGTCTCTTCCAACCCAAACCATTCTGTGATTCTATGGTCTCCCACAGTTTTATTGAGCAACAGGTAGAGGGAAGCTGAATAGAGGCTCCAGAGCTCTCTGGCAAAGCCATTCCTTGTTTGGCACTGCTTCTTCACATTAAGTAGTTGTTAATTACACTGGTAAAAGCTCATGTTTGAAAATTTTCTATGGAAAACTCGATTACAAGCACAAAAAATATTTCTTTCTTGTTTATTTCCCATGTGCAAACTAAGAAACTTCATGTTCAGTCGTAAGTAGTAGCAGTAGGAAACTTCTTTCTATGTAAAAGTCCTAGAAAATACTTTCAGAGAGAATTTTTCTTTCTTTCAGAGAGAAAAATTATTTTAAAATGCTCCAGAGAGTATTCTAAAAATAAACATTTTCTTTAATCTTAAGAAACAGTATGGATATTTTATTTTAATCAAATAGGTGGATTTTGATTCCTGGCAGCCATTTCTTTCTTTATCAAGAGTTAAAATAATTTCATAATACTTTCTTTCTGACAAAGTAATAATTTCCCAAACACTCTCTTTTTTTTTCCCTTTAAGCCAAGACAAATTAATGTATTTGGGCATTTCAACACGTGGCTTTAAAGCACCCATTTTTTATTTTTTTTTAAACAGGGATTACTGTGTTTCTTGTTACCTATATTAATTTTTTCTTTTAAACCAAACACAAATAACCAACCAATAACCTCCTCCATTCCATATCTGAAACTCATTTAAAAAAAAAAATCCCTCAGATGCACTGTTATCTAAATAACATACTTAAAACCTGAACTATGAATAGAAATTAAAGGCTATAGAGTAATTTTTTCCCTCATTTTTGTGAATTATACCAGTTGTCTTCCTACTTTATAGCTGTCTTTTATCTTCCAGCAGTGACACCCCCATCTGACTTATGATCTCTCCACAGGAAGTCATTGAGTGACACAATGGAGTTAATGAATTGGTCTTTCACCTCCAAAAACCTGATCTAAATGCTACCCTGAGATAATGAGCATGATGGAGTTCAGTAGTGTCAGCAGAGTATTAACTTCTGTTTAAAGGAAGAATGAGCACTGGCAGGAAAATGGATTTTAAGAGAGATTTGGAGCAATTGCACCTGCATGTATTATGGCAACTCTAGCCTTCCTTCATTAGAGCCATATTCACATTATCCCTTTGCTATTTGAATAGAATTTGGCAGAGGTTTGTCTGCAGAGTATATAATTTGTCAGGGATCTTTCTAGATATTTAAGTTCCCTACCATTCTAATATCTGAGCAGTACACCTTCAGTACCTGGTGGTTCAATGTCACAATACATCTATACAGAGAATCAGAGAGGACCACTTAACCCACCAAGGGTAGTATATTTTATCACGGACATATATAATAGCAACATATTTCAGGGAAAACAAAACAAAAACCAAAACACTACCATCTAGGAAGCACTGGGTTAACTGCAGAAGTCAGCAGGACTGACAGTGTTTGTTTTTCCATCACAGAAAGGCCAAATACAGCGTACTTCACTGAGGATTGCTATCCCTGCTGGAGGTGGATTATTGGGATGTCTCGGAGGCCTTCAGAGGTAACTCTATAGAGCATCTACAGAGGTAACCCCTCTGCTTGTTTTTGGAGAGATTTGAAAGATGTCAGCAATGACTTTCCAAGCACTTTGTCATTCACAGACATATTGCCAACTGTCAAACCATTTGGCCAAAGACAAAAAAAAGTCTTCAAGTTTGTTAGGATATTTGCACCATCTTTCCAGCTCTTCCTCCTTGTTGTTTCAGACAGATCACACTTGCACTCTCAAAAGGTCTCAGTCTAAAATAGGAAGCATCTCCCTTGCTTCTCCCAAATGCTTGACAGGTTTGTAGCTCTGCTAGTCCAGTTATGTCATTATTTATCTTAGGGCTACTTCAGAAAGTATGATAACTGATATAAAAACTTTCATGTGACCATACCAAGTGCCTCCACCCACTTCCAAGCTTCCACAGGCTCTTCAAAACAATGGGGATGGTCTAGTTGTCTTGTCAGGTAAGACAGTATTTCTCTGGAAAGCAGCAGCCCAGTGATAGATTGCAGAAAGAGCAGCTGTCTGCCAGTGAGCCACAGAGAGGCTGCTAGTCCCTAGCTACAGCTACATCAAAAAGTCAAACAAAAGAAGAAAATCACAAGCTGCAGACCCCAGAACTCACCACCAGCAAGAATAAGTCCAAAACAAGTAAAACCCTAACACAACAGCAACAGCAGCAGCTATCCGTTCCCCACATTTATCTCCACTGAATTTCTTTCCCTGTGTACGTCCTGTGTCTTGGGGAGAGAGACAAACTGCTCCTAACTGCTCCTCAAAACTATAAAGGGAGAGCAAGGTTCTCAGCGTAGTTGTGCTGTTGCCCTAACTGATTAATTTCCCTCACACAACAAAATTCAAGCTTTTGCCTCAAAAAACCAACAACAACAAACCAAAACCAAAACAAACAAAACAAACCCCACCAAAAAAACAAACCCCAACCCAACCTAATCCAGACCTAACAAAAAAAAAAAAAAACAAAAAACAAAACAAACATAAATCAGGTATTTACCAACTAACCACTGAAATTTTTCAAGGCAATAGAACCCCGAATAGCCAAAGAAAACAAGGAATTTAGGGTAGTGACACAGTTGGTACCATCATGTGTACCCAGAAAACACCATCTTTACCTCTTAGCCAAATAAGCTTTACTTTTTTCTGAGTGGCAGCAGAATCTGAGTTAGTAGCTCCCTGCACAGTCATTGGCTCCTCACACTCTTACACAGACTGACATTTATGCAATCACCAGTTCTGTATCTCTCTGACTTTAGGCTTCCAATCCCAGCAAAATATATCTTTTACAGCAGGCAGACTCTAAACAGTTTACAGGCTGGTATTCTATTAGCTTAACCATTTCCACCTTTTTTACTTTCTTCTTGGTTTTACAGTTGGTTGGGGTCCTTTGATTTTCCTTCACAGCTTTTGATTCAGCCGTAGTTACAGTCCATACACAGCTTTAATATAGCTTTGTCCTCCTGTGCTCTCCTGCCTTCCCCTCCACAGCTGCCTGCAATTCCCACCAGATGGCTGGTTCAGACCCTCACTGTTCACATGTTTGTATCTAAGTTTATCCGAGCCCAGGCTATGCCTGTCTCTGATCAAAAGTTAATTTTAAACTTAAGCAGATGTTTGTCCCCAGAGTTTACATAGTTTATATATTTAGAAGACAAGTGTTCTCTTGGCTTTATTCTCTATTAAACAAGCCAAATTCTCTTTGAGTATGACTGGCAGGGAGCAGGCAGTGGTGTCAGTGCTCAGTCAGTGCCAGGAGCCAGCTGAACCCCAGCAAATCTGGGCCTGAAGCTGGACAGGTCTGTGTGTATGGATACCTGCTCAGTGCTACACTTAAAATATTTATTCCTGCCCCTCAGGGCTTGTTTCAGCAGCAAGGTTCAGCCCACATCCACCAGGTATGTTATTTTCAGTCCTGGATGGCTTTGCTTTGGTCAGAATACAGGCAGACAAAATGAACCCGGATGTGTGAAGCAGAACCTCAGTATATTCTCAGACATGGTCCCCAGTCACAGTTTAAAAAGAACTTTTCTCAATCATAGCTGTTAAGCAGATGAGCTCTCTGCTATTCGTGTAACACTGTTCTTAAGACCATGTCCTTACACCTGGTAACGCTGAGCTGGTTTCCAACAGGTTTGAAGGTTTTATTTGGATTTGGGCTTTCTTTGGCTGAGGCCCAGAGCTGTAGGGCTTGGTGTAGATGACTTGCCCTGGTGGTATGACCTAGGACTTGCTCCAGATGGCATGAACAGAGCACTCAGCAGGGCTCTGATGTGTCCAAATGCTGAGTAGGCACCACTGAAATGCTGAATGAGGCACGCAGGAAATGTCCCATGCACCAGGGACTTGGTATCATGTGTGGGATGTGCAGACCTGCAAGCTTCAAGACCTGCAGAGCCTGACATGAGCACAGCCCAGGAAACTCTGCTTTACAGTGCACATGTGTGGCGGAGAGGAGGAATGTAATGATGCTTAGAAAGGAGTTATCTTTGCTTTTTCTGCCTGCCTATTCACTCCATTTGTTCTGTGCTCCAGCTGAGAAGGAATCTCTTAGATGTACTACTACATACTGTCATGGCACATTTGCTCAGCTACATTAAGCTTTGTTGTAATTTTTTATCATCTTAGATGTCTTTTTTTAAAAATTCTGTCTTCTTTTTTTTTTATTTTAGTTTTAAAGGTGCATTATGATAAGAGTTAGAGGAATTTTAGGCTACATGGGGAGTATATCAGAAGTTTGTCAGTTAATTTCTTTCAAAAGTGTGTGGCAGGTCAGTGGAAAAGAAGTCTCTTTGCCCTGTCCTAGCTTCACACACTGGGTCTTCCTCTGCCTTCTGGAGTTGCCACCTTCCCCAGAAATTTATGGACATGATCAGAGAAGGGAGGATTCCCAACTGAAGAGCAGGGCAGACAGAAGGATAAATGGAAGATCCATAAAGGAAATAGCACAGCAAACATGGGTAGGTGGCTCCTGAAGAGAACAACATCAAAATCACAGCCAAAAGAAGAGATGACCAAAAAAATCACCTTTCCCTAAGGTTTGAAAGAGGGCAGTGTGGGCATTTGGAAAATCACTGAGCTGTGAGTTTGAAATCCAGATTGGACGTGAAGGCTGCCTCTGCTGTGATACTTGGGAATGGAACACCCTCAAATTACCTTCTGTCTTCCCTTGTCATTTTGAATTTTCTCAGCTTTAAAAGTATGCTCTTCCAGTGTCTGTTCAGAAGTAAACTGGCTTCTAAATATATATGTATAAAACCCCTTTATTACTCTGAGAGTGGTTATTTCCAAGAAAGAAATTTATACAGATCTCCCTTATGTTGTGGCGTATCCAGGATGAGCATCTAAACAGTTCCAAAATATATCTCTAGTCCTTCTTGCTGGTAGTCACAGCAGCCTTTCACTGTGCTCCAGAAGGAGGGAACAGGTTCAGGTTCTGCAGCTTCATCCTGCTGCTTGTTTTGCTGAAGTCGGTTGACTGTAGAAACTGAGCAGACAACAGCTCAGAGACATAGAGTGGACTTGTTTGTGCCTTCCTTCTATGTGAGCATTGTATATTCACAGCTGGATTTCAAAATGTAGCTGTCCAGGGTGTCTCACATCAGGATATGCTCAGAACAAAATAAGAAATGGCAGAGCCACGTTTAACGTGGTGCTGTGGTCAGGTTAATAAATCTTGCAAGCTTTCCAGATAATGTGTGGTTGTGCTTGAGGAGGACTTGCATCCTCAAGCACAATGTCATCTTAAATATTGTTATGTAGCTTCTGCGTCTTCGAAGATTTGCATCCAGTCATCTGAAAACATGCAACGACCAGGCTCATTTTCATCTGCTGAACACCAAGTAATGTACCCTAAAAGAATTTGTATTTGTGCCAAAAATATATACACAGGAATAGCAGTTATATTTCTGAGCTTTAGGTTTGTTTTTTAGCAAGCTAACAAAAATGGCTTTGTTTTAAAATCAGCAACCATATCTATAAAAAGTTATGATACACCAGAAACACATTAAAATAGCCTTATATGAACACACAGTATGTCTCTGGTGATAATACTAACAGTGTGCCTTGTGCACATGATTTTATTTGCATGAAGGGCTAGCAGAGTTCTGCTTCTTTTGATCATCTACATGGTGGAAAATTGACCGGATTGATGTTCTCTTGACAAACTGAGATTTCGGGTACTCTGAGCAGTGTTTTAATGACCAGTGTAAACAAATCCTATGTTTTTAGCTGGCAGTGAAATGGCTTTGAAGCTGTATACAGGAAAGAAATACAGGCTGTGTTTGTAATATGTTGAGGATGGAAATAAGAGAAAGGCAAGCAGTAATTTTAAAGCATTTGTTGTAATTTTATGTCGTCTTAGATGTCTTTTTAATTTTTTTTTCTTCTTTATTTTGTGGAATATTTCGTATACTCAAACTCAGCCACAAACCCCAGGAAAATGTATATTTAAACTTTCTTAAGAAGTGCAGTGTGCTCTGTTCCTTAGGGGAAGAAATCTGGCTCAGCAGTGCTTCTAGGTAGAAAAGAGCTCCCAACCATCCATCATTTAACGAAGACACTGTTGTAAAGGGATACGTGGCTACGCTTCCTGTTGTAGGAAAGCTACCTTTTGTTACTTGAAAGCAGTTTTCACATTTTTTCATGGGTTCAGACACAAACCTAGCCAGAGTTTTCTTCCCCAGTATTAATTTCCATTTTTGTGACATTAGAGAACTCCATAATTCAGGTGGAGAAACAGAAACTAGCTGTGAGGAGTCCAGAGATTTCAGTTAAACATCATTCAGATGGAAATTATTTGGAATTCCTGGAAAATTCAGGACAATTATTTTGCCAGTTTTCAGACCTAACCAAACTGAAGAGAACTCCAGGTGCTCACTCCAGTCCTAGAGCACAGAGTTTAGCTAATAGTACCAGTGATGATTTTTAAGCAAACTCTCCTTGCTCAAAATAGGCATATCCATGTTTTCAGGACCTGAGAGGCAGGTTGCAGTGAAGACTAGGTAAGAACAAGAATGTTCTCCCATAATTAACAGAAAACCTGCACTGATTTCCAGAATGATGAAATACAGAAGAACCTCCTGAACTACTGGCAGGAGCAAACAGAAGCGTCTGCTTCTTCAATTTACTGAATCTGAGACATGGAGATAGTTTGGATTTGTTATTACCTAATATTGGTGCTGTCATACTGCAGCATGCATGTGCTCCAGAGTTTCTAGTATCATTGTGCTCTTGAGAAAGGTGAATTAAAGGTTTATTATGTTAAGTTTACTAGATGATCTACTGGCAGTGCTAATTTTCAGTGGAGAAAAAGGAAGTTTTCAATTCTTTCTAAATTTAGGGAGACAATAGATCTGAAAGAAAGACTGCTAGTAATTCTGTGGTGTAGGTTTTGAGCTTTGCAGCCATATAGTTTGCTATTTTTAATTTATATTCAGGTCACTTAGATTCAATTTTGAGGACAGAAAACAGATTAGAAATCCACTGTGTGGTTTCAAAAGCTTCTTTGAAGTGAAATTTGACTCGTGGTTGCTGATACTGGTTTTGTAGCTCAAACTGTCTGATGAGTTTCTTAAGTAGATTTATTGAAAATAATTTCTTAAAACACAGTTCTCCCCAGAACACCTATAAAAATAAAACAGATGAAATAAGTATTAAGAGGGAAAAATAATACTAAAGAATCTAATTATACTTAGTAAGATAGAAAGTTATGGAAACTATTTTAATTATGTCTTTTCCAGTTGTTTAGAAAGGAGGGAACATTGAAACCCAAGTAATTCCTATTACTATTTCAGGATTTAGGGCTAGTGTTAAGGGGGGGAAAAATGGAGGTTTTAAAAATTTGGAGAAAAAACTACATCTTATTTCTGAAAATAAACAACAAAAAAAAATCTGCTCTGTGTATGGTGGAACAACAGCAAGCTGTAGGACATTTAGTGAAAGAGAACAACGTAACGTGATGCTTGTGTGTCTCGTTGGCACTGGTCCCCTGCCTGAAAGCTCATGACCCAGTGGCACCTTGGCCCAGGAAGGAGCAGCACCATTAACTGCAAAATAACTTCATTGCAAGTAAAATCCCAGTTGGTGGAACTGTTTAATTCTGACTCTGCTCCACAAAAGCAAAACACATAAATATACATTTTAACTTGAGTATTCAGTTTCTTCCTTACCTCCTTCACATGGAAAAACGTATTACTCTACTGTCCTATGAATCAATTTTGTCACTCTATATTTTTTATTACTGGAAAAACAAAGTGAAAGTCCTGGTCTAAATTTAAGTCTTCCTTGCCTTCACTGCAGGCTTCTCAATATAAAGAAAATCTTTGTATCTATGTATGTGTATTCATAACAAGTAAAAATTTCCAGGACAATGTTTTCAATCAGAATTTAGGACCCACGTTTGAATGGTTTCCTGCTTTACAACACTTGGTAAACATGAGGGCTAAGCTGAGCTCAGAGAGCTTGTGCATCTTTTGCAAACTACAAAGCCAGGTTGCTTCTCCACATCACACAGAGAGGAAGGAAAAGCATTTGTGTGGCAAGGGGAAGAAAATAGGCAGGAAATAGCAGATAAACCCAAAGAGTAATAGACACACTAGAAATCCGAATGGGTTCCAGGGAGTCTTCTGTCCCTTGTGTGTGATCTCCCCCTGAGAGCTGGCACAGCCCTGCCCCTGCTACCTGCGAGTGGTGCTCCAGAGTCCCAGGAGGGTAGGAGCAGCTCCAGCCCAAGCCAGGGTACCCAGCAGCTGAGGAACTAAATCAGATGGCTGAGTGAGTGACTCTGAATGTCTGTCACACATCGGAAGGGGGAGGTGGAATTAAGAGCAAGCTCAGGAAAAGTGGCTTGTTCTGGTGCCATTTTATACGTGCGGCAAAAGGCTTGTTTATATAGTCCAGAGGCAAGTGGGAAATACCCCAGCTGGCAGGGACTGTTCCTTCATAGACAGAACTAACAACTAGCAGAATTGTTGTGATCAGCTACATAGGAAAATCCCTGAAAATGGAGGTGAATGTTTGTACAGATCCATACACACATTCCATTTAGGCTTTTTTTTTTTTTTCTTTAATATTATTTATTTAAGTGCATGCCATATGGACATTTGACTGTTTCCTGCTAACAGTATATATATGCTGCCTGTGATCATTACCCTGGAACAGGAAAATTGGAACTTACAAAGCGTTTTGTTAATAAGCCTTTCCTAAATCACACTTTTACAGTCCACCTCTCAAAGGAGTACAGTGCCAACTTTGTTGTGAGGCAGATGGTAGTGAAAAAGGTGGATGTGACTCTGGTCATTTAGCAGGGAAATTAATTTATGTGGTACTAACTGGCCTCCAAATTGGGTTTATTGGCTCATTATGGTTTCTCCAAAACACCAAAGCTTTATGTTTTAAGGAAGCTGAAGGTTATTTTCAGGATATTTGAGAGAATGGGAGAAAGAAAGAGAGAGAGGAGAAAATTGACTGAATGATGAGGATCTGCATTAAAGGTAAGATGACAACTTCAATGCAGATTTCAATGAAGGACTTGGCAGATCAGCCGAAGAACGTTGAAGAAATTCTCCTGTCTGGTAGTGAAATGCATCTTTATTCACCCTTGACTGTTGTAGTATGAATATTCTTAGATTATTAGCATTGTGGTTTTGGCATGGTTACACCTTCATTGCACAAAGTAAATGAAATGCACCGTGGTCTAGCGTTACAACATATAGATATTTCCCTAATTTTTTTTTTTTTTATAAACAAAAATGTGGATGTCCTTATAGCAAAATAACTCTGTGTCTATTTAGTATAGTATACTAAAATGAGTAAATTCAGGATAAAACTTGGGCAGCAAAATGGAGATCATGCTTTATGTTTCAGAATTTTATGTTAGATGGATAATCCTTATATTATCCCTACTTGTGGCATTCTATGGCCCATCTTTATCCTAAGAACAGTTAGTAACCTTTAGTACCAGCCTGCCTGAGGAAACAATAGTGTTCCTAGATCTGGTGCTTTAAACTCTATTGCTTCACTTCCTTCAAAGTAATTACTTGTGCATGTGAATGACCTACTCTGAGAAGGATTTATGTAATGCATTACAGTATGCACTCTGACGAGATTTGTAAAAATTCCTTAAAATTTAGCTCTGAAGTTTTTTTAGGATGCTGTAGTCAACTGTTATCTTTAATAATTTTTTTGATATTTCATGGAATATGCTACAACTGCAAGGCTTATAAAATGCTAGTCTGTGACTTGGTTTTAGATATTTTTCCTTACACTCACATTGGGACGGGCCTAAAAGATCATCTAGTTCCATCCCCCTGGCATGGACAGGGACACCTTTCACTAGACCAGAGACTACTCTCAGTTTGAATCCATTACCCCTTATCCTGTCACCTCATGCTCTTGTAAATAGACTCTTTCCATCTTTCTTGTAGGCTCCCTTCAGATGCTGGAAGGCCACAGTTAGGTCACTCTGAAGCCTTCTCTTCACCAGGCCAAAAAATCCCAAATCTCTCAGCCTTTCCTCATAGGAGAGGTGCTCTGTTCGTGTCTTCCTCTGGACTTGCTTCAACAGGTCGATGTCCTTCCTGTGCTGGGGACCCCAGAGCTGGATGCAGCACTCCAGGTGGGGTCTCACCAGCATTTAGTTTGTGTTTAACTCAGTAGAAATTATTTGAGTAGTATAAAATTAATTTTCAGATCATTTTTTTGAGAACAACTGATATTTTAATCTTTCTATTTTTATCACAGTTAATTTTTTTCTAACTTCATGGAGCATAGACTTTAAAAGTATTAGCAGTTTGTATCCAGGCACAACTTTACAGAAGTACAAGTCATGATGTGGATAATACTCCCAGATTAGGATAACTCCTTCATATCCATTGGATGGGCTTTTTATAGATCCTACACTACAACCTGAAATTTGCAGGATGCACATGATTGCACTTTCCACTTGAAACAGGGGCACTCTCATGGTCACCTTGTTTTCATTCTGTGAGCTTATATTTATCAGCAGAAAAATAATCATAGAATATTTTCAAAAGGAACAAGATGCTGAGAGCCCCAAACCTGGGGGTTTGTGGCTTTTGAAGTTTGAGGGAAGGGCTATTTATATTGTCAGGTGACTCGAGGTTCCTTTTCAGATAATGAACAAAAATTTCTGATGCTTTTTGAAAGTGGGAATGTTGCATAGAGGCTCGTATGTGTCTTCTGTTGCATTTCAGTCCTGTAGTAATGCTCATTTTCTCCAGAGCAGATTGTAATTAGTTGAAATAAGTACCTGCTATGGAATTTAGGAAATCCTCCAGAAAGACTTGGCTAGAATGAAAGCTTCCCAAATCCCAAACAGAGACTTAAAATAGTCCTCCCTAATCATGGGGATATTTATATTTGACAGCTCAACCTTCTTTGACATGGAAGTTTTCAAGGCCTATGCTTCTAGGCCACAGAAGTAAATGAAGTTTGCCCCCACTTCATCCTGTTTTTGCCAGCCTGATTGCCAGTTCCTCATAAAGTGTCACATGTGGGATGTACAAACTCAGCTGTAATCACTTTATGCAGCAAATGGGAGGATGGGGTAAAAGCTGTGCCGAAGCTCAGAGCATCCCTGCAGGTTCACACCTTCTTTGCGGAGAACCATCCCCTCCCACAGTATTACAAAGAAAAAAGCTTTTTCCTCCAGTTCTGCTACAGTTAGCAGATGTAGATCAAAATGGTTGAGGTAAATCAAGATACATTGGATTAATAAGTACAAGAATTTCCTCCCTGCTGGTTAGGCTTTCCTTTCAATTACAGCCTGATCCTTCCATAATTTATGCTGAAGACTCTCTACCTGTTCCAGTTGCCTGACTTCTTCCAAGAATCAATGTGGTTGTAAACTTTTAAAGTGCAGTGAGAGACAAAAGAATTACATATGAAGCCTGATGAAGTGAAATGGAGCAAGGAAAGATAAGGGCTTCTTATCCAATGTTTTTCAATAGCACTACTAGAGTGTGGAGTAGCTTCCTGTGAAAAGCTGTCCAGTTATCTGGATAAAATGCAGTTGTAGTATAGAAGAGCTGCATGAGCCCCTCTTGCAGCATCACACTTCTCTTCTCCTTGCCTGTAATTAAGGGCTGACTTTGGATGCTTAGATCTGAGTCTCTCCAGATGCTGAGGTGGAATCGAGGAGTCTAGTAACAAGCAACAAAAATACAGCAGATAGTAGTTTACACTTCAGGGTAGAAAAAATGCAAATGTTCCATGAAATGTCACAGGTTTTCTGCTTCCTCTAAATCTATGGCAGTTGCAAGTGTTCACTGCCTACAAAAGATACATGGGTCTATGATATCATACTCAGAGATTCCCATGGGAACATTTTGTGGGATGGTATAATTGATATGACCCCGAGTGTGAACCCTCTGGACCAAAAAGTCTATGCACTCCTTCCAGATTTAATTCCTTTCCTATTCAAGTGCTGATCTCTGCCTGCAATGCTGTATTCTCATTTGGTAAGAGAAAAAAAAAGAAGGAAAAAGAGAAAGAAACAAAACAAATACTTTAAATGGCTTTTAAAAATCCCATACACTGTATTTTTGATGATTGTAATTTTAGTATATTATCTGTTAGCAAATTAGTTACAGTTAGAAAAACTGTAGCATTTCATAAAGTCCCGATCACACTTTTTGGAGTCATCTAGTAGACATTGCCAGTCCAGGTTTTAAGTGACAATTTGAAGCATATCAAAGACGGATTTTCAGAAAATGGCATCATCTTATCTAGAAAGACTGAAAGGCTGAGAGAATTTAAATTGTTCAGCCTGGAGACGGGAAGGCTTCAGGGTGTCATAACTGAGGCCTTCCAGGATCTAAAGGGAGCCACTAGAAAGATGGAGAGAGGCGATTTACAAGAGCATGTAGTGACAGGACAAGGGGCAATGGCTTCAAAATGAAAGAGGGTTGGTTTAGATTAGATATTAGAGAGAACTTCTTATCTATGAGGGTGGCGAGGCACTGGAACAGGTTGCCCAGAGAAGCTGTCAATGGCATGGGAATAATAACTAGATTATCTTTAAGGTCCTTTCCAACTCAGGCCATTCTATGATTCTCTGAAGTTAGATGTGTTTCTCCTCATGCCTCACAGTGTTCCAGATCTGAGTGTGCAAACATGTGAGGAAGACACGCAGAATGAGATGGGTACCTTGCTAATGCTGTGGGGAGCCGTATGCAACACGGTCTCTGTAGAGCCACTCTTGTGTCTATGGTGGTATATCTACTGGTGATATGCTAGAGCTTGTAGGATGAGGTTTATCAGAATATCTAATTTCCAGTACTTTAAGCCCAGGTTCTGAAATGCCTTTGGTTTGCCTTAGCACTAGATTCTGTCACAGGACATGTTCTGGGAAGATTATGTGGTTCAGGACATCACATGGTTTGAACTTGGTCCTTGTGGAGGTGCTGTGTTTCAATAACATCTGTCAGTCTCCCCCTGATGATAAAGTGTCAGCTGCTAGGGGCACCACACACCAAAGTGGCTCTGTGGGACCCTGTCTGGTGTCCTGGAATGCTGACAGTGAGCCAGCATGAAAGAGCTCAGCTGGCGCCATGCATTTTCTTCCCCATAAATTCTTGAGGATCTCTACTCTTCCTGGTATCCTGCTGTACTAACAGTCTGTGGTTCCTTGTGCTTTTAGCAATATCCACACTAGCTCTTCCCCCATCCAATTATTGCTAGTGCCCTAGTCCTAAATCACAGAGCTGGCAGTAGTAGCTCTGAAGTTAATTTTGCTTCTTTAACCTCAAGAAAGAGTATTAACCATTTTTTTTGTTGTTGAAGACATACACTATCAAAATCCATAAACCTGAGTATTTATTTACCTGATATATAAGGTTGACTGTTTGCTGACATTAGGAAAGACATGGGAGTCTATTTGTTAGTGAGGGTTTTTTGTGTGTATCCTGGCTTCATAAATTCTGGACTGTCAATCACCCATTGTCTTGGTTCATTACACAAACCGTTTCTTAAGGCTCACCACAGCAGGAATTGTTTTCATTTTTGTTCTGCTAATGGAACCTGATTTGGAAAAACTCAATGGAAGTAATTTAAGGAGCCTTAGCTTTAAATGAAAAGTATGAAACAATTTATTTCCCAGTGGGTTGGAGAAAGAAAAAGGCAGCAAAAGAAAGAAATGGAGATAGATGTAGAATCACAACTCAGTCCAGAGTGTGACAGCCTAAAACACTGCAGGAGTAATCCAGGTAATGAACCAACAGTCTGAGAAACCCACAGGGAGTTTCCAAATTATTTTGTCTTTGGAGAAGATAAAAATAATTTCCATAAGAATTATATTCATGGGCTTATAACCAACACAAAGATCATATCCTGTGTTTTCAGCCAACTGTTTCTCCAGTGTGGCTGAATAGAAGTTTGGAAAGTCCTTTTCTCAGATAAAGGACATTGTTCTGCAGCACATACAGCAGAAATATCCTTATTTCAAGTCCTGTTGTCACCACCCTAAAAAGGGTTGCTCTCTATCTTTGATACACAGCGGTATATCCAGTTGAAAACTCCACTACAATGTTGGGTTTTGCTCGGAGTTGAGCTTGACAAATAATTCATGTCACTTCTTAAAAAATTTATTATCAATAATAAAAATTTTATCTCTTAATAAATTTCCCCAAAACACTTCTGTGAGGTTTTGTCATATTATTTTTTGTAAATATTCCTTAGAATATGGGGAGCAGAAGAACCAGAATGCTCACTATTTGCAATTCACTTTATGACTAGCATTTCTTTTTAGGTTCATGGATATTCAGCACTGTAGTATGAAAACTCCTTGTGTCAACAAATTTTTGCTTTCTGTGATTAAGTCTCAGGAAAATAAGTCCGAAAAACATCACGATTCTAAGGATTATAAAATTGTGGTTAAACGGTTGCATTATTACCAGTAAAAACAAAGTACAGCAATTGGTATGACTAGGTTGTTAAGTGCTTAATCCATTCTTCTTGGGAATTCTGTGAATTACTATGCTTTTTAAAAAAAAATTATGGAAGCACTGGAAATAGCATGAAATGTAGCCACTAAATAACTAAACAGGCAGGCTAGACAAAACTGGTGTTAAAAGCAAAGCAATGAGCACTGGAATATTTGAATCATTCTCTTGAAGGGGTGGTTGGAAACCATGAGAAAAAGAGCTTACGAAAATCTCAGTCCAGACCCTCTGCACTGCTTTCTGGCCAATGTATAAGACCAAACAGGAGTTTTTCCAGGCTGAAAAACATTGGAATTTCTGCATGTCCAGCCCCACCTCTTGACTGACAAATCTGACACTGAACTTTCTTGGTGAGGGCCCCTTGCAGCTCTTCATACTGGCAATGTCCTTCAGAGTGCCTTTGGACCATGACACTCCTAACAACCCCCCAGCCATCAAGTTTCTGCATTCACCAAAATCCAGATGGATTCAGAGTTGAGGGTACGAGATAATTACCCTTGAAATCTGTTTCCATCCTCTTACTTTGAAGTCCCATATTCATAACTGTCAGAAAGCACAGGTAGAAGTACTGCCTAAAACACGAACAAATACTTTCTGGTGCTTAATACAACCAAGGTCATTCACCCTGGAGTACCTGCTGTAGCTGTGGAAAGATGTGTTGCCTAAGGGTGTGAACTGAAGGAGAAAGAGTTTGCAAAACTCAGTTATACTGGTATTAATAGAATACAGCCAGATGGTGCAGTCATCAATAATCTAAAAATATCCCTGGTGCATAGTCAAAAGCAAAGTAGCATGAAAATTAAAGTAAAAAAATTGCACTCACCAATAATGTCCTAAAAAACCTTTAATGGTAGCTCACCCTATGTTTGCTGAAAGGTCAATGCATAGAGACAGTGAAAGTCTTTTGCTGTGAGAAGTCATTGAAAGAAAATCCTGCCCATTACCTGGCTGATTTTAATGTTGTGCTCTTAAGCAAGTGAATTAGAATAAATACTTTAAACACTGACTTTAAATGACACCGATTTTTTTGTTAAAAACATGCACTCATCCTTCTGTATACCTGGCCCACTAATGAGTCAGAATTCCTGTGACAAGCCTGATTCATCACTCCTGTGTGGGTTTTGATATTGTTACTAAATCCTTCTGCAAAAAAGGCAGAAATTTACCATTCTGGTACACTCTTATTTGTGCAACTATTGACAACTGTCTTAAGAAAAAGTGGTAATCAAAATAATTAATTCTCATCAAAATCAGAATATATGTATTTATGTTTATATGTAAAGCTGTGAGAGTACCATAATGAACATATATATATATATATATGTATATATATACATTTGATAGTTGCTGAAGTTACATATATATATGTATGCATATACATACATGTATTTGTGAGCAGTAATCCACTCTGCCATCTGTATAGAAATAGTTCTAGACCTCAGCTGCTACATTTTTGCATTACTGTGAACCTCTCCATCTAAGACTGGGGTCGATCGCTGAATTTGAGAAGGTAAAATAAGCACTAAGCAATAAGCACTATGTTTATTTCAATGTTTATTTAAATGCTCATAAGATTATTAATATTTTTATAGAAATTTATGAGGAAGTAGTCCACATTTAAATCTTAGCAATTAGTTAATGCAAGCTTTAAATTCAACAATATTAACTAAGGAAAAAAAATACACACATGCATTTTTTAAAAACCTTAACCTTTATCTAGAGTTTTGATTTTCTCTGGGCCCAGGGGAGGAAACACCACCAAAAATAAATCAATTTTCATTCTGCTAATCCCCAAAGAAAAAGGCTGATACAGTACATTTTTTATTTTGTGCACATAAGCTATTTCTCACTAACTCAGTCTTTTAATAGTACATGTCAAGAGGCAAGTAGGATGGGTTATGTTGGTGTTTTTCTTTCCCCCACAGGTATTCCCTAACAGTGGATTTGGGAGCCTTTGTTCTATGCAGAGTCAAAAATCTCCCGTATGCCTTCAGAGATCTACATGCACAGGCTCTGTAAAAGAAAGAATACATGGGATTTCTCAGGGCATGTCAGCTTTTATGAAACTGAGCATCTCTTCAGTAACAAGAGAAGCAAATGGAAGGAGACATGGCAGGAGATTATACTTGTCAAGTGGAAGAAATAGCACAACTGCCTGCCACAAAGCCACCTCAGCCTCATGACTGCCTCTATGGCTCAGATAGATAACTCAAACCAACACTGCTTGAAATGGTGATGTACAGGAAAGACTTGAGAAATCTTCAGAGCAGGAGAAGATCTAAAGAATTTTTCCTTTATGTTGGGGGGTTTTTTTTATGTTTTTTTTTAGTTTGGTTTTGGTTTTGTCTTGGTTCGCTTTCCCCCCATGTTCAGTTCTGACAACCTTCTCACAGAATTGCCTTTTACACAGCAGCTCTGGGCTGGGTTGCTGAGACCGCGTGGACTTGCTTTGTCAGTGGTGGTTTTTCTAAAGTATTAGAAAAGTTATTTTACGGGGAGCAGACACCATGAAAATGGGAAGTGAGATGGAGGTTGGAATGTAAAGTTTGGGGTGTGCTAGAGATGGCACTGCATGTAGAATACTCCCATATGTGACCATAGGAGACACCCAAATTATTAAAGAGAAAAAGCCCATTTTTAAAATGTTTGAGAGCTGCTGAGAAGAAAAGCATTCAAAGGAAGTGAGTAGATATACAAAGGCTACTTTTGCTCAGGAGAGGGGGCAACTAAAATGAGGTGTTCTGTTCAGCCTCTTGTCTCACTACAGGTGCATATTGTGGAAGTGCAGCAACATCAGAAGCATGTATCAGAATGAGATTTGTGCTGATTTTTCATTGGTGTAACCCACACTTGAATCTACCTCAGATTTATACAGTTCTATCCAGATCTGCAACAGTTGCTTCTTGAAATGATACTTATTTCTTTTTCTCAAAGTTATTTGCTCCTTGAACCATTTCAGAGTAGTAAGGAACACCCCTAAATCCCACTGAAAGACTAGCAACAACTGAAATGGAGGTAGAACATACTATCTTTAGAAACCTTTATTTATTTTTTATGCAAAAATAACACTAGTATTGTTCTTACAGTACAATACTCCAGCAGTTATAAAACACCAGAGACATCATTTTGGTGTCACCCAAAAAAACAGTTCAAAGGGCCAAAATATCATTACCAGCATCCTGTAATCAAAGGCTCACACCACCCATGAGAGATACTCAGAAAACATTTGGATTTATATGTTAAAAAAGTTAGAAGGAACACATTATGGTTTTTTGGGTTTTTTAAAGCCAATGAAAACCAATTTGTTTCAAAGCTATTCATTGAAAAAGCCTGAACACCAATATGGTGTTGGGCCTGTTTTATGCTTCCCTTTTTTTCAGACAGATGGTGATATCCTTAATTCTATGAATAATTTTTTATTCATGCTCACTTCAGGGATAATTTCTGAAGTTAGCAGTGGTACTTGTGAAGGAAAATCACTTTTGAGCATCCAACTTTTAAGGATAAATTTTTCAAAGGCACATAAGTGACTTAGGATTCTACACTAATTTTCAAAAGTTATTTAAGCCCCCCTAGCCTAGTTTCCTCACAGCCAGCAAGATTTAGGATTTGAAGGGATTTATTTAGATGGTTTTTAGCATTGTTTGGCAGAGATGCACAACACAACTCCTCGACCGCTCACAGCTTGGAATTTCAGCATCAACTTGAGTGTCTGTTTGCAGCTTGGGATCCCTACATGGGAATTGCTAAGCTTGTAAGAAAGGGATTTTCAGCTTTTTAAGGCAAACAGCTGAGCAGGGAAGCTGCCTAAATTAGCCAATAGTGCAAGGCTGAAGAATGGGGCTTATGTGTCTGCGCAACTGATGTGATGCCAGTTTAGAGGTGGCTCCCCTCACTCAGGATCCTTGGCTGGGAGCTCTGCTGGACGTGGGCGCCGCAGCCAAGTCAACTACTTAAGCAGCCTGTGCCCTAGTTGTCAAAACCTCTGCTTGTCTTGAATGCCATCTCTGCTCACTTACTCTATTATTCTCATTATCCCTCAGCTAGTCTGGAGTTCAGCTTTTCTTCCATCTAGAGGTGGGCCTGTATTTATTTTTCTGCCATGGTGCTGGGAGACAGCCAGCCTCAGGCATGCTGAGGATGCTGCTGGATGGGCAAGCCAGTAATAGAAGGACTGTTTAGATAACCAGGCTAAAACCCTGGTGTCAGGGCTTGCAGGATCTTTGCTTGAGGCAGGGCTCAGAGCAGCTCATTACTGTGGTGCTGAAGTTGAGATTGGGCTGGTTTGAATGTGTTGGATAGCAGCAAGTGAGAACTTATCATTACTGATTTGCACTGATGGATTCACCGTGATCTGGTTTTAAAACACTCAGTGAAGCCTCTTCCGGTGCATAGTTTAGTTTTATGACCTGGCTCGAAGGAAATTTGTTTTGAAAATGGAATTTATCATAACCTATTCATGCTGGGAGCCCTCAAGGTGATCAATACCACAGTACCGCACAGCGTAAGTGACTAAATATTTAGGTATCTAAGTATTTTTGTGAATCTGAACCCAACGTGCCTTAAAAATCACGGATGCTTATCAGCATCCTTTTAATACCTAAATGCCCTTACAAACTTAACCCATAACTTCCCTGAAACTCTGAGGTTTTTTAATTGGAAGTTGTTCTGAGTATCTGAATTGCAGTTCACAGATTTGAACATTATATTGTTATAAACATATTCAAAAAACCTCTAAAAATAACTTATTTTGAGATAACTGTTAAGCTATTAACTAATTGAGGCTGCTGTGCTTTCTATTTTAAACTTCTTTGTAATGGAACATGGCTTTATTATTTCACAGTTTGTTTTGAAGTCCTGCCACCTATTGGTTTATCAGAGCAATGATCAGGGCAGCTGGATTTCTCCCTGTGAAACCACAAAAGAAAATGGATCTTACAGCATTAAACCCCTAAGCACTAAGAAATCTAACAAGTGAGCAGAAGTAATTTAGCCCCTTTGCAATTGCCAGATAATTTTCTAGTGCTGTATTTGCACCCCATATGGACAAGGCAATTGCTAAACCTTAGTTTTTCTCCTTTTGAATTTAGAAAAAAAAAAAAAATCCTCTTCAAAGATCAAAACACTGAAGCTCTAGAATCTTATTCAAAGGATTTGCAGACTACACTAGAAAAATGTACATATGTTCATTGATGCAAAATAGTTTTTAAATATACAGATATGCATGCACTACATTTACTTTTTTTGAGCCAAATTGTGCATAAATAACTTCTCTCATAGCTGCAAACAGATCAATCACTTTGCCTGTATTTGCAAATGTCTTCTTCTGTACCACTAATACGCTGCACTGGGAGAATATTTTAGAATCTTGTAGCTTATGTTATCCTGGTACCACATTTCTTTCAACGTCCTTATTACATCACTAAAAACTGGTTATAATAATAAGAGTATCTGGGGAGTGAAAGCAGAGCACAGACGGAAGTTAAGAGTTACATGAACAGTGCATGACAAAAGTCTAAGGAGTAAGTATCACCTATATGGAAGCAGAAGTGAAAACTAGGTGAAAAAATGTATTTCTATACCTTCTGGTACTGAGATATTTGAAATTTTTTATGTAAGTGAGGATTTTTCAAGACATTGCTGAACCTGCTTTTAACCTTAACTTTACTTAACGCTTTGTTCAGGAGATGTTTCACTTTTGGATAGTGACCTTTGTCACCTTCAGTGCCTAGTTTCTGCCTGGTGTCCGTCAGGGCAAAATAAAACAAATAACCACCTGAGGAGAAGAGACTTGCAGCTACTGAGGGCTTGTCAGTCAGCCAGCCCTCTTCTTTCCCTGCTAGTACCAAAGCAGTGTAGGCAAGTAGCATTGTACAGAAGAAGCAATGATCAACTTGTCACAGCTGCAACACACACTGTATAGAATAAGGCATCATTGTCAACAAAGCTTGCCCTGACAGCTCAATCGAGTTGTGTTATGCTTATTCATGCAAAAGGGTCTGCATGGAGAAGACAAAATATTTTAAGAAAAGAGCTTAAAAAATATATCACCCACAAGAAACTTCCAATTAGTTAATGGTTCTTGAAATATTGGGGATAGGAAACTGCCTAATTCACAAGCCTTGCTGTCTTCTGTTCATTATTTTGTGTACCCAAAAGAATTCACTAAAGTGCACTCCACACGATGACAGTGTGACAAGGGCCAATTTGTGAATAACTTGTCAACAGCTTGAATGAAACTCTAGAAATCCATAACAGGTGCTCGATAGCTATAATCGAGTGACAGATGGATTAGATACATGAAACCACAACAAACTGACTGAATGGGAGAGGGAGAGAGAAGGAGGGTGAGAGTGGGGGAGGTTCATTAACTATAGAAGAGAGCAAAAATACATGAATTATTAAAGAAGCAGCATGAGCCAATTTGTGTGGATGCTTCCTGCTCATCTTCAGCAGCCCTGGGAAGAGGAGCTGCAATGCCAGCTACTACACGCAGCAGCACTGGTCTAATATCTTGACTCTAGGCAGGGGTGTACCAGAGCTTGGCACTGGCCTTGATTGCAGAAATCACTGTTATATTTCAGTTCACACACAAGAGCTGATTCAGCAGTGTACTTGAGCACAGGCCTTGCTCTAAGCATGTGAATAGCACCATTAAGGTCAGCAGAACAACTGTGTTCGGCTCACACAAGCGCGTTTAAGCATCTTGCTGAATTTTTGTTCTCTGTTGTGAGATACAAAATGCAAGGGGATGAACCCCAGCTAGTATAAATTGTTACAAGCCCCCCAAGGACTGCTGACACTCGAGTGTTGAGTACCACTCAGGGACACAGGCAACGATGGACCAACACTTCTCTGCAGGCTTAAAGTGAGGGGGTTGCCATCTGGGCCAGACCTGGACACTGCAGGTCTGTTCCTGTGCCAGCAAGGGCCTCTCCCCATAGCCAGATTGCCTGCACTCACCCCATTGGCTTTCCTTGATCCAACACCATCAGTGCTGGATACCCTGTGCTTTAAACACCCAGAGCCATTGATAGGCACCCACTGTCCACACATAGCTTTGTTCCAGGTGTGTCAGAATATTATATTTAGTCTCAGCAGAGACACGTTCTACTTAGCCAGTGCCCAGCCTTTGTCTTCTATCTGGCCCTGACTGCAGGCAGGAGAAGGGCTCCCATTACTGCTCCTCATCTCTCTTCCTCTCCGATGGGTTTTCCCTTAAATTAAATTTTTTACTTTAAATTAAATCTTCCATTTCCTTATTTTCCTCCTGTGCACCCTGCTTAGTGCCACAATCCCAGATTTGCAGTTATTCTATCCAAACAATGCTTTTCCACAGCTACCTATTAAGGGAACAACCAAAACCTTGACAGCTGGTTTGCTTTCATAGAGTGACTTATCTTTTTTTTTTTTTTTTGTCACTAATCTTGCTGTGCCTAATATCTTCCCTCAGAGAAAAAAACTGTGCATTTTGCAACCTATTCAGATGACAAATAAAATACAATTCTTGAATATTTCAGGTGTAAGAACAAGACTTGCTTTTCTAAAAACAACAATAGAAACTTGATTTCTTATTTCTCTTCTCCATAAATGTAATGTAAACATGCAGACTGAACTACTGCTTAGAAGAGGAATTTGCTGTGCAGTCATCATCATACCAGAAACCCCTGTGATAATAGAATGCAGCCATTTTGCAGTAAGTGTTGGACTCCTGACATCATTTAATTTTCTTGCACTTTGGTGTAATCCTTGTGTTTTGTGATACATTCACTCCTGCCACCATCCAGGATGCTCTGTTTACCTGAGGTGAGGCTGTTCTCTCTGGCTGTGTGGGTAGTAATCCCCAAAACATCACACTAGCGCACTCATTCTCCCATGTGAACCTTGAAACAGTGAGTTCAAAGTGTCAGAATTAACCCAAGAAAGGCACTGTTTCATATTTGAATGCCTTTCAGCTCCTAGCAATGAAAAAGAAAGTTGATCTTCTAGATCCAGAATGTAGGGAGGAGGCAGTCCTGCGCATGAGGATCATGCATTATTGAAATTCCATTTCGTTTCATTTAAGCTCTACTTTGTAGTGTTTCAGCAGCACATAGCTGCTTGCCTTGAAAGATTACCTTGAGAAAAAGATTTCATTGATTTTTTTTATGGGATGTAGTGGTGTTCATCTAAAGATGTGACTGAGGGGCTGAAATAGCATAAGATAGGAGACAAAGAGATCATGAGCTCTGATAAGGGTACTCAGCTGTCATCACCACCGTGGTGGTCAGTAATGATAATGTAATATCTAACACCACTGCTTAGGACAGATCAGGCAGGCACATGTAGCAAGCAATAAAAGCATATTAAAGAAAATTGCAGATCCGTGGATAATCAATTGTGTTTCAGTCTCTGGAAGAGTTTGTGTGCTTGGTTTATTTCTTAACCATTGCTTCTACAGAAACAAAACTAAGATTAGAGAAAGTTTCCTGTTCAGTAAGTGAATTCCTAATTCCTCGTTCAGATCTAGTTAAATGTTCCTCTCTTTTGGCTGATAAACCTATTTCATGTATATTAGCCTTGGGTCTAGCAGTGTTTCTCTGTTCCAAAGTTAAAAAACCCAATCTGATTGCATGCTCTTATGTCTATGCCTCCTTTGTAATGCACACTGTAATTATCACCATGTAGAGAATTTTGCCTGTCTACTCCACAGCTGCTTGTGGGTGAAACAGCAACTCTATGTGAGCAAGTACACAGATGTTCAGCTATTGAATCACTTTGCAATCCAGACCTGACAATAATTAGGATGTCAGTGATCTCCAAGCACCTGATCCAGTGTTGGCTTTCTTATTTTGAGAAATCAGATGAAACTTTGGCCTGGTGGATTTTATGGCAGTGAAACAAAAAGTGACAGTTGTGTAGACTGAGAGAGACTGGGAGAGACTGGCAATTGCACCTTGGTTCTACAAGGAGATGCTTATCTTGAATTGCTCTACTTTGCCTAACCCTTTTGAGGAATATCTGTAACATAAAGAAGGCAATCAGCTTCTTTCACTGGAACGAACCAGTACAATGCTTTGGGTTTGGTTTGGGATTTTTTGTACCCATTAAACCAGGTACAAAACTCTGAACTCCCCAAGACTGTGTCAATAGCTGTACCATTGATTTACACTTAGGATCTCATTGAGAGCATTCTAGAGACCACTGCGGATCTTGCTCAAGTCTACTGCTAACAGCTAGGTGAAAGGAATGTTGTTAGGCCTCCCATTTCACAGATGGAAGGTGAGAAAGAAGCAGCAGCAGCTTCTTCACAGTTGCAGATTCATACACTGGTGTAACCAAATGGCAGACAAATGCCTGTGCACATCTTTCACTCCTCCATGAATAGGAGTGAGAATTTGCACGTGCCATTTGCATGTGGTCAGCTGTTTGAAGTGTAAATGGTGTTAAACCCTGCAGATTTGCTTTTCAAACTCATTCTGTTAAGACACTTTGCCAAGACCTGTAGGTTGTAAGTGTTAGAGCCAGGAACAGCTGCAAGGAGAGTACCTCTCCCCTTGCATTGTGAGAGCAGCTGTTGAAAGAGGTGTTCTCTTGATTGGATGCTATAAACAGAAACTAGAAACAATCTGAAATGCTTCCCATTACAACTTCTGCAAAATCCAGCCATCTAGATGATTAACCTGCTAGTAGCCCATATGAAAACTGCAGAATTTTAGAAAGCCATTACTGTAGCTTAAATAACTTTTTCCTTTAGCTGGTCTGACCTGAGGACATCAATTTCTTCACAGTTTGATTTGGCTTAGCACTTTCTGATTGAGCCAGTGGAGAAAAGGAATAAAAATGTCACACACAAAGTTTCCCCTGTAATTTGCCATCTTCCCAGCCAACTCATATGTGTTATTTCTATGTCAAAATAAAGGAGGCGTAAAAGCACAGTTTTTTACCCAAAAACGTTTCCTATGGAGATTGTGTCTTCTGGACAGAAAAAAAACAAACAAACAAACAAACAAACAAAAAAACCCAACATAACAAAGCAGTATAAAATCTCCCATTAAAACACCAATTCTTTATTATCAGCCTGTGTCAATGATGTAGGGTGAATCCCTAAATAAGAACTGGGTCTAGGTTTTGAATTTTCGAAAGTTATTTTAAAAGACTGTGAAGCCAACTATAGATGGCATGACCAGACCTCCTTATATTCAAACCTGACGTTAAGAGTTGCTCTTAAGCAAAAATCCTTGTGTAAATTGTAACTTCTATGTGAATTTGAGAGCTGGAATAGAAATACTTGGTTGGATCCTGGATTTCAGTGTTAGAGCTATTCCTGTGTTACTGAGGTACATGCCAAGGGGTGCATGAGAGTGTATTAGATGTGCTTGTTTGAACAGACTTCATGCTGATTTTCAGCTCTTCTGCATCTTTCTGGAATATCTTAACCTACTGGCTGGCTTTGATATTACATATCACTCTGAAGTGGACAAGAAGTCTAAAGGATGAAAGACCTGAATCGGATTTCAAAGATATGTATTCACACCATAGGGGAAAGAGGGACAGTATTAAAATTTTGGGCTGAATGCTTTTGCCCCCAGGCCAATGCTGTACGTTCAGCAGCAGGCTGTCATACCCTAATTGCTAGTACCCCTTTGTGAATCAACATCTCTGAGAAGCCAATTCTACATGATGCTTCTTTAATATACATCTTCTCATTTGCCCCACGTATATTTCAGTTTGCCATCTGATAATTGGAATTGTGTGGGTAGCAGCCGGTACCATCTGGCTTGTTAATAAGTAGAGGATAAAAATGTCTAATGCCTTGCTCTACATAAATACAAGAATTACCCTACAAATAAACAGCTCCCTAAAACCTCAACTGATGAGAACAAAAGAAAATAGAGTTTTTAGCTCATTAAAAAACACTGAGGAGAGAATGAGGGAACAGTAGGAAAGCCTCATCACTTTCCATCTGAAGTTTTAGTGTAACTAAAACATATGGGGAAAATAATGCAAAATTAAGCGTGATAATGCACTTTTCACACCAAAACATATTGGGCCACTATACAAATGATGCAATTAAAACTGCTGCCTTCAGGAGCCAAAACCTAAGCTGAATAAGTACAGTACAATTAAAGTTTTTGATTTAAAACCAGTGAAAGATTTATCATAATGAAGCTCAGAATTGAGATAATATGACTGGGGGGCATCAAAGCTAAGCTATAGAAAGCCACATGTCCTACAACATGGAGTTCGAATTGGAAGACTGACATCAGCAGATTTTAGGGCACAGAAAGGCTTACAAGTTCATTTGCACGTGAATGGCCAAGACCATGCAAAATCTTGCATGTAAACAGTGCAGTATTGTAATCACTACTTTAATTAACAGGAAGGCAGTGCAAAGCTGTCTGCATTGGGGAAATAAACTCTGATCCTGTGGGCTGGATGCAAAAGCCGCGCTGTTGTGTTTGGAACCTGCTGGAACTTGTACAGCGCCTTATCTGGGAGGCTTCATGCGCATCACGACAATGTCCTCTAATCTGGCAATAAAAAGGGCATCATGAGCGGTGGCAGCCGGGCCAGCCAGCCGTGGCTGCAGTCACGCTATGCTCCCAAGATGGTGAAAGGATATTTAAGCCTCTTGCAGAAAAAAAACCAAACAGGCAAGGATTGCCTCCAGCCTGGCCTGGGTATGGAGAGGGGAAAAGGGAAGAAACACAGCTGGACGGCCGCAACCTGGTTGGGGCTGGCAGTACGTGGGAAGGTGCCAGCAGGCAGAGGGGAAAAGGCACACAGCCAGCACCTGGATTCCTCCCCACCGTCAGCCACCCCCACCAAACCTCGGCCTGCAAAAGCAGGCGTGCTGGCCATCGGAGTTTTGCACCACTGGGGTTTTCCCCAGCAAGGCTTAGCCTGCCCCGCTGGTGCTGGGTGATACCTTCATTCTTCCAGATGTAGAACTCGGAGGTAGTGTGTGCTCCCCCAGGAAGGAAGGTTAGTTACACTATTTGGTGTGAAAAAATGAGTAAAGACCCACATTTGGAAAACAGGCCTGCTTTGCAGTAGGTAGAGCTGATGTAGTATGGCACCCAAGGGACTCCTGTGGTTTTCTGCCCTATGCTCCAACCCTGTGGGTGTCACTATAAACACAGGCCCATAGTCACTGCTTGTCTGCCTTCATTCTTGTTCAAATATTTACACTCACACAACAGACTTGTACTGTTTACACCCTTTGACACTGCACCAAGCACACAAGTACAGTTCTGTTAGTGCGGCCAGCCTTGCACTAACTCTCGCTGCTACTCTGAGTTGTACGTCATGCTGATCTGGAGCTGGCCCTTGCCAAACTGAATCTGTAACAGATGAACCTCCCTCCTCTTCCCTCTTCTCATGAGTCATAATTTTGCTCTCATAGCAATCAGCTGATTTTTCACAAAATCCGTAGGAGCTCCATTATCTCAATAAAAATACTTCTGCTTTTGTAGCCTTTGTTTCTGTTGTTTTGAAATTTAGCTTCTGCATTTTGAAAATTTAGTTTGAGACTGGCCAGCAGCACTAACTGGAAGATATCTTTAAGAGAAACAATGTAAGAAGCAGGGCAATAAAATGAAGACCGTAATAATGTCTTAGAAAGAAAAAAAGAAAGGGGGGAGAGCTATATGCCCTTACACATCTGCTCTGGCTCTTTCTCCCTCACTTTACACACGTGCCTGTACCTCATGCCCCTGTGTGAGACTGGCATTGCTCATTCCCAATAGTCCTTGGAGTGGTTTTCATTTCTCAGATGTGGAAACAGAGCTAGAATCAAGTGTCTTGCTCAGGGTTATCTATAAGCCTGAGCAGGGCCTAAATCTGGGGTTTCCGAGGTGCCATTTTGTCTCCTGCCGGCTGGAAAACACAAGACATCCTCTTCCAGTCTTCGGCACTGGTGCTCCATGTGCAGTGCCTCTGCCACATGTGTCTGTGCAAAGAGCTCAGCTCTTCAGTCTGTGGAGATGGCACTGCAATTCCACTGAAGGAATTCAATTTACACACATTTTTCTGGTAAGTTTTTATGAGCTTTTTAAAACCTTCATTCCTTCCCTAAAACCTTTTTGACCATATATCAGTATTAAAGAAACCAACTCCCAGTTCTAGGCACTTCCCTCCCAATGGAACTAAGCTCATCCTGCAGAACAATTTCATCCCAATAATTTTGAAATCAGTGTAGAACCTGAGTCCTAACCCCAATTTTGAGCAGATTGTAACCAGAGGGTGTACGTAAGATGCTACGTGTTACTGTAATTAAGGAATATTGCTAGACAGAGCAATATTCACCCCTAGCCCCAGCTTCAGGGAAATGTTTGGACAGACAGTTAAATAAAGAATGAGATTCATTCTTTGTTTTTTCTTCTTTTTTTTATTTTCTGTCAGAAGAAAAAAAGAAAAGTAAAAAAAAAAAAAGGTGTGCACAAACAGTAAATGAGGAGTTTGGTAAGGTTTAGAATCAGGCCTGGGGAAACAAAAATGATGTTTTCCTCAATACCTGAGGTGGGTACAAGTACCCACCTGGAATTTTATGGTGTGTTGTTTGTGCAAACAAGTATTGACAAGATATATGTATATACATGTGTATCTATATGTATATAAAAATGTATGTATTTATATACATTTATAAACATTTATATACATTATATATATTTATATACATTATTTATATACATTTATATTTAAATGTATATACATATATATTTATATGTATATATAAATGCTATGAAATAGAATGAAAACTTAGTAGCTGGTAATTTGGATTGGCCAGAGAAGGGAATTTGGAAAAGGCCCTGCTCGGCAAAAACAGTTGTGCATTTAGCTTCTAAAAATGAGGTCCTTCCAAGGGATGTGAAGCTGGGCACCAAAAGCTGGTGCTGGGCACCAAAAGCTGGTTGGAAAAAATCTTGTGCAGTAAGTTTCAGGAGCAGACAGCAGCAACCTAGATAGTANTGAGGAGTTTGGTAAGGTTTAGAATCAGGCCTGGGGAAACAAAAATGATGTTTTCCTCAATACCTGAGGTGGGTACAAGTACCCACCTGGAATTTTATGGTGTGTTGTTTGTGCAAACAAGTATTGACAAGATATATGTATATACATGTGTATCTATATGTATATAAAAATGTATGTATTTATATACATTTATAAACATTTATATACATTAT
>VZRR01002906.1:188-86505 GCA_013398015.1 Oreocharis arfaki
ACGGCGAAGAGCCCCCGCGGGAGGCCCGAGTCCTGGGCTCCGAGCTGGTGGAGACATACACGGTGCGCAGCGGGGAGGCCGTGAGGGACGCGCAGGCAGCGGGGACGGGGGCAGCGAGCGGAGAAGGTGTGGGGCAGCGGGCCCGCCGCCTCAACGGTGCCGGGGGAGCGGGTGAGGCCGGGCTCGGTGCCGGGCTGCCTCCGGCGGCAGTGCCCGGCCGGAGCTGTGCCCACGCTGAGGACGGAGCGAGACATTTGGCACAAGTTTCTGAGGGGCTTCGGGGAAAGGAGCCGCGTGGAAGCGGGGCTCGGCCGGGAAAAGCGGCACCGAGCTCCGCGTAGCCTCGGTCCTCTGGGAGAGGCGGCGGCTCCGTGAGCAAATGTCATGTTCTTGCCCGTATGTATTTATGTGTATGTGCGTATGTTTATGGAAAATTGCTATCGAGTAAACATAGCTTTCAAAGCTGGACTGAACAAAGCAAGAAATCTTTCGTTCGCGTGGAAGTATCATTAAAAAAAACCCCTCTGATCTTATTTCCAGAAGAAATCAGATGATTTAAAATAGACAGTTTTTCTCTTACCGCACCCAAAAAAAATTTAAAATTGCCACCAGTTTTTCATTTGGGGAGGGAATGAAGCTTTTGATATATAACTTGGTTTTTATCTGCTCGCATTCTACGGAGAGTTAATTGGTCTATTTTTCAGGAAGAAGCTCATCCTAAAACAAACCTCGGCATAATTGCAGACAGAAAATGTCTCGAGCACACCACCTTTTAGTTATATAACTAAAAATGTTTTCTCCTTCTCCCTAATTTTAGTGAGATTTGAAAGACCCTTTTTCAGTAGAATGCACATGGATGACATCAGGCTTCTTCCTGCTGTGGGAAAAGAGAAAGGGGAGGCATGGTTTAGAACGACAGTGTTTGAAAAGTTGTGTGATGGATACAAGTAATACTTCGTGCTGCTGCCTCTATAAAGGTATCCAGGGAAAACAGAGCAACAGGAGAGTGATTTCTGAGTTTTTAATAGGACAGAGCTTTACACAGCTGTGGCATATGAAGAGCCTAACTCCTTCCCAGGTGATGACCCTTGAAACACATTGTGTGGGAATGGCTTTGAGGTGGTGAGTTGCCATATTTACAGGTAAAAACATACTGAGCATTCAGTGAAGGAGTTGGCTAGAAGCTTGAAATGAATTTTTGAGAGGTGCCTGAGCTCGTTCTCTTAGTTGCATGGTGTGTATTCGCAGAAACGTTACCACTGCTGTTGAGGTTTTACTGGGGGGTGTGTTAGGATGTGGTTCATCCCTCAGTCAGCCGAGAGGCACAGTGAGGCCTGTGGCTTGGGGGCTGGAAACTTCCATTTCGGGTGTGAACCAGAACTCAGCAGTATTGGTGCTGGTGCTGAGAATTTCCATCAGTATTATGCAATACCAGTGAATGAGAAAATCAAGTTCATTCAGTTGACAAAATGTCATTGTTATCTGCCCCCCTATCTCACTGGAAGTTATGGTGCAGGAGGTGGAACAGGAGCTCCTTTGCTGCTTCAGCCTGTGAACAAGTGCTGTGGTAGGGCTGCCCTTTGGTAATATCATTAATGTTCTAGATTGAGCTGTAGTTCAGGTGTGTAACTCTGCAGGTAGTGTTCATCTGATCAGCTGATAGTTGAGGATAACATTTTAAGCTGCTGCAGCTAAGCCCAAGGAAGCTTACTTTTTCAAGGCCAGATTCTTTCTTTAATGGTTATGGAAATACCATGCTATTTTAATGCCTTTTTTCTTGGGATCTTTAAGAGTACAGTGTATGGAAGACAAGATTTACCAGTACTTGGTCCTACTTTGATTCTCTTGCTGCATATTTGAAGGCATGGTGGCACTAAGCTTGTCTGTGTGTAAACCTCCTGAAGCTGTTAGCAGGACTCTGAGCCTGCAGTCAGCTTTTATGAGACAGGCCCAAGCCATTAGAAATGTGGGAATAGATCTTTAAATGAAAGCAGAAGTTTTGCAAAATTCATCACAGAGTGAAAAGTTTTTGAAAAAAAATAGCATGTGTTTAGTGTTCAGAATTAGTTGACTGGTGCTTAAGGACATGACAAAGACCTGCCCCAGGACAGAGATTGTTAAATGGTGTAAAAGTCAGTCAAATTTGTTAAAGGTAAGAAAGGAAATACAGCTGTAGCAACTTTCATTTTCATCCATTACCATGTGATCAGGTGGCAGTGATCCTATTTACATCCTTGTTTTTGAAAAAGTTGTTTTTCTTGTGGTGTATGAGCTTCTCGTTGTACTCTGTATTTCAGAGCTCAGTCTCAATAGAGGAGAACTGTAATGACATCCATTTGACAGTTGTGATATTAGATCCTGGATAATGTATCAGAGAGGCCCCCAGTTCTGTTGAAGGTACTTTCAAAAATGTGGTTCTTGTTGGAGTTTTTAGCATGAAAGGCAAGGTACGGGGTTAAAATCCTGCACTAGTTGAAATGTTTTCTGTTGGGTTAGTAAGGAATGAGCACGTCTATGGGGTGTTTCTCCTGGGTGTGCTGGTCCAGCTGGTGCTGACTGAAGACTGGTTTTGAGTAGAAGGCCTCAAGGCTGTCAGTGCTTCGTTTGTTTCCTGCTATGCATTTGTTTGGCCTAAAATTGCCTTCCTGCTTTTCCTGTCTTTTGCAGCTGTTTTTAACATAAATACTACCTTTGATATTTAAGGAAAATACTGCTGCTTCCTTGAATGGATGTAAGCTGTCTGACTACTCGATGAGGTGGGGAGGAGGAGATGTGGCTGCATCACTGCTCTGGAATTTGGGACCTGCTGGCTGTAGTCACACCTGTGTCCCAGGCTTCCTGTGGGGAGCTCTGTCATTTAAGTGTTGGGTTGTTTGGTTTTTTCACAGTAATGAAGCATGTGCAGTTGGATGAGATACACTGTAGAAATGCAAGTTTTCCATGTAAAGCAAGGTAGGCAGGTTTTTGTACTGTGTACAGGAAGTGAATAAAAAGCAGTCTGGAATCACTGTCGTTAATTTAATAGCTGGCTTAAAAATGTTTGGTAGGTCTTTCAGTATTTAGGAAGATGAAGGGATGCTGTTTGGTGATGTGGGCTCTTAACTGCAAAGAACTTGTAGTGGCTTGCTAGAAAACAAAGAAAACATACACAGCACTGCAAATATGCCAAAGGCTTTACAAAGTAGAACATAACCAGAAGAAGTGATTTATAGAAAGATGGACAAAACTTTTTGTACAGAAGAGTCTGGTAGAGACGGGTGGAGGAGGAAATCCTGTGAACGTAAAGGCTTTTGTGTTTTAGCTCAGTAGAAGTGCAGTTTGTGGCGTAAGGATGGGTGGGGATTTCACATGGTGTATTTATTTATGTCTGGAAGAAAGTGCGGTGTGAGAATATCATCATTTATCCATGTATTCCCTTAGCACTCGGTGTGACAGGCAGCCCTTGGAGAGCCTTAACTTAAGCTGTCAGCCTTGTCGTGTTTAGTGCACTCAAAATTTGTTGATGAACTTAAGCTCCTAAAACAGTGAGATATCTAAGGGTTTTCTTTGCTTTAAAACAATTTGTTTCTATGTTAAGACAAGTCTTAATAAGCACATCAGCATATTGCATTTATATATTTGTTCTTCAAGATAATGGCAGCTTGTGGATTGGTATGAAATCAGCTGCTGTCTCTGCATACTGGTGCTGTTTGGGGGGTGAATATGTACTGTCTGCTCTGGCTGCCTTCTAGATGGGGAATGCTATGGCTTTTTAAAGACTTGAGGAATTGTATCAGTGCATATAAACACTCACTTTAACAGGTACTTCCTCAACCAGACTGTCCATTTCACTAAGTGCTGTGTTTCTAGAAGCGGTCAGTGCTTGCCATTTCAGCAAAAGGATGTGAAACCTGTATTACAAATTTGCTCCATGTTTTACACAGAGTGGAGGGGGTTCCCTTCCTTACCTGGTGAGCTGTCAGCTGTTGGCTGTGAAGTTACTGAGTTTCCAGTGTCTAATCTGAGGTTTCATGCCTTGTGTACTCAATGTGCATTGCATTTAGATGTGCTTGCTCTGCCATAGTTTAGCAGAGTCAGCTTTTCAAAAGAACTGGCATTTTTATCATGGCTTATAAATGCAGTGCTTCTTTACTTCTGAGTTTAGTTTCTTTGGGTCTCTCCTTGCTTTCCTCAGGGTTAGGAGGTGCTTTTGAATGCTGGTGTTATTCCTGTTCTGGTTTGTCACTGGCACAGTGATTAATCTTGATCTGCCATTTCCCAACACAGCATGACAGGAAAACAGGTACAGGCCATAATTGAGTCCATAATTCTGTGTGGGCATTCTTCTGTGTTTTCAGTGCTCATCCCAGCACTGATGTGTCACTCTCTTCATGCACTAGTCAGACATCTTGGTTTGGTTCTCTGTAGGACTTAGGTTTTGTTCAGAAAGCCAGTGTCAGATGCTTACAAAAATAAAACTGGCATGAGCTATGGTTCATCTTCTAAAATGCAGGTGGTATTCTACTTAATGTTTGACATTGTGCTGCTCTGTACTTGCAGTAAGTGAAAACTGGTCTTTTATGTAACACATCAAAACTGTTGATGCTTTTTGTTTTCTCAAGTGGGTTTAGCAACTAGATGTGTATCATCCTCATAGCAGCTATGAGTCAGCTCTGGGTGATCTGTGGTAGTAAGCAAGTTCTCAACTGTATTAAATGCTTTCAAGATTTGATTACAAGTTGGTGTTTTCCCCAAGGAGTATAGTTGGATTGGATAATATAGTTTATTTAATTTGTTTTATTCAAGTAGCTGTGGAACTGGTTTTGCAGAGCCTTGTCTGTTTTCTGCTTGTGTTTTGTCTTGTGCCTTTAAAATTTCTTTGGAATGGCTCGTTTCTGGCATATCTAAAGGCAGACTGAGTTTCCTGAAAAACCAGTACTGTTCAATCCAGAAAGTCACCTAGAATGAAAATTTTTGTTTGGTATGTGCATGGCTAAAAACATTTAGTTTTGTATTAGGAGATATTGGATTGCTTTAGATAATTGTAGTGATTCTTTGGGCACAGTAACTCTTCAGGAAGATGTCTTGTGTGTTTTACCCCAAAAGGAATAACATAGCATCCACCCAACCAAGAATTTGTTTTGGTTTCTCAAGAGTTAAGCTCCAGATTTCTGCTTAACTAAAGTGACAGCAGGATGCTTGCCAAGTTCCTCTGCCCATTGTGGAACTTGGTAGATGGAAGAAGGGATGCTGCTGTCTCAGGCTTGTGGGTAGCTATGAATACCATAGTTAGTAGAAACTTTCAGGAAAAGAAGTAGCTTAGAGCCCTTGGTTATTAACCTTTGGGTTGCATAAACAAAAGCCATCACTTTACACTGAGGCATCTTCATGTTCTTGTTTGTGGAGCGGCCTCATGAGTGAGCTCAGCCATCCCACATCAGCAAAGTCACCTCAGAGCTGGACTTAGTGTTTTGTTAGCTCTGATTCTTGCAGAGTGTAGAACCACCTTACAGTGCTCCATCAATCAGCAGGTCTCACAGTCAGCTTCTCCTTAAGGCAAATGTTTTACAGTGTCCTTACTAGAATTTCTTCCTTTCAGGTGTACATTATTCAGGTCAGTGTTGGCAATCATCAGTGGACAGTCAAACATCGTTACAGTGATTTCCATGACCTGCATGAAAAGGTAAGAATGTTAAAACTGTGGCCTTGGTCTCTTACAAAACATTGTACAGTTCTTGTAGTTCTGTTTTGCAGAATGGTTTACATAATTTCTTTCTTCAATAAAGAGAGAGAATATCTGCCAGATAGCATCTGAACTGCAGACTAAGTCCTTTTTGTGAGAACATTATTGCTTGCCCCTCTTACACTCCCCTCTTGAACTGGGGGAGGTTGATCTGGACAACTTTAGCCTTGGGTGGAAGCTGTGTCAGAGAGGAGAGTTCAGGCTAGGGTCACTGAACTTTTTGCTAAGGATGTTTATGATCAGCTGATTTGGTGACCAAAGTCTCAAAGTCTCATCAGGGTGGATGATAAAAATGTCCTTAATGACGCATGGGATAGTTAACAACCAGTGCTGATAAAAAACAAATGAAAATGAGGAAAAGTCTACTTTCTTCAAGAGTGTTCTGCTTTCTCAGAAATGCACCAGTTATTTTGTTGTTTTATCACATTTGTTACATTCTGCCCTCATACTGTGAGTGATTCTTTGAGCAGACACTGTTACTAAACTTCGTATCACTCCATGACAAAATGTTCTTTCTGAAAATACCTAATACTTTGAAGGCAGTAGCTAAATTTGCTGAAGTAATTTTATTTTTGGATCTTCCCAGGACCAGGCAACATGCACTTAATGTGTTCCATTGCATCTTTTGTGCAAGTTCAGATGGTGTGTCAGGTATTAACTCTTGTCTTTGTCTTTCAGCTTGTTTCAGAAAAGAAAATAGATAAAAATCTGTTACCACCAAAGAAGATCATTGGAAAAAATTCCAAGAGCCTGGTGGAGAAAAGACAAAAGGAACTGGAGATCTACCTGCAAACTCTGCTGCTCAAGTTCCCTGTTACTGCACCAAAAGTTTTGTCACACTTCCTACACTTTCATTTATATGTAAGTTATGTTTTTAGTGTCTGAATAGAGGCCTGAATGTCTTTCCCTAGCTCTCTGACTTGGAGAGAATTCTGTGGAATCTTCATGAATTTGCTGAAATAGTTCTTTTTCAACCTTTTTGCACAATATAACAAAGCATATTTTTAAGGTTTTTGACACCACTTTTTATTGCAGTAGACACTGTGCTGGGAAGTAGTGTGGGCAGGGACTCTAAGAAGAGAAAATAAATGCTGGCAGGAGAGTTGGAAGCTGTGCATAAAAGGGAGGCTGAATTGGTTAGGCTGCAGTCAGTGGTGCTGGCTCTCAAATGAACATTGCATAATGGATCCACACCCCCCTACTTAGTGGCTAATGGTTGGAGCTGTGGTTCACACTGAAACAGTTTCCAGTAGCCCAAATGAAGAGAAATTATGCTTCTCTGTGGAAAAACAATGGAGGAGTGGCCTTTGGAGAAATAGTTCCAGCAGACAGAATGTTACGGTAAAGGATGCTTGAAGCAAGAAGCAATTACTTGATTTCATGTTCAGATTGCAATTTGTTCATCCCTTGTGTATAATTAGGCTTTTTTTGCAATATGGCATCATGTTGTAAGGGAGAGAATGAATTTCATAAGGAGGAAAATGCACTGGAGAACTGAATGGAAAGAAGGAGCAGTAACTGCTTTGGGGTGGGATGTTTCGAGAAGGTCCTTCATGGTTTCATAGAAGGACTTCAGAAATTAGTCACAAGTGATCCATTAGGTGTTAATTAAGTTTGAGCAGCAAAGGAAAACCTGGTTTAGTTATGTTACATGAACATAATCATCCCAGTGAGACTTCAGTGTTTGACTTCGATAAAAATGGTAGAAGGTTTATTCCACAGTGTTGCAATTGCCCTGCAGATTTGAGAGAGAAGCACAGGTTTGTCACTATCAAGCCATCTAAAATGGATTAGAGGTTTTAAATATGTTAAAAATGTGTGACAATGTAGGGAGAATTCTGTTCAGATGGGTAAAACTCCTGATCACCAGTAAGTTGCATAATTTTTCAGTGCCTGCTCTGTCTTGTAAATGACGTCTGTTTCATTAAAGTTTCAGTGTTGTAACTTCCACATGGGTTTTTATGCAGGCAGAAGTTTATCCTAGCCCCTGACTTATTTTTCAGAAAGACTGTTTTTTCCTCTTGTTGTAATGTAATCTTTTTTTGCTTTTCCAAAGAGCTAGCAGTATTTGTATATGAATGCTTCCCTGTTTCTATGCTGCTCTTGGATATTAAGAGCAAAGATGTTGCTTAATCTGCATTTCTTTGCTTCGGGAAGGAGGGTCTGACTTAGTTGTAACCTCAATTGTTTTTTGCTTGGAACTTTAGAATACTTTAAAATATTTACCAAAAAAAGTGTTAATTATTCAGCAGAAAAGCTAAATATTTACCACAGCAATTCTACTGGAAAAAATGACCTTTCTGCTGAACTTCAGTCTTTTAAAATATCTTCATTACCAGACAACCCATGTACATACTGGAGCCATTATAATCCCTGATATTGCCTCGTTAATTTTTGTAGGAAAGCTACAATATTTTTTGTCTGTTCTTTTTTGTAGTGTTTCCAGTAAGGATTATTCAGTTTTATTTCCCAGGTTGATAGAACTAACCGGAGTAGAAATACCAGCCGTAGATACACTAAACTCACTTTGAAGCCTTTAGCTGTTCTCGGGTACAGCCTAGCAAAGAGAAACAGTTGCACGTGGCAGCAGTGTGGAACTGTATTGTAACTTTGACATTGAGAAGGATTTCTGCACTGAGATGGGGATGCTTATTTTGTTGCAGAGTCTTTGTCATCTTAGATTTGGTTTGTTGACTTACAGATAGAAGGTTTTGCAGGAAAAACATCGACTACCCACAAACTGGTGTTCAGAGACACCTGCAAACAATGGACTTCTGTGGGTGTGATGCATTTAAGTAGTTACAGCTAAGACAGAAGTCTCTTGTAGATCTGACAGAGGAATAGAGTTCCTTTTTTTTGCCTGCTAATCACTGAACAGTCTAAGTCATAATCTTGTTCTAATTTTAAATGTAGAAAAAAATTTTGGCTCTGTGTCCCAGATGACAAAAGAGATACAGAGTAGAGTTTTCAATTAAGTCTGTGCTTGCCAGATGGGTGTAATTGGCTTATTCAAATGAGAATCAGAATTGTTTAATTTTGTTTGGAGTACAGCTTTGAGCTTGTTGTTTTCAGAACTATGGTGTGGAGGATTTGTTCCTCCTCAGTGAGTGGGGTTTCAGTTACACTAAGAGTGTGCTGTTCTAAAATCCTTGCCTCATCAAATGAGCTGAGCTGTCTGCTGCAGATGTCCTGTGGATGTATTCCCTTGTTGTGAATCATGAGGTATTTGTCAGCAAAGTCCACTCATGAAATATTCATGTGGTGATGATCCATAATATCTGTTTATACTTTGCAGCTACCTTAAAATGAGATGTTTGTGTAGGGGAAGCTTCACCCGCACAGATAGTTTTATTTTGTTCTTTTTGTGGGCCTTTGAAAGGGAGCTGTTGGAAATGCTCAGAACTATTTCTGGACTTCCACAGAGCATTTGCTTTTTGTGGAGAGAGGTGTGCTCAGGTGGGAAATACTTGTGCTGATCTTTGTGCACCTGCAGATTTAGAAAGTACAAATCCCTGCGTTGGCAGTTTTCAGCCTTTCATCCTGGAGCTGTCAGTGCCAGGAATGGAGGTTGAGCACCTGGGTGGGTCCAGGAGGGGCAGGAGGGATGATGAGAAAAGGGGGGGTTTGCATTACTTTGCTGCAAGCATAGTAGTGTTGAAGTCCAGGACACTACTTAGTTTTTATATCTCTTTTTTCTGTAAACCAGTTAATCTAAAGCTTTCTCTCTGTTAGTGGTATTGTGAGGAAATGTTGAGTGCTTGAGGCATTAGAATAGTCTTAATGTTAAAATTTGAAGAACACTACACTTGTAATATTTTCTTTAAAACAGAGCTGTCTTTCAAGTTGGGCTGATGATGGCTAGTAATACTTGCTCTAGTTGCTGCTGCCCTTTTCTAATGTGTGCAGGATGGGATTATTTAGATGTAGTTCACTGTCTTTCATCTTGGAAATGAAAATCATATGAAATAAAATAATTTCAAGTTATTTTTATGAAACATTTTCAAGTTACAAAGCAGTCTGTAAAACAGTCGCCCCTGATTTCAGTTAAAAAAAAAATCGAAGTCCTCTACCACAGCAAAAAAAGGATACTTCACTAAAGGTACAAATGTAAAAATTGGAACCTTAAGTATGTAAATAACACTTGATTGCAATGGTTTATTGTTTGCAGGAGATCAATGGGATCACTGCTGCATTGGCTGAAGAGCTCTTTCACAAAGGTAAGGAACTTGCAGTATTTATCCAGGAATATTTTCCTCTATGTTCATGCATTCACGTACCTTGGATATTTTACCTCCAGACAATGAGAGGTCTGATCTTCCATGTCAGACTCTGATACTTTTTCTCCCCCTTCTTTCTTTTTGTCTTTTTCTTGCTGCTTACGCTTTAATTCAAGCTGCATTTTGTGAGGAGCTGTAACAGCCTTGCAGCCACTTTTGGAAACAAGAAATTGGTGAATTCATGTTTTGAAAAGGGCCTGCTTGTCTATGTCCTTCAGGGATAGGATGTGACAGTGGTGATCAGGAGCTTTTGCTAAGCTCTCTGTCTCAGTGTGTTTTAGTGTAACCTGTAAGGAAGCTTGATCTGTATCAGTGAGTCCTGATAGTCTGTGTGTTAAATGCGAGAGATCACTTTACAAATCTAAATATTATTCTTCCAGAATTCAGGAAACGGGAGACCTTCTGGTCAGTTAATTTGGGGGTATGCTTTTCTGAGGCTGGCAGATGAAAATGAAATGCTCTTACTGTAACTACAACAGCTCCAACTGCTCCATTAACAGCAGGAGGCATGTGAAAAGATTAATCCCTGCTATTTTTGTTTTGAAGGGCATGCAAGATGCTGCTGTATAATTCCGGTTGGCTGAGGCATGATAGGTGAAGCTTGTTACAGCATGCCACTTCAGATTGTTCTGGCAGAAAGTTAGTTTTAGGTGAATCCACTTCAGAGTCCATTCAGCAAATTTCGGAATATCTTAAGGAAGCTTGTGAAGAAGTCTTTGCTGGCTTTGTAGTGCCTGCAGCCTCACTGATACGGGAATTGTTGATGTTTCACTGACTGCTCTGTATTAATGTGACCTTCCAGTAATGTATGTGCAGCTGGACTCTTGGACTTGCTCCCACTGAAGCTGAAGGAAATTTTACTCCTCAGAGCATTTCTGAGAACTCTGCATATCACCAAAGCTGATGCTTTCTTGTCCATGAAGTCAAACTGGTGTCCCTAAAAGGAAGAAAGGAAAGATATTCATTCCATGTGTGTGTGTTCCAGCTGCTGTAGCCCACACTGAGCTTGTGCTGCCTTCAGAGAGGCTTTTGTATGCTGCTTCTGTATACTGTTCTGAGAATTAAATTGGATTGTAAAATTATAATTAGATAAGGCATTTTCTGTTCTGGGTGTTTGCTTTGGTATTAGTGTGCAGAATATCGCCATACTCTCCAAAAAACACATTTGCTACAATTCTGCATTTTGGCAGCATAGCAAAAGGTCCAGGGTCTGTATTTTAGATGTCAGGTGCTGTGGTTTCTGAATAGAAAAAATCCTAACTGCTGTAATCGTAGAGATAGCTCAGAAAAAGTTTAATAACTCTTGCATTATGTAAATGAACTTTGATTCTAGTCCTGTTAAGACTGAGGGAAATTTGCCATTTGTTGCATTAGGAACTTCATGCCAGTATGATGAGTACCCACCTGAATTATTCTGGTGTTCAAAAAAAATACTATTTTGCTACCTCAATTTGCAGCTTAGGGTATAAATGCCAAACATGTATCGTTAGATTTTTCCTGTACCATTTATTCCTGTGTAACCCTTGCAGCATTGTGTTTGATCCCAAGCTACTCTGTTTTTCAGGAGAGCAGCTCTTAATGGCTGGAGAAGTCTTCACCATCAGGCCCTTGCAGTTGTACGCTGTCACTCAGCAGCTGCTGCAGGGCAAACCTACCTGTGCTAATGGAGATGCCAAAACAGATCTAGGGCATATTCTGGATTTCACGTGCAGACTGAAGTATCTAAAGGTGAGGTCAATGTTAAATAGGTGTTTGTGCTGCCAACCTTCAGTCCACGTTGTTCTCTAGCCAAGGTGTTTGCTGTGCCGTGTCTTTTGAGCAGTGCCCTCTGTATAGATGCAGCCACAGAATCTTACTGGGTGCCAGTAGGGATGGGTAAAGAAATAAATATTGACCTCTTCAACCTTGCTTTCTTGGCAGGCACTGTGGGCAGGCCAGTGTACATGTATGTATGTGCAGCTATCTAAATCTTGCCCCCTTTCTCACTGTCTGACTGCATCTGAAAGTTAAAAATAAAACCCTAAGAAGTGCCCCTTTTTCATAGATGGCCCTGAATTTCTAACTAAAATGCCATTTCTGATTAAATGTAAAATGGCCTCAGAACATATAATTTTTGTCAGGAGCCAATTTGACTGGTTTTTTTTTTCCTACCAAATATGTGAATTAGACTTTCCTTGAGTAATTTTTTTAGTTCTGCTTGCTGTGACTCAAAAACTCATTTTAGCCCCTTTGTTGTGTGAGGAGCTGCCTTTTAACTGTGTTGGATGTTCAAAGCTGAAATCAAATGGTGGATCAGGGGAAGCAAAACCACAGCTGTGCTGGTGTTCCTGTGGCTCTTCAGTTGCCTTTGTCATCCTCTGTCTGTATAGAATCTTCTGAAGGGAGGATTTTCTGGCTGGAGAAGAGCTTATTGTTTAGAAAAATCACCATCTGCGGAATTTCTAGGCCTTTGGAATGCTTGTGAGTGGGCACATTCAGAGCTTGTAAGATACATAAACCCAGAGAAAAACCCTAGAGTTTTCTCCCAGAATTGTATTCACAGCAAACATAAATGAAACCACCTGGTTTTTATGCTGCTGGCATGCTCTGAGGCCAGAATCCTATGACCATGTGGAAATACCAGATGCATTTTTATTGATGTGTATCAGTGTAATGTTTATTTTCTTCAAACCCATCTTGTCAATGCCTTGAACTTCATCCCTTGTAGTGGAATTACTGACAGTGCTGACTTGGAGGGGTTACATGTTTCAAGGAAGTTGTTTTCAGTGAATGCAATGCTGCCTTTTCAGGTGAGAATGAAGCCTTGGTCAGCCTTGCTCATGGTGTTGCTTTTTGCATGCCACATGTGCTACAGAATGCAAGCACAAGGTGGCACTTCAAGTTCAATGCACTTAGCTGAGGCAACTAGTATTTGTTTTCCTGAAGAGTTAATCTGCAAGTGTCATGAATCAGTCCATATTTGAAAAATTGGTTGGAACTTTGGCTGTCTTTCCAAACTACTGCTCTTGGGCCATTGCCTCTGTAAGACTGGCATGTGAGCAAGTTGGATTGTGTGCACTAACTCAGTTCTTTAATGTCTTAAATGCCAGGTCACTGGAACAGGGGGACCTTTTGGAACCAGTAACATTCAGGAGCATCTCTTGCCTTTTGATCTGTCTATTTTCAAATCGCTTCATCAAATAGAGGTAAGACTGAGATACTGCTCATGACTTCATAGGTGCTCTGCAAATGCCAGGCCTGCTGCATATATCTCAGAACTAGTGATTCTCTGCTTCGATTTGGTGCTAGAATTGGGGAATGCAGAGTTTAGAAGGACTGTTTTATTTGTGAAACAATGTTTTTTCACAAGTTTTGGGAATAAGGACGCAAGGTTTAAATTATTGGAAGAGCTTGCACTGTGTGTGTTTCCAAAGAAAGCAGTTTCCAGTATTTACACAAAACCTATACCTGAGTGCCTTTCCACTGCCTTGGAGAGCTAGCGAGTGGTTATAGTAAGATCCGTTATTACAAAGTGCTTTTATTTTCACGTCAAGTGTTTGTGAAAATGTCCTGACATTAAATTTGTTAGTGAAAGTGCACTTTTGGATGTAGTGCTGCTTGCTTGGTAATTTAAAGATTTTTTCACTGTTCTGCTTTCAGTGTGAATACCAGAGTTTCTAGCAGTTTTCAATGAGTATTTTTTGAAATACTTTCTTGACCACTTCAGGTCTTTCCGAAGAGAGAATATCCAATTTTGTCACAGAGTCTGTACTCTGTCCACTTTTGGTGGACGCTGCACCTTTTCTAGGACATGAATGCTGTTGTCTCATTGATATGAGACAGTTGTTGGTTAAGAACTGAAGTGACTGACTGCAGAGAAGGACATGGACAGATGCTGTAGCAGATTTTCAGTAATGTTGCTTTTAAATGAGCTACTTAAACTTAGTCTGTATAAGTAGCTGATTCGTGGGTTAAATTCTTAGATTAGTATCCTCACTTTCTAAGCATTTCTTTTTTCTTGTGATAAAAAGGACATCTGATACCCAAGTGAATGTGTTTGTAGGTAGAGTCATAGCTTGAGATACCTCTCTTTTTGGTAACAGTAAAATGCTGTGACCTGTTAAATCAACTGGGTAGTTTCACCTTGAATATGTGGGGCAAGTGGAAAGTCAATGGAGAAGCTTTGTTCAAATACACGTTTGAATTTCACTTTTCTGTAGTTACACCTGTAATTTCTTGCTTTAGCTTTGCCAAGTGTCAGTATTGCTGACCTAATAATCTCAGGAGATTTTAAGGGAGTGCTGTAACTACTTTGCAAATTGCTGTAGAATCTGCTATTGAAGCTTTTAGCAGCCTCTTTAGTGCCTCATTTGTCTGTCCTAACATTTCAGACTTTGTAATGTGATTTTTTTTTTAAATAGATCAGTCATTGTGGGGGAAAGCTTATCAAAGGGCTGACTTCATCAAAACATGCTCTGGCCACCCTGAGTGTTCGATTTTCAGCAACATCAATGAAGGTAAGAGCAAGTTCCTACTTCTGGTGAGTGTTCAAAGCACATGCAAAAATTACAGCATGCACAATGGGGAAATACCCATTTGGAGTCCATGTAGTTTTCTGTGCTGCCTACTGCAGGTTCTGTTTTTAAAGCCATGGAATTGTAAGGGTTTGCTAGCCTTACAGAGTCTGAAGTTTAAGTGAAGGAAGTGTTTGGATGTGTCCCTTCACAGGGACATTTTTGGTGCTTGCTTACATGAGATTGTTGGGATAGTTTCCAAAACCATTACATTTCCCTGAAGACGTAAGCCCAGTATTGGTGTGCTTCTCTTAAACAGGAAATCCTGGTGCCTGAGGCCTCTGAGTTTGATCAGTGGGAGCCAGAGGATGCACTGGACAATTCAAACTGTCCAGTGACAGCAATTATCCCAACCTGGAGAACTTTAACGACTTTGGATATGAGTCACAATAGCATCTCTGAAATTGATGATTCAGTGGTAAGAAATAT
Source organism: Oreocharis arfaki (assembly GCA_013398015.1). NCBI lineage: Eukaryota > Metazoa > Chordata > Aves > Passeriformes > Paramythiidae > Oreocharis > Oreocharis arfaki. The sequence goes on from VZRR01002906.1 coordinate 15,170, forward strand.
TTTTCATTTGTGGGGAAAAAAGCATGACTTATCTTTGGCACATTATACATAGCAGGGATTTTGCATTTGCTCTATCACTTGTTCTGAAGAGTTTTCGGTTGCACTTTGTTGGTTAGCTACCCAAGCTAATGCTGAGGAGATTTGTTCTATAAGAACTTTATTTCCTTTGCTGAAGGAGAATAGTTTTGTCATTTTGTGTTCTGTAGGCAGCATTTCCATGAATACTCACTTTTTGAAACATGCTTTTACTGTTTGCCTTGGCCTTAGGCCACTTAGCAATTTTTTTTTTTTTAAAGTAAAAACACCTCATGGGCTCAACTTTGGAGTTGTTATCAAGGCTGAAGCTTCCTGCATATTTAAAAACCTATGACTCGCTGGCAGCTTTCTTGACATCAAAACATTTTGAAAAGCATGGAAACAAAATTTGGAATATTTTGCCAATACTTTCGAATTTTGTTTTGTAGATCAGTTATTAAGAAAAAAAATAACATTCATCACAAGAACATGATAAAATATGAACATAGCTTTTACTTGTGCTACTCTTGTGAAGCAGGAAATAGTTATATATGTAGCTCAACCACACATCATAGACTTGGAGCATAATTATCTTGTTCATGATTTTTTGTGATGTAGATTTAAGATGCTTCAGGTCTGTGTCCAGATCTTAACTATAAGGCAAATCAATGCTGAGATTACAACCAAAATAAAGCAGATGCAAAACATTGATGGCAGAATTCAGCATCAAGTTCAAGGTTTGAGACCTCCAAAAGTAAAAAGCTTTCTGAGTTAAAGTGCATTTTCTGCAGGTTTGTGTGACCTTGTAGCTCTTGGCTGGTGTAATCAGAACATGGAAACAGATCAGTTGACTTGTTCTGGGTTTTGGTACTACTGCCTTTACCCAGGTTTGTGTGTAACATAAACTGTTTGATAAGACCAAAGCACCATTAGTGAGTTTGATCTATTGTTAATGGGGATAAACTAGGATAAATTATTTGTCTTCAGTAAGAAATGAGGTTTCAGATTAAAACTTAACAGTGCCCCTCAGAGTAACTTGGATTTCTTTAGAGCAGGAGTCAGCTCTTTTTTGCACCAAGTCACACAGAATATTTTCTTAATGCCAAAAGCTGGGAAGAGAGACTGTGCTGGAGAACACCTTTCCATTGCTTTTGTTGGTCAGCAGATATTGAAGGAAGTGTGGCCTGACTTAAAACTAAAGTGCATTTAACACATGATTTTTTTTTTCCCTCTTCTAGAAATTAATTCCAAAGATTGAGTTCCTGGATTTGAGTCACAATGGGGTGTCTCTGGTAGAAAATTTACAGGTAAGTGATGCATTTGAAGATGATTTTTTTTACCCAACTGCCTGAAACCTTAGAACACAGATTTTCATGCTTCAGAATTTTGTTGCTCATCTTCTTCATGGAGAATATTTTAAGCCCAAATAACTTCTTTGTAACATGAAGTACTCTTTTAATGGTGCATTTCTTAACTGCTCCTGGATATTTTAATTTCTTTGCTGATGTTGACGTACAACATTAAGACATTCCTTCACTGCCAGCTGTGTGTGGGTCGGTAAAAATGCGGTGGAGAAAATTCCATTTCTACAAGCTTTAACCTTTGTAATGAACAGTTTCATGTCATGTCTTTCATGCTACATAGTGTCCAGCATGATAACACTGTTGCACAATACAATGAGCCACCTATAAGATAGCATCTTTGGCATTGTGCAGATTATTTGGTATATGACATGAATTTTCTGTGCTGTTGTAGCATCTGTACAACCTTGTTCACCTGGACTTATCCTACAACAAACTTACATCACTAGAAGGTGTTCACACAAAACTGGGAAACATCAAAACTCTGAATTTAGCAGGAAATCAGCTGGAAAGACTGTGTGGTCTTAACAAACTGTACTCATTAGTCAACTTGGATCTGAGCAACAACAAAATAGAACAGGTAACTGATGACTTTTGGAGTCAAATTGTGTGTTAGATCCCAAGCCATTTCTTTTAGTGGATCAAACTGCAAATAAATAAAAGCGGCCGTAGTGATTTTTCTTGGTTGCTGTGCATATGTAATCCATGCAAGAAATGCTCGGTCTGTGTGCTCGTTTTCATTTTGCCAGTCTGTATTCATGCTTTTATTCAAATACTTTCAGATTGAAGAAGTAAAAAATATCGGCAATCTCCCGTGCTTGGAAAAGGTGGTGTTATCCAGCAATCCACTGAGCATCATCCCTGATTACCGGACCAAAGTGCTTGCTCAGTTTGGAGACAGGGCCTCAGAGGTGAGCCCCAGTGCTGCTCTTCTATTCCTCTTTTTAGCCTGGTGAGGAAGGTGGTGCAAATGTTCTAAAAACCTGATGGGTTTTTGGTGTGCGTTGGAGAAGGTGTTTAGAGAATGAAACCTTATTAGTGTTACTCGGCTGTGCTGCTGGATCAAAAAGACATTTTACCCTGCCCTCATTGGGTAACAGTGTGTTAATATTGAAACACTGTTGTGCTAGAAGGACGTTAAATTTACCAAACGTTCCTGAGTTTGCGTTAAATTGATGTTAGCTCAAGGTCCAATGTGGTAATTGTTTCTGTGTAATGGTTACAAAGATGCACGTGGTTTGCATTGAGCCGCAGTAATTTTTGATTATTCCATTAATAAAAATTGCAGAATGCCTCGTTTTCAATACTTTTAGATGTTTTAACTTTTTTTTTTTAGGTTTGTTTGGATAACATTGTTACCACAGAAAAGGAACTAGACACAGTGGAAGTGCTAAAAGCGATTCAAAAGGCAAAGGAGGTGAAATACAAACTGAGCAACTCTGATAAGAAGGTGAGTCTGGTGCTGTGAGAGAAGTAGAATGTGCTGCATACAAAAGCTTACAAAATTACTTCTACAAGTTAGATGTAAGCAGAATGCACTAAATTTTCCTTAGCATTAAAATTTTGATGCTTTCTTTGTGTTTTAATGTGGTGTGAACTTTTAATGTTGCCTCTTTTTCCTAAGTAGTTTTCAATGCAGTTTTGGTAGTTATCCGATCTTTTTTGAGCTGGCTTGGGAGAGAGGAAGTGGGAGGAAAAGATAAAATGGCTTAATGGTGTACACAATGAATTTGCAGTCGACCTTAACAGCCATATTTTGTATCTTATACAAGTATTGCAGAGCTGTGATTTTACTGCTTGCGTTGCAGAGTACTGAAATTACTTCCCCAAACTTTCTTCCTGTGGGTATTCAGCAGTGGGAGAGAATCAGAAATCTGAATTCTCCTTGCCTTCTCTCATACCTGGCTGTGTGCTGTGTAGTTGGTTAGCCTTGGTTTGGAAATAAAATGTAGAAATCCTATTTTCATTCTTTTGACTTGTGAAACTGCCAATTCTGTCAATACAGTGATCAGTCAGTGATCAGAATGACTTCTCTAATCTTCTGATTCCTCTTAGTAGAATTCTACTTAGTGTGAAAATTGAAACTTAGAGGAGGTGATGACCACCCCTCCCCTAAAAAAAAAAAAGCTGGCACTAAGTTTCCTTTTAGTCAAATTGAGAAAGCTTGTGTAGACTTATTTTAGTTCAGGATCTCATGTGTCCTGTGTATTTAGGTTTTTTTCTTTAATTACTGCGTACTTTCTTTATTAGATCAGTGAGGACTCCAGGCTCACTGCTGCCAGCTCCAAATCAAACTGTTCTTCTCTTACTGTTCGTCCTTCCTCTCCCTCTCTGCCTCGTCCTGTCAGCTCCAGCCAAGGTAATCATGTATGTATCGTGCTGCTGGGCTGAGCCTCTTGGTTCTGCTTTTCTAAGCTGCATTGATATACATGAATATTACGTGCATGGATATAGGGCTTTAAAGACAAGCACGAAGACCTGATAGAATTGGCTTTGAAAGTGAAAGTTGTATGGAATGTGACTCAGCAAAACTGACCTGTAGTTCCCACTAGTGTTATATACCTGGAGTGAGAGTTTGGGTACAGGACTTTTTGCTTCATCATCCTGCAGAGGACTAGATACTGTTTGCAGGTTTAGAGTCATGCCTTAATGGAAAACTGTGACATACAGAGACGTATTTTAAAATTGCTTCTCTACCTGTTCTTGGTCTGCAAAATGTGAGCTCAAGCAGCATATGTTCCATCAGAGCTTTTTGCAAGAGCTGCATTTTCTGTCACACCGGGGGGAAGACAGAGAAAGGAGAGGACTAAAAGACACTTGTGGGATTAGTGTTCTGGCTGAGGTTGTGATTTCAGCACATCTGTTGTGCTCTGTGGTACCTGCTGACCTCACCTCAGGTTTTTTTACTGTATGTTTCAAATGAATGTGCCTGTTGCATTAGGGACTTAGAAGAATGGCTTAACTTCCCTCTTTAGCCCATAGGACTGACTTATGTAAATATTCACTTGTGACTGAGAAAAAGAGAGAAAAATACTTTCTGGTTTTGGCTTTTGTCTGATTGAAAAGTGCAGTGGAATATGCGTAGTGAGAGAAGACTTTGTACCCATTTAAAATAGCAGGGGTTATGTTATCAATTACTTGGGGTGGCACAGCTTCCTCTTACCTTTGATCAGTGGATTGGTGGATAAGGGAGAGAAATGTCCCTGAGGAGCTTGATTTTTGAAAAAAGTCCATTGCTGTGACTTCTGCAGAATCAGCAGAGGTTTCATAGTTCACTCTAGAAAAATGAAACGCTTCTGACAGCATTTGGTTAAGGGACAGACACCTTGATACAGATTTAGTGGCTATTTATGTACTTTGCCTTTGTAGCTCATTTTTCATCTGCAGAAAAAATGCCAGTTTTTCCAAAATCAAGTCAATGCTTGCTTTAAAGTATTAAGCATTTGACAAACTGTCTCAGTCCTGTAACTATATAACAACCTGCAGTTTTCTACAGGACTTGCTGTAAAAATGCATGTCAGCAACCCCTGGGACTGTTTAAATTATTTATCAATAGGTTTTTTCTACTACAGTAAATGTTTAGGAGCGAACAAGTCTTTTGTTTGGGAGAAAAGAAAATATAGATCTTTCTGAAGGACTTAGGAGTTCTACAGAGTGGTGTAAGATTCCACATTTATTTACTGTAGTAGTTTTCCATAAGATTCCTTCAGTAGAATTTTGGGGAAGGCTTTTATAAATAATGGGAAAATGAGGATTGTGCAGGCAGTTTCTCAGCTTCAACAATAAAAATTGATTATTTGCTACATATCTAACTATTAAGTGTGGTTTTCAAAATACCAGTTTTGAGAAATCTACTTTTTAAGAAATGGAAATATGCTAGGCAATTAGTTTCACTGTTAGACCTTGAGTCATGAATAATGGAATTAATTTCCTGATATGCTATTTCTATGAATTGTTTTCTCTGCATTTTCCAGACACCATCTGTTTCCGTAACATATTTTTCATACTAGATGTCATTGGGAAATGGCTTATGGAAAAAGATTAAATATTTATATAGGAAACAGAAAATCAAAAATAATGCTGTCATGTTCTGGTTTTCCTGTCAATTTGAGTTTCCTTCTTGCTAACACAGTATTTTGTTCAAGTAATAAATACCTCTTGTGTTTCCTCTGACCGTGAGATGTCTTGGTGCAATCTGCTGAGCTTTACCATCAAACCCAAAAGATGCATAGAGGAGTTTTTATGCTCAAGCCAGAAACATATCCACACTGTGATTTTGTTGATTATTTGCATATTTAAGTACTTGATCTGGCTGGCTCAGTGGCGATAGTGAAAATTGATTTGCTCTGTTGTGTCAGTTCAATGCTGTGAATATCAAACTGGCAAAAAGTCAAACGTCCCTGAGAAAGTTGGCTTGTATTCATTCATGATAAGTTTTTACTGATGATTCAGCTTTGAACCCTTGAAAAGGGTTCCACATAAGGTGAGATAATATCTTAAGTGGCATTTGAGAGACCAGAGCTTCTCAGTCTGGTTGAAGGTTGTACACAGATATTACAAATATTGTTCACTTGGAGCTTGCAGAAATTTGGGAGTGTGCTACAGAGTTCATGAAGAATGCTCTGCCAGTCTAGCAGCTGACTAGTTCTGTTAGAACTGAATTGTGTGAAGATTTCTTACACCAGGTGTTGAGATTCAAATTGATTGTTAGTTTGAGAAAGAAGCTGTAGCAGTCTTTAATGCAACTTCCAGTTGCTACTTTAATTAAACTAAAATTCTGCTTGCCTTTTTGTTCTGGCTGTTGTGTGAAGTTATTCTTTAGCTTTAATGATTTATTATTAGATCTTGATTATACAGTTTTTATTCCACTTGATTGGCAGATACTATTAGACATTTATATTTGTTTTACTTCAGTGATTTTAAAGAGCTGTTTGTATTTGTTCTAGAAATAATTTGTGAAGAAACAGTCCTAGCCAACAGTTTTTTGCAATCCAGTGGTTCGACTCCTACAGACCATACAGTTCCCCAGAGATGCTTTGAAATACCAGACTCCAGATGTAAAATTCAGGTAATTGCCACAATGCTGTTTATATTATGGTATTTTCAAAAGGTCTTGCAAACTTATTTCTGATGTTAAACTTAGATTATCATAGTAATCCGTAGCAAAGGAGTTTTTTTGATTCTGAGAGCTATTTAATGGAAAAGAGACAGCCCCAAATTTGATTCAAGGGGATTTGGTCCAATTTATAAATTAAATGCAGAATCCAAGATTAGCAGAATTGCAGAGAATTGCATTGTTGGCACTATGCCTTTGAGAGTTTACCCAGTACTAGTATATCATTTAATAGCCATTTAGGTGTGGAATGGAAGAATTGTGTCTTATCATATTACAGTATCAGTGTTTGAAAGGCAATTCACTTGCTAGTAGAGTGGAAGAACCTTCTCCCTGTCAATAGGCCATGGCTTTAATTTGTCTTCTTCAATCTTCTTCTGTCTGATAACTTCTGGTTTGTGATTTTGTTTGTGGTGCTGGAAGCACTCTTCATGTGCGTGGCTTCAAGGCATAAGACAGCAAAATTTGGGGGTGTCTCTTCCTTTGCTACCAGTGTAGTTGGTCTTTGTCAGGTTCCTTTACCTTTTTGCTTCGTTTAGCACTAATTCAGTAAAAGTTTGTAGAGTGCTGAAATGTCTATGGGTCACAGGTTGTATCTTTACTCAGGTCAGCAGCAGAGTTCATTCTTCTGCCGTAATTGAAAGCCCAACCTAAAGCAAACAGTGTTTGTGGGTCATCAAAGGATGGCTGTTCAGCTGCCCATGGGTACAGCAGGACTTGGCCAGCTTCAAAAACCATGAGCCAGCCTTAACTTTGCTTCTCATGTGTGCTGAACTCTTAAGTAGTTTACAGTTTCCTGATGTTACTTTCTTCTCAGGCACCTGCCTCTTTATTGGATTCATGCAAAGAATATGGTGGTGGTCATCGTGTGTGGTAAGCTACCTAAAAAATAAATTCTGGTTTAAATCCTTGTTAGCTTTTGGGAAATAACAGTGGGTACTGCTTTCTTAAACCCAGCCTTTAAGGTAAAACCATGTCTTTCCTTGTATTCTGCTCCAGAATACAAGGAAACAAAATATGATGTGTAGTGTTTTTAACCTTTGAACCCTGGAATGCAGTTGGTGGTTTCAAAACCAGCAATAGATGTATTGTCTAGGCCTTTAGCTCATAAGGGTGTGCTTACTGGGGATGGGAAGGGAAAGAGGAGTTAACCATTTTAGTTTTTACTTTGTACAGAATTACACACTGCCTTTAAAATCAATGGCTGTGCAGTACAAAGACGTTTTGCAAAATTTCACTGATTTAATTGTATTAATCAAAGTTCTGAGAAGCAGCACCATGAATTGTAGGGTAGCCATGGCTGTTTTTAAACTCAGGTTTGTACTTACTGTGGCTTCTTCTCTCTTTTGAAGTTCGGAGAGTTCAGAGGAAGAACACTGTGCAGTGCCTGACCCCTGTAACACCATCATCTTGCCTTTTAATTGTATGTCCTACACTGCCACCAACCAAGACTTTATCCAGCACCTTTCTGCCTCGATAGTGCAGGCTGTGCAGAAATCTGCCCCCTCTCTCACAGAGAATAAAGGAAGCCCTGCAGGCAATTCCACAGCTACAGACAAAGAAGATGGATATTTTGAAATGGGACTTCATGAAGGAGATCAGACTTTTGAGTTCAGCACTACTTTGGATACTCAGTCATCCGACAACATAGCAGTGGAGAGTGTTGACATTGTCAAAATTCTCTGGAGCTTTTCTATTCACATTCATAAAGGACTCAGACAGTTTGCTTCCTGTTTGGTTTTGACCGATGAGATGCTAGCTGTGTTTGAGATTCCTCATCAGGAATTGAGGGGAAATTGCCAGCACATCCCTTCTGCCTTGAAATTAACGCTGTGTTTTCCATACTCTGATCTAATAGAATTTGGCTTTCTGCTGCCAGAAATCTGTTTAACTCTGAAGCTGAAAAACAGTGACAACTGCTTGTTTATTGTTTCAGACTCCCAGAATCTTCAAGACTTTTATTCCTGTTTACAAACGTGTTGCTCTCAACACTACACATCAGTGTTACCAAGCTCCACATGGTACTGTAGAAAAGCAAATCTCCAAGAATTTCTCTGTCACCTTATGGAATTGAATTGCATTTCAGCAGAAGATGTTGAAATAAAAGGTTGTTTCCCAACATATCTTGTTTATGGGAATAAAACCAATGTTCAGAAAGTCTTGCATCAACCAGAGTCAGCTGGCAGTAACAAGGAATGGTCAAAGAATGTTTTGTGTTCTGCACTTTATTCTTCAGTGTATAAATCTTCTGACCAGAGTCCCTGTGTGGTCCATCCGTGTTGGATATTTCTAACACCCCAGCATTTGTACATAGTAAAGGTGGATTTCAGTTCACTGCCAGGTAAATGGGTAGGCACAGAAGAGTTGGGAAGTGTATTTAAGCTGAATAGAATTCCGTTAGCATCACTCGTGTTGCATCCAACTCATGGTGCCGCCCAGCAGAAGGGTTCGTTTTTGGATGGACATGTGCTGGAGTTGCTCGTTGGATACAGGTTTGTTACAGCAGTGTTTGTTCTACCTCATGAGAAATTCCACTTCCTGAGGATCTACAGCCTTTTAAGGACACTCCTGCAGGATGTTAAGACTATTATTATTTTCAAAGCTTCAAGCAAATCGGATGCTGTAAGAAATCATGTTGTGGAGGCAAACAGACACGCTCAGGCAGCCAGGTAATGATTCCTGTGAAAGGTCTCTTGCACGGTGTTTGATGTGGCCTTAACCCCTGTGTTTGCTGCTGTCATTGTGATTGGGTTTAGACTGCAGAATTGATGAAATACTTCTGGGTTGTGCTAGTCTGGAGTAAGTGTGAATGGTTATCCTGGACTGTAGCAGTCTTCCTTTTCTTTTTCTGTTTTGTTGCTGCAATGTAAAATGTAATTTCTAATGGAAGGAAACTTCCTATTTCATGTGCCTGTAGGCTGACAGCTATGCTCAAGATAAAAATAATTTAAACTCTTAAAAGTGGTTTTAATTTGTGAATGAAATATAAATATTCTTGTAGGGGAGAAGCTGTGTAGATCTTTACATTTTGATAATTTGTGTTCTGGATCTTTTCTAGTTTTTGCAAGCCTCATCTGACACTGTCATCTTTATACCCATCTGAGTTTCTTATGCAGAAGATAACAGAGGACAACCAGGTTCCTGTTCACCTTCATGTTTCTGTGTCTCTGCAGTATGTGGCTGGGCTGAAGGGAAGAGCCCTGGTTGAATTTTTCCATAGCAACATTGCAGAGGTATCGTGTCTAGCCTAAATGTACAAAGGCATGCTTTGTGACCTTTCTGTACTACACAGTATCTGTAAAAACTCTGCTGATCAAACTTAGCCACGGGAGTTAGGCTCTGGGAAAGCTGGAAGCATTTTGATCAAAAATCTGTGTGTTATTCCATTTGGGCTTCCTTGCTACAGTACTTGGGATCCTGCAAGGCACATTTTGCCTTCAGGATTTGTGGTACTGAACAGCAGAGTACATTATGTATGTCTTGAAGATGTGGTTGCTCCAAGAATATTCCTTTTTTTTCTTTGAAGTGATAAAAGGAAAGAAAATAACAGGAGTGACATTATTTTGTGATGGTTCTTAGCTAAATCAATAAATAAGTGTTCTGACTCATTTTTGTAATACTATGCATGACTACAACACATGTGCAGGGCTGCAGGTACTCCAGAAACATGAGCAGATAAACCTGGTTTCTGCAAAACATCAAAGTCTCTCTGGGGAACATGAAATTAAAAACTAAAATATCATCCAAAATGTATGATGTCTCTTTTTGAGTGATAAATTATTGTGATCTGAGCCCAAATGTCAATTGAAAAGCTTAAGAAATAGATACATTTTCTTGTTCACTTACCTCCCTTCCAAATGTTTTAAGTAAGCCCAGTTACAAGCTGTGCTTCTCTTTTTATATCAGGAGAAGCTGATAAAAAAAGCAGGTGACTCATTTAAAGGTTCACAGTAAGCCATTCAAGTTAGAAGCTGGGAAAATGCCTGGTTGGACCAGCAGCTGTAGTGGCAAGCTGTGCTCCTGTCCTCTCTCGAGGATCTTTGAATGCAGCCCTCAGGAGCATCTGAAGGCTCAGCAGGCTTGCTGAGGCTTGGGAGGCCACTGCTTAGCTGTTGATTACAAGTTTTGTCTGCAGTGTCTGTTCTAAAAAGTCTTTCCTGAAAATGAGATTTTTTTCTGGTTTTTTTCTAGTTGTGGTCAAAAAACAAGGAATAATTTGCTTGTAACAGAAGAATTATTTTCTTACAAAAACACAAGATATTTTCAGTGGCTGCCATTGTGGCCTCATTTAGCAGCTTTGAGGTGAACTACTTCTCTTTGACCAGAGCATGTTCAGATGCTTAAGATTTTGAAATTGTTTCTCTAGTGATCTAAAGTTGTCTCTAAGGTGGTGAAACTGTCTGAAATATCAAAGCTTATGTGTTTATGAAATAAAATTTACATCTTAGGTGGAAAATGAAGAGTTGAGACACCTCATGTGGTCTTCAGTTCTGTTTTACAAGACTCCCAATGTGGAAGTGATGGCCTGTGTGCTTCTCTCAACAAAAGCTATTTACTTTCTGTTGGATGATTCTTTCATCCATGCAGATGAGCACCAGTCAGGTAAAATAGTTATTTTGGTCCTTTAATCAGGTTACCAACTTAATCCCTGTCTGCGTGTTTGTCCTCAGTTTAAGAACCAATTTTTGTTAATATTCTTACTTAGACTTCCTAGTTGAAGGGGTCAGTATTTGCAAAAGGCTTTTATGTTCAAGAAAACAAGGTCTTGAGTCATGTCTGCTTATCAGACAGAACCTTTTGGCTGCCATTGTATCCATGCTTTTCTCTGATGTCATTTCATAAGCCTTTTCATAACTGAAATGGAAAGTGAAGGGTAATGAACCTTGTAGTGGACATTTAATTAAAGTGTGATATTAATGCATTTGCTGATTTAAATCTGTTTGTGACAAATGTTTCAAAAAAGCTGCTAAAAATTTGCTTGTATTTTGCTTGAGAAGTTATTAGCTACTGTACCCAGTTTTTTCTTAATTTCTTTCTTGAAGTGTGAGATAAGTATTAGATTGTAATATAAAAATTATGCTTAGGGACAGACGATTTTTTTCCTTTGACTTCTTTATCATATATACTTCTTTAACAGATTTTTGGAACAAAGAAAACTCAGACTGTGAAAATAGTTCTTTCCACCTCTCTTGCTGCTTTGTGCTAAAACTTAATGACCTGCAGTCAGTAAATGTTGGCCTGTTTGACCAATACTTCCGAATTACTGGTGAGTACATCTTGTGCTTTAAGTTTTTCCAGTTCTGTTTTGTTTTAGTCTTTTTTAGATGGATCCCTGTCTGTATTAGTGAGATGGAAGAGAGTATTTTTTGTTTCTTTTTCTTGAATCCCTAGAATAATATTTGAATCATAAGTATACATTGTATTTTAAATGAAGAGGAATTACTTTTTTTTGAGGGATTTGTAAGTATTCTGTTGTTGTTTTCAAGAATTTGAAAAGTTTCTGAATAATGATGCATGTTTTCAGGAGAAATAATCCTTGAAAAAATCTTTTCTGATGACAGTTGCATGTTAGTTCAAGAAGTGCTAAGGCCACGTGCAGATCAGTGAGTGAATGATATTCTGTGTTCTCTTCAGGACATTCTGCAGATCACATCATCACCTGCCTGACAAGAGACAGTTACAACACTCACACCTTCATACAGCAGCTTATGGCAGTCCTGTCACTGCTTGCACGCACTCCTTCACCTGAACCAGTAGATAAGGACTTCTACTCTGAATTTGGGAGTAAAAACACAGGTGAGTGGTCTTTTCTATATGTCATGAGTTATTTAGGCATCATACTTCAGGCTTCAGCTAAACTGTACTGATTAAAAACTCTTTTGAGGGACATTTATGCATCAGTCATTTCCTCTCTGATACTTTAACTAAACTCCCTGACTTTTAATTATCTTAATGTGCCTTATGTGAGCAGAATTGTTAAATGTATGTAATAGTCTTGCACAAGTGAAGTTAGTGATGGCTTCTTGCATTCACCCTGGACTTACAGGGTTAGAAATTTGCAGACAAGTATGTTGGTAATGCAAGAAGGACTCCAGCAGAAACCTGCAATCCAAATAAAACTATTCCAATATTGTTTATAAGCAAAAGCATGTATGAATAAATACAAAACTTGAATTCTTCCAGCTGCAGCCAGCTGTCAAAGGTTGTTGCTTATCCTAGTACATTAAGAAAGTATTGTATAGCACTAAATAGAGATCTAATAATGTATGTTTCTTGCAGGAAAAATGGAGAATTATGAACTGATTCACTCTAGCAGAGTAAAATTTATTTATCCAAACGAAGAGGAAATTGGGGACCTTGCTTTTCTAGTGGCAGAGAAGATGGATGGTTTGACCAATCTTCCATCCCTCAACATCCTTCTGTATGTGTTGGCATTTCAAGTAAATCACGTTGAAGGATCTGCTCAGAACACTAGTTCACTTCAACCTAAAACACTGATATTGACCAGCTCTGATTTGTTCCTCTTTGATGAAGATTATATCAGTTACCCACTACCTGAATTTGCTAAGGAGCCACCAAAGAGAGATAAGTATCAGCTTGCAGATGGAAGACGAATCCGGGATTTAGACAGAGTACTCATGGGGTATCAGACATATCCACAGGCCCTTACATTTGTGTTCGATGATGTTCAGAATCAGGACCTGATGCAGAATTTAACACTGGATCACTTTGGAGAAACTGATAGTGTCCCAAAGGGAAATTCTAAACAAGAGGGCAGCAGGAGCAGAGAGATCCAGTGGTACATTTTTATCCCAAGTGCGGAAAGCAGGGAGAAATTAATTTCATTGCTTGCGAGACAGTGGGAGATCCTGTGTGGTAGGGAACTGCCTTTGGAACTCACTGGGTAGTTACTGCCCAGCCAAGTGATTTCAGTGTATTATAAGGTAAAGCACAGTGTTTAAATAGATAGCACCTGTCAAGTTCTCTTTGTTTTCATGAGGAGCTGACCTGGACTCCCTTGCTCCCTGGTGCAGTGGACATTTAATAGTACATAGAAATATTCTGAAGTGTTAATTGGGGACTGAACTTCTTGTACAGTCTATTTTTTACGCAATAGTATATAGTGAAAAAAAAAACCCATGAGACATCCTGGGAAACTGTATGGAAAATTTAAGGAGTCAACACTAAATATTCTGTCGTCTGGGGCTGTTAAGGTTTCCACTATTTTTCTGTATATATCAGTCTTGCTGTTCTATACAAATTCGATTGTGTAAATAAGGGTAAATGCTTGTGTATGTTCAAGTGCAATGTTCTTTGTACAAGAAGTATTTTGGGTATGCTGCTAATGCTTATTATTTAATGATCTTACAGTTTTACATATGTTTTTCTTTGAGGCCAAGTGGAATTATTTGCTGCCAGTTGTGAACTTAACAGTAAAATTTGAGCCACAAGCAGGTAACAAATTTTCATATGAAACTATTTTCACAGGCATTCATTTTCCTTATCCAAGGATATAAGAACTGCTTGATAAAGATCCCCTCAGTATTGTCTTGGAAGTGGAAATACCCAATGTGGGTATATCAGCATTTTGTCAGCAAATAATGAATTTCTATCTCTGAACACAAAGTCTTTCTTTTGCCTATCTTGTCAATACAAATAAAGTGTAATTTGACAGTTTTCTTTTGGCCTTGTCTTTATTCAAGTTTATATCTTGTGTTTCCAGGATACCATATGGCAGTTCAGCAGCACATATTCTGTTCCTAGAGTGCATTGTAAAGTATGAAATGTGCAGCAAGATGAAAGAAGAAAATAGTTTATTCTACTACAGCAAGATTGTTAGTCCAGAAATACAGCTGAGTCTTGGAAACTGAGGAGCTGCAGCCTCTAAACACTATTTGAGGGTTTATTTCAAGTACTTTTGCTTCTCCATTAGATATTAAGGATTTTCTTTCTAAGCTGTCACGTTTAACTTCACTGTTACTGTGCCCAAGTTTTAACCTCCTCCATGGCAGTAAAATCCCTACTCACTATTATGAAGGCAAATACTGAGACTGAAAAAGAATGTTCTATATCCAGTGGGATTAAGAAGGGAAGGGCAGTTTTGATACTTATGTGGCAGCTGATGCTGCTTAAAACTGATGCCTCTTAAACACCTAGAGAAGTCTGGGTCAGAAGAGTCCTATGGAGGTCCAACAGTCAAGCTTTAAACAGAGCAATCTTCAAACAGATTGCTCAGGGCCTGGTCCAAACAAGTTACAAGCTTTCTCCAAGAATGGCAAGTCCACACAGTGGTGTTGGGAATTTGGTGGTTTCAAAGAGTGTTTTCCCATGCTGTTGCAAAGCTTGGCTGTGCTTTTTGGATTTCAGAAGCCAGGAATGTTGCAGTCAGTACAAGGATGGCAAAGACAGAGGCAGCCAAAGTCAAACTGTGTTGCAGGATGCAGTGGAGTTGGTAAGCAAGCAGAGATGAGGAGCATAGCTGGAGTGCAGCTCTGTTCCTAGTTTGGCAGAGGAAATGTAACCTCTTAAATGTGGGCTGAACTGAACAATTAAGGTAGGTACTACAGGCTCTTGGGAAAAACTAAATTTTCCTGTACTTTGGAGCTCTTCTATTCTCTGACATCTTGAGATGGCTTATGGTCATTTAAGCTTAATTTTCGTTAGGTAGAAAAAGCTAATTTCTTTTTAATTAAAAAACATTCCCCCTTGTTGTATCACTATCTGCTGAGATAAGAAGTCCCTCATTAAAAAAAAAAAACTTTAAACACTGATATGGCTGCAGTGAGGTCTCCCTGGACCTGCTTTTTTTCCAGCATGAACAGCTCAAACTCTCCCATCCAGTCTCCAGAGGAGAGATGCTCTATGTTAGAACCTGCTGGAGTTAATGCTTTGTGGGTGTGCATTTCTGCTCATTTAAGTCCAATATTAAGCTGAAAAACCTTACAAACTGTCATTCTTCAGTGCCAACCTGTTGTCTTTATTGTCTAATTTTAATGTAATCTTTTGTTTCTAAATACAGGGATTTAAGTAAGTTTTTCTTGAAAACGTACAATCATTCATCTTGAAACTAAATTGATTGCTTCAGTTCATAAAGATTTCCCAGAACTTTCCACATTTCGTTTTTACAGAAAGCTCTGCAGGATGAAGTCACTGTCAACAGCTGAGGGCACAGAGAGCAGTCGTGTTTTCTTCTTCTCTTTTTGCAAGAGCACTACAAAGCCCTGCATGCGTATTTCTCTTTTGTCCTCAAATCCTTTCCAGCTTCCAACCCTTGGTCAATGTTAAGACAGTATCTGAGTAGCTGAAGTTATGACCAGAAACACACAGAGGCAGGTGGGGAGACCTTTGTCAGGAAAGTATCTCCTGAACTCTCAAACTTCTGTGTTCTGGCTTTGCAGCTGATGTAGATATTTGACACCCTAGGAAGACCCAGACAATTATTTTTGTTCAGTGTCATCTACCAAGGATCTGGCCAAAGGTTTTAAAATTTCCCTTGTATGACAATTGAAAAATTGTAAATGAACCTCGTTAGGAAGGAAAGTAAATGAGGTGCTGGCCTGGGCTACACTGTTTTCTCTGCAAGAAGAGATGACAGTGTGACCTGCATCCTGTCTGTCCTGTGTCCATTCCCATGCTGCTTTACAGAGCTCTGATCTGCGTGCCTCTGGATGTACTGCGCAAGTATTTCCATCAGTGGCTTGTCTTCTTGTTTTTATCAGCCTTGATAAGGAGGGTGGGGTTTTTTAATTGAAGTAACACAAAGTGCTGCTGCATCTTACTTGCATTCTGATCAGAAAGCTTACTTCTGCAGTGCTAATCTTCAAATGTACCAAATCCTAGGCAAGAAAGCAGCAACATGAGGAAAAGCATGAAGTTGAGGCTCAGAGCAGACAACGAGCTTCTCTTTCTTGATGCCCACCTGATAATTAAGGGCATTTAGTAACTTGGAAAGCTAAAAATCGATGTGGAAAAAGGGAGGATGTGAAATTCATTAGACCCAGAAAGCACTAAAAAAAGACTGGCCAACACTGGAGAAACCTGTCTGAATAGGTGCATGGAGAGCAGTAGCCAGATTTGGTAAGGTGGGCACCAAGGCCTTGTGCTTCAGTCTTCAGGGTCTCTGAGAGGGGGTGACAAGAACTCCCAGCATCTCTGAAGTTGTTGAAAATGCAGAGCTAGCAGGATGCTGACACCCATCTCCATCTGTTCTCAGGCAGACACTCAGTGCCGTCCTTGGCAAACTGTTGGCTGCAGCTTGAGTCAAGCACATTGTAAGCCCTATTTATCCCTTAGAGACAGCAGTACCTGAAGGATCAGCAGCACTTCATGGAAAAACTCACTGCCTCTGCCATTGTGCTCCTGTGGGCAGGTGTTCAGTTCCAATAAATAGCTCAGCCTGTTCAAACAGTTTTACTCAGAATTCTAATTAATATTAAGTATCTGTGGGGAGTTTTGTGTCTGACTCTCCCAGTACAATCCCACACTGCTGCTAAATAAATGAGAAAGGTACGAAACTAAAACCAAGAGAAGGGAGTATGTTGCTGGTTTTCACTGCAGCAGAACAGTAAAGGAGCTCAGAGTCAAGAGAAAGTGATAGGCCAGACTTAAAGCATTTATTTGCTGACATTGGTACTGCTGCCCTTAGAAGTTTTGGAGTAACAGGATCTGAGCAACCACGCCAATTTCTTCCTGAATTTTGCGACAGCATCATGCCCAGGCAGCCCTACCTATCTGCTTGGAATTGGACTATTGTGTCTGTGTGAGAAAGACTCCTATTCTCTGTGCAGTCCTTGCACTTTTTTTGCTTTTATGAGCAGGCTTTAAAATTCCTGTTCCTTCCAACTTGCCAAGAGGAAAGGTAAAAATAGGGTTGTGTCCTTGCCTCTTCCCCAGGAGCCTGAGGGTATATTGGGTAAGTATGGGTCAGCTGGCCCCCTTCCTCCACACAAGCACTTGGCCTGTTTAATCCTTTTCAGACTCACAGCCTTCTTACAGTCTTACAGTTCAGAGCAAAGGGACTTAATGTCCTTTCCCAGAAGAGCAGAACAAGAGTCTCTTTCTCTCTGTGGATGTAACCAAATGGTCAGTTCCCAGAGAAGCTCTGTGGCAAGGTGGACTGGATGGTAAATCACTTGCCTTGGCTCTGTAGTTTCTAAACAAAAGATTTCAATAGCAGGAAATTGCCCAATCTAGTCGAGGCTGCAGACACTTCACAGAGCTGGTGACCCAGCATTTTAAAACACAGTGTGTGACACAGGCAGGGAGACTGGGAGGGTTTGTAGCCTTATCCTTTGCCTTTATCCAGGTGGGGTTTTGGTTTATTTTCCTGTGAAACAGGTTGAGTAATTTTTGCCAGCAGCTTCTCAGCTTTAAATGTTAGTGTGTACACAATAAAAATGCCAGGTCTTAGATAAGTTGCTTTAGAGGACCCAACTTGTAGCTGATGCATAAAGAAAAAGAGGGAATTTTTCCCTGAGAGGGAAAAATCCTAAGCATTCCTGCTGCCAACAATCTGCTGATGACTGGGGAGACTGAACCCGCAAGGTAAATTTTAAGTGTTTCGTAGAAGTCATTCTAGAAGAAGTTAGGGCCAGAATTTGAAGATGTTTCCGAGACCCACGTCTGTGATTTCTCCTGCTAAACCAGCCTCCTTCTGTTATATGGGCAAGAGGCACTTGATAAGTCAATCTCCATACTTTCCAAAACAAATAAAAGCCCAAGTGTGAGACCTCACAGATAAACACACTGGCTGACAGTTGACAACTCCTACTGTATGTTTTAAAATTGGATTTTCACAATCCTATTTCACTCAGACATTGACTAGGACGTGAACAAAATCCTCCTACCTGCACAGGGCTGTTTGTGTGTTCTGTCATCAGATCTTTACAAGTCTTGCCTAAATTTTCTCTTTTGATGAAGGCTCTCTGGGAGATCTCAGGATCTTGCTTTATGTGATTTTGGACATTTGAAATACTTTGTAGAGATGCCTCTGTGCATGAGCTGGTCTAATACTGAAATGAGTGAGGGAACTGGGGTTTCTATTGACAGTTTAAAGAGTATTGGACAAAAACAGTGGAATAAAAAAATTGATCCAATGCATTTTGCCTCTAAGGCATGAAGTTTTTATAGATGTCATCTGTGAGAAAATGCATTTATCTGCCTAGGAGTAATCCATCTATCAGAAGAGAACAGAAACAGTGTGAGTGGAGCAGTATTTGTGTTTGTTTGGCTCATTTTTGCTTCCTGTGCTGTTTCTATGCTGGTGTTGCCATCTTTGATG
Organism: Oreocharis arfaki; assembly: GCA_013398015.1. Taxonomy (NCBI): domain Eukaryota; kingdom Metazoa; phylum Chordata; class Aves; order Passeriformes; family Paramythiidae; genus Oreocharis; species Oreocharis arfaki. Next base: position 33,939 of record VZRR01002906.1, read on the forward strand.
ACACTGCCGACTGAACTGCTACTGAGAGCACCTTGGCTTCTGTGCACTGAGTGATATTAATGGCTCGTGGCCACCCATTAATTTAGAGTTAGCTGATGTTTCACCTTCTTACTGATTTCCAGAATCATGAAGATCTGAAGTTGTTGAAGATTTTGGTGTTCCAGATCCAGCAGGGGTGATCAGTAAAGTTTCTGTTCTCTCAGAGCAGCTCACAGGCAGCGGCTGAAACACATGCTGCTGAAGCTGCTTGATCAGGAAAGCAGCATCTAATGATGGATGACCTTTTGATTTTTCATTTTATGCTCTGCTGCTGTACAATGGCACTACTCCCTGTTTGCATTTTTAGCCTGTGTATTGCTGTTCTATTGCTTGCCTTTATTTGAGGTGAGGTCAGATAAGGAAGCTGGCTGTGAACCTTTTGATGTTGCTGTGGATCTGATTTATTTAATTCAGACAGAAATGTCACCAAGCATTTCTTTCCCTTCCTAGTTTCCCTGCAGGAGGTCAGATACAATGATAATAAGCAGCAGTGGAAATCCTTGGAATCAGCCATTGTGTGTCTTTTCTTGCCCTGTACCATTTTCAGTGCTGAGCCATTTAGAAAACTGTCTGAAGATCCATTAAAGAAGCCAATGCATCTACAAGTGCCCCAGCATGAGATATTTTCACCTTAAAAGCTTATCAGCTGTGTGTGGTTGCTGGCAACTTCATCCTTATGTCAGACAGCCATCTCTTGGAAAACCCATCAAGAATCTTCAACATCCTTCTTGGCAGCATGGAGCAGAGGAGCAGCCTCATTCTTGTGTTTCCACAGCCAGCCTGGTGCCCTGACTGCAGGCCAAGACAGCACTGTACAGCTTCCATTCTCTACAGGAGTGTCCCCACTGCCCATTTGTGACTTTTCCATCCCACAAGAGCTGGATTGAGCCACGATGCCTCTGCCTTATTCTGAAGACCTTCATGGTACCAAATTGTTTCCAGAGCAGTGTGAACCCTCTGGCCTTGACAGAGTGGCACCGTTTGGGCAGCAGCAGTCCCAGGGCTGCCGTTGTCCTGTGGCAGGACGAGTGGGCTGAGCTGTCGGGGTGAGCTGTGGGCTGGTGCTTCTCACATGGGTTGCAGTGGATGGTTGTGTGCCTTATCTGCTTCCTGTTAGTGCAGGATATATAGCAGGGCTGGCTGTTCATCATGCTGCCTTTCCCTGTAGGATGAAGGCAGAAGTAAAGCACAGCTAACAGCACCAGTAAGTACAGTGGTTCCCATATGCCTCATATGCTACAGCATGTGTGTCTTTGTGGGGGTGCAGGGGCAAAAAATATATTAATGCTCTCATTATTTATGTAAGTACAAGAATAGCTCCCTGTCCTGGTTTCATTTAGGCACCTTCATGTACTATTAATGGCTTGAAAATATGAAGGTCCCTCATTGCTTGATGAGATTTGTTGCTAACAGAAGCAGTCCTCACACTGCTCAGTAAAGTGGGCTCTCTTGGCAGTGTAGGGAGACAAAGGCCATGGAAAATCTGTCAATAATCAATTCTTTGTAGTATTCAAAAGGAGAATATAAATTGCAGGCTGTACCTCAGGTTAGTGTGTATTTTTTTTAGTCCTGGTTTGGTACTTTCCTGTTCTGAGTGCTGTGGAAGTGCTCCTTGGATTCATCAAGCTGTCAGCAGAGTATTTGGAAAATTATAAATTTTGCCACTGCTGCCATAGCATCTGAAAAATGTGATGCTTTTCTTGCTAAGAAAGTAAACTATTTAAAAAAAAAAATCAAAGCCTGCTGAAAGTGCTTGATTGATTGATGCAATGTGTCCCATTCCAGCTCTGAAGCACAGCCCATCACTCCCATTACTTTGTTCTTGCATACTTTGGAATAGGCAGTGGTCGGGTCTACCTTCACTTCGAGGTGTTATATATTCACATCAGTGGCAAAAGGAAATTAACTTACCCTTCATGAATTTATGGTATTTAAGTTTGCCCATTGGATTTGCCTTCTGTTAAGCATACAGTTAACCTCTTTTCATTCCAATTAGTTGAAAACTAAGGATTTCCTTCCTTCTGTTTTGAACTGATATGTAAGAGGAAATCCGTAGATGTTCCTGTTTTGAGTAAACCTTTTACTAAGGAGTTCTGCCTGTGCATTTAAAAAAAGAATGGAAAGAAAAAGGTTATGTTGATTCAGAAATAACACTAGAAGTAGCAGATCCATTTCTGAAGGCTTTGCAGCCAAAAAGCACAGTGCAAAAATGCTCTCTCCGTGTTTACTTTTAACCTCTGGTTTGTCTTGGATCTGATTCTTAGTAGGCGGTGTTATCTTACAGAAATTGCAGCCTCTCTCACCACCCCTTTTGTGTGAAGGGTCCTGCCTGTAAAAGCATGAAAATGCATCCTCCTGGATTGCTGTTTTTCTTCTTAGCAGCATGCTTCACTCCCACAGCTGACTGCCAGAGTCAGAAGGTAAGTGCGAGTCTTTGTTTGAATGTTCATTGAGCAGTTCTTATTTGGACGGTAGCATGGTAGGAAATCGTTCTCTCCACAGCTCGTTTTTTCATTTACATTTAGTTAGGTGCAGAATAACATCTGTGAAAGCTGTAGGGCTGTAAGGTATCTTCTCTGTAGTCCAAACTGAGGAACTAAATATAAGGTTGAAGGGAGCTACCTGAGTTTTAAATCAGATTAAATTTGTGTCTATGTTCAGCACTGAACTTGAAAGTAGCAATATCAGAGGGAAATACTCAGCATCTTTGTCTTCTGCTAGTTTCAGTATGTGGGATGGGAACTCAGTATCCATCAGGACAGGTCCGTAAGTTTCCCAGGAGAATTTTACTTTAAAAAAATTTTTACAATCTCATCAATTTGTTCCTTTGCAACAAATTGTTTGAAACAAAGTTTGTTTCCAGTATATTTCCCAAGAGCTCCACAGTAAGGACTGTTGAATACTTTCCATTTTATTTCAATTTTGTTGATTTTCTTTTGATTCCTTCATCTCTGTTCTTGTGTTTAGCAGCAGCATCTAGGAGAATGTGTGATGCCTTTGTAGATCTGTTCTCTAGACTCCATGGTGAGGCAGCCCAGTTCCTGTGGGCTGGAATTCACACTAATTCACATTATATTGTCTTCTGCCATCCCCCTCATTGTGTCCTGCTGCTGGAGGAATGAACTTGCCTGCTAAGCCAGGAGTTGTGGGGGGATTTGGAAATTCCCTGGGGAAGGAAAACTCCCTGTGGAAGGTTGTCTTCTCTTGAATGACACAGCAGGGCCTGGTGGGGAGTAGACAGACCTGTGAGTCTTAAGGACTTGATTTAGGAAAAAGCCAGAGGACTGGAAAGGTATTTCAGTGTCAGACCTTTGGATGGAAGCTTTTGTATAGACCCTTTCATAAAAGGGCTATAAATGACTACTAGGAAGGCTTGTAGGATCATTAAGGTGGCTTGAGCACAAACATGAAGTGTCTCTAGGAGTGGATTTCATTTGTCTGGAGATGTGGGTTCCAGGCAGGTGGGTTCCAGATTGTATTCAGAGACATGGACTTGTGTCTTCAGCAGGTGGAAATGCAAGTGGAAATGTAGGTCTCTTACTTCAGTGAGTGGAAATGTAGGTCTCTTTGCTTGGAGACACTCTGGTGATCTCTGTAATCACTGAGGAGTCTGGCTTGGCATGAAACAGTTACATTATCAGGTAGTGAGTACCCACTTCCAGAGAAGTTAAATGTTTTAAATCACCTTTGGAGCAGTTTATTTAACCCAGGAATAACTCCCTTTTAGAGTTTTTTCCTCAAAAATTCCCTCTTTATGGAGAAAGAGAAGAAACATTTGAAAGGCTATAATGGGAGATGAGGGAAAAATAAGGATCTAATGAAGCCTGGTCTGGCAGTTCAGGATACCCATTGGATCTGATTGGAATAGAAGTGCTGTGCTTCCACAGGAGGCTTTTATTGGCTCACAGGGGCCATTGAGAGAGAAGAGAGATTTTGTGCTGTTTTTCAGTGATGTCACCTCAAGGCTCGGCCTTAATGGTTCAAACATGAAGCTGGATTTGTTAGTCGGATTTGGTTTTTTATGCCTATCACTATGGGCTGGGGAAGATGCAGCAGATGTGAGAACTGTGAAAGTTTTTCTGCTGGGAGGAGGCCAATCCCAGGCTGTGCTGGATTGGAGGAGGAATGGAGGCAGGTGGGAAATGAGGAGAGTGGTCTCAGCCTCTTTGTGTTTCCAGTGCTCTGCAGCTGAGATGCTGGGAAACACCCAGGGCAACAGTAGATCTTACATTATGTGATCTCTGAGCTTGAATGTTCATCCTCATGCTAAAAAGTGTCTCCCTTGAACAAGTGTAGAGGGTTTGTGTGTCCAGGAGCTGCTGCTCTGTTCAGCTCAAGTGTTACTGAGAACTTCTTGGGGAGGTACATGACTATAATGACTCAAGCATGTGTCTACAGCTCTGTTTTGTAAAGGACAAATGCACTGGAAACTTGGTGATTCATTAGATAGTGGCTATTTCCAGAACTGGCTCCCAGGATTGTTGGAGCCGAACACTGACGTCCAAATATGTTTTTCTTTCTTCCTTGAGATTTTTGCTGTGGAGAAGGATTTGTGTTATGGTTTGGGAGGAAAAGATACAGGGTGAAAATGAGGGGAATGAAACTAGCCCTTACGAAATACTTCCCAGCTTATTCTCTTGAGGTGGAATACGAGAAACAAGCACTTGAGAAGTGAGGGACATCTGTTCAGAGAGGAGGGAAGGAAACACAGCAGTGTCCAGAAGCTTCGATGTGTCTCAGCTGAGTGCAGAGAGCAGTGGCTGCTCTTGCACAAGCATTTGGGTGCAGGGAGAGAGCACAGCACAGCCTGGAAGATAGAGGCACCCTGGCTTTTAACTTCTTTTGGCTACAGCTGGATGTCTTCTGCTTTAAAAGCTTCTTTTCATTTTGGAGATGTTTGAGAGCATCAGTCCTCCTTTTCTGTTCCTTTATACACAAACTGTGACCCAGTCCAGGCTCACAACATCACCTGATCAGAGCAGTGGCTGTCGCCAGGCAGCACTGCTGCAGCACAGGGACAGACATTCCTTCTTGCTGCTTCCTTTCCAGTGGCTTCACACTTAGAAACAGCAGTCGAAGATGAGCCCAAGGGAGCAGTGCATCATTGTTTTCCATGAGGCTGTGCCTCAGGAGCCACTTCTGACTCAAACTTCTGTCTGTCTTTCATCCTCTCCAGAATCTGAGTATCCAGACTGTTGCATTTATGTCCCTTGATACCCTCTTCTGCTTTCCTAAGGCACAAAACTCTCCAGAAAATGACTGCTTCATCAGTTCTGTCACTCAAATAAGAAGGGAAATATTTTTTTTAATACTTTTCCACTCAGCTGTTTTCTTCCTCTTTCCTCCTGTCTGTTGCTGCTGACACAAGCATATTTCCTTATAAAAAGAGGAAGGTCTAACTGGAAAGCTGCCTAAGCTTATGAAGTGTCCCAGTAGGGTAGGGGGGATTCCACAATAACTGTCTTGTCTTAGAGGCCTGCAAGTAATTAAACATGCCAACAGGGAGGAATGACAGACATCCCCTCTCACACTCTTTATTTCCATTGAGAAGTGGAGCCACATTGATGAAGGAAAGAGAAGGGAGATAGAATAATGTATGAGTAACAGTGTCTTCTTCTGCCACTGTGACAGAGAACACATTTAATGGCCCAACTGTGTCTGATGCCTCAAAGTACAGATGAAGCAGAAGGCTGGAGAATTTTAATTTAGTGTTTTGTGTTTATGTGGTCTTTTTGAAACAGATGGGGTGGCTCAGATACCTGGTAGAGGTTTGTGGCATAATTCTAACTCACGGGAAGGAGTCCACATCTCTATTTCTTGCTCAGGCATCTTCCCATTTCTTTTTCCAAGGCATTGTCTCAGGGAAGGCTAACACTGGGATTTGGTGGAACTAGAAAGACAAGAGCTGGGCTGTTCTGTGAGATCTGGCTCCTTTCAAAAGCCCAGCTTTAATCTGGAGTCCTAATTTAAGCTCCAATCAAATGGCCGGATGGACTTCTTCCCTACCCCACCAATGGCACTGCTAATCTTTAGAGGCAGAGTACTCTGGAGGCAGCACCTTGTTTATTCATCCCTATTGTTTGTCTTCTCTGTTTTGCTCCATGAAAAATGGGAAACCTCCTCTGACTGCTCTGTGTGGGTGGAAGCATAAGGAACAGCAAAGCTGATCTCTGTGCTACTGGATAACGTTAGTAAAGCTGGTGCTCACAGGACAGGTGGATTTGGCAGATCCCAGATTGGTTTTGAGCTCTTTATAATGCAAGGGAGTCCTTGACATAACAGGTTCTCCAGGGGAACAGGAGGTTGCTATATGTTAGGAAAGCCTCAGAAGCACAACCAGAAAGGTAATATCCATGGGAAGGACAACCACAGACACAGAAATAATGCCCTTCACTGGGTGGCATTCTTGCATGGATGGCTGCAGAAGGTGGATCCATAAACATGAGAAAAAGCTCAACGATTCCAGTCAGAGGGAATGAGTCAGGAAACATTCCAGGGACATGTCCCTGTGGACTTGAGACTTGAGGGTTATCTCTCAGGAGGTTTTCCTGACAGGTTCCTGTTGGCTATCATCTGGGAGGGCCTTCCTGAGCTCTTGATAACTGATGGGAAGCCATGGGCTTCCTCCCTTGCCTTGAGGCAAATGTATGTATTTGGGCTTAAGTTCAGAGGAAACAAAACTGAGATTGCTGATGGGAATCCAAAACAAGGAGTTCTGGGGACAGGAGAGCTGCTGTATTAACAGCATTGTTCAGGATTGGCTTAAAAACTCCAGATCAAGGCCTCCTCCCAAAATTTGATCTAATGTTTTTATTTTTAGAAAATACAGTGCCTGTAGAGGCACACTTGAGATGAGTTCTGTGGGTTTTTTCCAGTCAATGACCTTCTGGGGCATACACAGCTCATGCCTCCCAGCTTTTCTCTGTCATCAGCAGTGGCAAATACTGTCTTTTTTGAAAATTACCAATGAAGTTTCCATGCTGTTGCTTGTTTCCAGACGTTTAGAAATTCAAGGAAATGCTTTTGAAGGAAAGTCATGAGTTTTAATGACAGGTTGGCGTGTGATGATGATCATTCACTCTGAGGCTGTACTTTATCATTTGCTCTGGCTGAGTTTCATTTGGAGAAGCGAGGTTGTGCAGGGGTGCAGGAAAGCCCTGTGAGGAAAACCAAACCCCTACAATCATTCTGGTTGGGTGGAAAGACTTGGCTGATTTAATCACCAACCATGTGATATATCCAAGTGTCCTACCTGATCTTCATGCCTATGTTTATGGAGTCCTTCTCACCTGGGGTCAAAGCATCAAGGTGTTCAGAGAGGTACAGAGCACCTTTCCTTTTCATTCACCACCCTGCACCTCCTCAAAGACAATTGCCATGAGAAATATTTCTGTGAGCAGCTCCTGGCTCTGGGAAATAGACTGAACTAACACAGTCAGCTCTGCAGACCCATGGAACAGCAATCAAACACCCAGTGGACTGGATTTTATCAGTGGCATGGAAAAGATAAATGCTGTGTTGCCTTTTGATTCAGTGTCTTCTGGCAAGGGTTATGAATTTAGGGCTTGTCCTCACACACAACTACCACATATTTGTAAAAGATCAGCTGAAATTAGCAGTGCAGAGTTGTGATTATCTTAGAAATGGTTAGAATTTTTGCTGTGGGTCAAAGGGGAAGGATAAGAGAGCTGTGATCTGCCCTGTTGCTTCTAGCTGAGATCCAGGTGGATCCAAGCGTGCAGCACCATGGCAGAGGGGTTTAGCCCATGGGAGCGTGTGGTACCTCCCAGCAGCTGCACTGGCCACTGCCCTCCCCAGTGCTATCTAACAAATGGTGCAACTTGATAAAGATTTTACAAGTTGGCAAGATAAGTGCCTGGGATAACAATTTAATCTGGGGCTATTTCCATTCTGTTTTTTCTTTTGAAGTTAAAATCCATGCGATGCAATGTCAAGACGATGTTCACCTTGAATACAGCGTGTACTTCTTGTGCTGCAGTGCCTAAAATGTTATGTCCAAGAGGCTGGTTAAAGACCAGCCAAAGATTAGGAGTAAGGGACTGCAGGTAAGGCCTATTTCCTAACTCTGTTATGCTTTTGGCACAGCCCTGCTATGCAGGGAGCAGTGTGTGTCTTCAGGAGAACACACACGTGGTTTTGAGCTGTAAAGGTCCAAGGAGTTTTGTTTTCAGATGGGTTTATGGCCCCTGTTATTGTTGCTTTTGTCTCCTTGCAAATCCCACAGCCTTTTTCTGGGCAGGTCCAATATATACAGAACAAATTAAATGACAATAACCTCTTAACTTGCCCTAAACAACCTGAGTTTGCTAATCCTGCTGTAGCAATTTAACAGAGGTCTGTCTAGCACAGAAACCTGTTTCAGACCCAGAATTCCTTAGTGGCTTATTAGGAAAATAACATAATGACAGTTCCCCTTGTATATCCTCCCAGCTTCCAGCAATAATCCTCTGAACTTTTTACCTTCCTAGTTCGCTTCATGACAATTGCTTGTTCATGTGTTCCTTGCTCATATTCTGTTGAGCTTGGCTGGTAGGAAAAGAATGAAGGAAAACTGAATTTACTAGGAGGCTTTTGTAAAATGAAACACTATAGATTATTGTTTGTATGCATTCAGCAGTGAATGTTAACTGTTAATATATAGCTCCATTGTCTGCTCTTTCTGTGATTCCCTCAAAATACTTTAAAAATAGCGGTGGCAGTTTTGCAGTTTATAGCAGTTTTTGCACACACACAGGAGTCAGATGCAAGCCAAAGCAGCAATGCTATTGAGACAACTTCCAAGTTCCTTTTGGGAAGGATGTGGTGCCAAAAATAAAATGAAGTGTACGAATAATGTGAGTCTATGCAGCTTTTCTGAGTGTCATCTACTCTTGCGGTGGTTGTTGGACAGACCCAAGAATAGTTTTGTACTGTGTACGTGCAGAACAAGAGGCACTGCCACCAAGGACTCACCCTGTGTGTAGGCGGGAGGGATGATGGGTTGAAAAGAAGATGCTTCTTTGAGGGATTTAAGGCATTTGTCCAAGATTTAATAGAGAATCTGTGAATAATACGGCTATTAAATCCAGCCTTACAGCATCTCAATGTGGAATCTTTAGTAAAAGGCAGAAAGGGACAAGTCCTGAAAGGAGATTTTGTTCTTTCAAGCTTATTTTAGACATGAAGTCAAATACTGAGTCACCTTGGAAATCCTACCTTTGTTTCTGTGCTGTTTAATCCTTCAGCACCCAAGGTTTCCATCCAGATGAAAGATCCCGTCTCACGCCGAGTCCCTGATAGATTTCTTGTAACCAATCTTTGAGGCTCGAATCAATGGGCCTCTTTAGAGAGGACATAACTGGAGTGAAATCCCATGTGTGTGCATGGAACAGGGGATGAGGGCCTTTCCTTCCCTTCAGAGCTCAGGGCACTGCAGTGTGATCACCTAGAAACCCTCCAGCCAGCCTGTGCTGGGTTTGTGGTGTAATCATAATCTTGGATTGTTCTTTTTAAGATACTCTGTCAAGTTAGGAGAAAATACCCTTTCCCTGCCAGGGTGCCATCACATGTGTAAGAAGGAAATTGAGGAGAGAAAGTGCTGTCCAGGATTCTGGGGTACAGAGTGCTATGGTAAGTTTTGGAGTTTTTTACCACAATCTCTAACTGTTGAACAGGTCAAACCAGTTTTAATAGGAGGCATTAAATATATCTATAGAGGTGATTAATTTTCATTATTCCTTGAACACTCACAAGGTCTCCATTATCTGTCTGGGAACATATCTGTCTGTTCAGCACATAATCTCTTTACTCCAGATGAGTTGAATCCCCTTACATTTAACACATAACATAACCTCCTGTGGTGGAACTTCCTTTTGTCTCTTCTATAAAAATAAACTTTTGGAAAGGGATGTTTTTGTTCCTCTTTACGAAAGTTTCCAAAGGAAGAGGAAGATCTTTCTGATATCCCTCTAGTCTGCAGCGCGTGTGCCACGTGTGCTGCTCTATAGTCTGGGGTTAGTCAGCCACAGAAAATACTTAGCAATTCCAACCCAAGGTGAAAACAACCATCCCAAAACTCCCACTCAGATTTATGCCAAGTAATGAGAATTTGTTTTGTCTTGTCTCAAAAATCCAAAAGCAAGGCCTGCTGAGCTGAACGTTTCTCACACATTTGACTGATGGAATACTGAAAGACCCTCTCCAGCTCTGCTGAAAATGGGAGACTGTTTAAGTGCTTGAGCCTGTTCTCACACTGGCTTTGAATAAAGCCAGTTTCATCAGTGGAATCACATGCCTAAAATGATCAGAAATAGTCCCCAGAATTTGGAGGTACCCCACTCTAAAGATGTGGACCATGTTTTTCTGGGAACACTTACGGCTCTTCACGAAGTCAGAGAGAGCTGAAAATGCTCAGTGTCTTTCAAAGCAGGCTTCTGTCTGCCCTGAGTTCCAGAACTGCCCTCACCTCTCAGTGCTGCTGGCAGCAGTGGCCCAACCTCAAAAAATGTTTTAGTGCCTCTATTGAAATTCAGTTAGTTATGGCTTGTTGGGACTTTTCCTTACACCTTTCACCTGTGGGCCAGTGTTAGGCATGCTGGATAATTTGCTGATGAAGAGGCCTTTGTTTTGTACGGCTGGAATGCCCAGGGAAGGAGGAGATTTAAAGGTGCTGATTGTTTAATCTAATCTCATCTATCCTGTCTCTTACCTGCTAGAGTGTCCAGGTGGCTCTGAAAATCCCTGCAATGGCCACGGGACGTGCTTGGATGGTATACAGCAAAATGGGACCTGCATCTGCAAGGTCAGTGCACAATTTACTTTGAGAGTGATGTACTTTGTCAGAGGGAGTTGTTTGTGTGGTGTCTGTGCAGGTGCTCTGGGTGAAGGCTGCCCTTCTGCCTGGAAGGCTATTTGCAGCTCCCTTCATCCCAGCATCAGTGTCTGTGGTTTTCCTGCAGCATTGGTGTGGTCTGCAATAGCACTAAAACACTGTTGGTGATGGTGTGGAGTTGGGAAGAATCTCAATGGTGAAATTAGGAAAGAATTGCATGAATTTAACCCCTGATCAGCTGAAATAACTAGTGTTGGTCTGTGGCTGCAAGAAGCCCTGAGACATTTTGCTATTAATGGGCTGTACAAAGGTAGGCAGAGGCTCCCTCTCTCAGGAAAAGCAGGAGAGACCAGAAAGAGAATTTAGGACAGGTATTTTTTTCTTTTTTCTTTGCTGCCCAGACTTAGTACAACCAAAGCATAAACAATTCCTGCACATTTAAATTGGATAGAGCAGCGTTTCTAAAACATATAGGGTAATGAATCAGTGTCAGACTTGAAACTTTCCCTGATGAACTGTGTATTTTTACAGCATCCTTAATTAACAGCTCAAATCCTACCTCTTGGACTCATCTTTGAGAAAAGTTGATTTTGGCTTTAGCTCAAAGATGCCTTATATCAACTAAAATGTATGCTGAAGTTCCCTGAGCCTTGTAAAATCAATGTAAAAAATCCCACTGGTATTAGTGAATTCCAGATTCCTTTTTCAGAGAGATATCAGGAGCCAGCTGGAACATTCCTGTCTGTCTCTAATTAGGACATTATTTCCTCAAAGCCCACCAGAGTTTCCTGGCATTTGTGCCCTCTGTGTGTCAGCTTACACTAGGCTCTCCTTTGCCATGGGGCCTGGTTAGTACTGGAGCACTGAGCAAATGAGTTTTCTTCACTGTGTTGCTTCAGATGTCACAGAAAATCAAAAATGGGGAGAGACTTTGAACTATAACCATGTGTGAAACAATAGAGTAATACAGAAAAATAATATCTGGCACATTTTGGGGCCCTTCTAGGAGCAGTACAGTGGGTATGGCTGCCAGAACTGCCGAGATGAAAATCGTTTTGGCCCAGACTGTCAGTCAGGTAAGAACAAGTCATTCAAGTGAAACCTCCACAAAAATAAATTAAAGCAAGGAAGGAGGAGGGGGAGGTTGAGTGAGGACGGTGCTGGAGAGGGGAAAAGTGGCAGAGAGCTGGCAGTGTTCAGTAGCAGGTGTCTGGGCATTTTGTCTGTGTGCCCTTCAGCACTGTCCCATTAAACAAGTGATTTTCAGGCTTTCCCTCAAACAGTCCATTTTTCCTACTGTAAATCTCTCTCTCTCCCCCCTTACCAGAGCTATCCCACTTTCTTCTCTCTTTTTAGCCAGGCCATTGCCTACATCCTTGAAACAACCCACACTCATTTCTCAAACATTTTTCAGATTCCTGTAACAGCTCCACTTGTCTCCCAGCTTCTTCCTTGCTGCCCTCTATAAAAAAATGATTACACACTGTTCTGCCTCGCAGATATGGCATTTTGGGAAGTGAATTATGGGCAGTGCATCCTGTCTGTCACAGGAGCCCTTTTTGTCTAGCTCCTGCTTCCTTGTGTACACACAGGTGAGATAGGTGTGATCTTGGATTAAAACACATGCCTGAAAAGCTGGTCTAGATCTTGCATTCAGGGCCACTCTTACCTTGTCTTCTTGAGCCCAGGACGTGCAATTTACCTTCTCAAAGGTCTGACTCGCATGGCCAAATTTTTAAAAGGAGCTAGTGGATAATAGTAGGAAATCAGGATGCCAAGTCCCAGGGCAGATGGCCAGTGTGTTCCTGGATCCCCATGCATTGCCTGGCAGCTGAAGGGCTGAAGGTTTGTCTGGACTTCCCTTGCAGAGTGTGACTGTGTGCACGGGGAATGCAACAGCGGCGTGGCTGGGAATGGGAGCTGCACGTGCTATGGAGGCTACATGGGCCCCAGGTGTGACCAAGGTAAACTCACTGGTAGCTGCAGAGGGGCTGGGAGAGCAGACCTATGATATGGGCTTGTGTGCATGTGTCCCTAAAGGGGCAGGGGAGCACTGAATATGTTGAGAATGTAGAGGAAAGATGATTTGATTGGAGATTGAGATAGAGGGAATAGCTGGGGTCTGCTCCCCACTTTGTGGCAGGGGTCAAGATGCACCATCTCTGTATGCCTCTGTTCTTTCTCTGGAAACCAGCTGGATCCCTTCTCTCAGCTTCGGGGGACCCGCCTACCTAGGCTGCCAGGAACTTAGAGCTGCCTGCACTGCTCATATTCAAAGGGAAACTCTCTTTTCTGTGTGATTGCAGAGCTCGCCCTTTGCAAAGATGTGACGTGTGAGGCCAACAGCGAGTGTGTGGTGAGGGATGGGACAGCTGTGTGTGACTGCAAGCTGGGCTACAAAAAACAGGGCAGCACTTGCCAAGGTGAGAAACTTCTCTGTGACTCTCAATGGTCCCGTTTGGAAAAAACCCTATTGCACTGGTACCTGCAGAGGAGTTCGATTACTGTGAGCACGATGCCTACTTCACTGCAGAGGCTTAAGAACCCATTTGTTCAGGAATCCCCTTAAGATTAAGGGTTAAGATTTTGGCTCTCCTCTCACTTGGTCATGAAAGTAAGAAGTGAATTAGAGTTGCAGGTTCCATCCAGCACTTACTTACAAATATGTACTAAATAATGCCAGCAGGATATTGGTGAGTCTGAACCTGTTTAAATAATGTGTGGAATCAGAGGAGTTCTTCACTGATTTCAAATTTAAGTTTGTGAATTGGTTTCCTTAAAAGACGGTTGCTAAGATGCATGTGATCAGCTAGCTATGGATAGCTTTTTTCACTGGCTCTTTACAGGTTTTGCTGGCCAAACTGCAGTTTCATGTATCCTCAGACACAATGCAAATTCAGAATCAATCCAAGCATCCTCTGTCACTCACACTTTTGTTACTGAAGTAACATGGGAAATGTATCATCCAAATTCCTCAGAATAAAAAACCCCAAATATCTGCTGTCTGAATCAATTTCATTTTCCTGTGAAATTTTAGAAGTGTAATAGTACAAATTCCTTATGCTCCATTCTTTCCATGCCTTTTGCAGCCTGCTGCGTTGCATGAAGTGCTGTTTTGAAAACAGAAGTTTGGTTCTGCTCACTATTAATCTCTTTAATTGCAGCTCAGGATCCTTGTGCTCCTTCTCCATGTTCCCCCTTTGCTGTATGTAAAGCTCTTGGATCACAAACATATCAATGTACCTGCAAAGAAGGATTTCAAGGAGATGGGAAGATTTGCCAGCCCATTAACCCTTGTGTTGACAGCAATGGAGGCTGCCCAGAAAACTCTACAATTTGTGTTTACAGACGTCCAGGAGAGGTAAGGGCAATAACAGCCAAGGTCTGAAAAAGGGCCAGGAGAGAAGTTCTTCAAATGAACTGACGAATGTGTTGGTCAAATCTGTTCTCCTCACCTCCGATTTTGCAAAGGGAAACCAGACAGCTCTTTTGTAGGATAACTGAGAGGGTAAAAGATGGTGAGTGCAGCTCTGTGATCACTGTTTTGCCTTCCCTTAGGCAACTTGTGTTTGCAAGTCTGGGATGAGTAGGAGAACTCCTTCCTCCGAGTGTTTGGCATTTCCCAGCGATTGCCGGCAGTACCTTTGCGACGTGACTGCCACCTGTGAAATTAACTCTCAGGGGACTCCTAGGTAAGCCAGCTGAAAAGTTGCAAATAAAGAAGCTTACTCTGCAGCTAGAATGGAAACTGGGTTTGGATGAGCTGAATTTTGAAGAAACTGAGGGTGGTCTGAGGAGTATGGGCCAGGGTCGCCCTTTGAGAAGAACCTGTTAGTAACAAACCCAAAAGTAGAGTTTTACATCAGTAATTGTTAATAATTGCATGTGTGTCATAAAATGCTTTGAATCTGGGGTGGCAGGGTCTTCCGTGATGTGAACTGGAGATGTAGCTCCCCAAGCTAGTGGTGATAGAAGGTTATTATCAGTTAATAATCAATTGTTAAAGGGAGGTGTGTGACTTGTTTGCTCACATTTGCACACATTTGCTACTGCAGGATAAGACTTTGTCTCTTCTCCCAGTCAGGCCTGTAAGCAACAAATAAATTAGAGTTGCAGATGTCAGGGAAGGGAGCAGTTGAATGAAGAAACATCAGACCTCAAAGAGTCCTTTGAAGCAAAACACCTACAAGCTGGTACCACTTAGATGGGGAATATGGCCAGATATAGGACCATTTTTGCATAACAGCCTCTCAAACACCACAGAAAGCTTCACCAAGAATTGTATGTGTTTTCAAGAAAAGGTAGAGCTTCTCTGAGATACTGAAGAGGGAAAGAGCAATCCCATCTCCTTGATCCTTCCTTCTCCAATGCTGCTAAAACTATTAGCATCCACTTGCTCATTGTGTGCTCCAGGCCAGGACTGAAACACGCAGTGGCTGCCCTTTCTGAAGATCCCCTAGCACAGTGCAGGACACAGTGTTCAGCGCAGTCCCTGCCTTACATATCTGTTCTCCAGCAGCTGGCACTGAGCCCTCTGAGGCTGGAGTGAAGTCAAATTCCCCACATGTCTCATGTCTTTGCATGGCTGAAACAGAAAGAGCAGAGGCGATAGTTGGACAAAGCCCAAACGGGAAAAAACATCTTTGGTAGTCTCTGAGTGATGACTGCAAATCCGTGTGAACCAGGACGGAGATTTTCACATGTAGATAAGCTTTTCTGGAAAAGTCATTAACTTGTCTGGGCCCCTCAGTGAGTCCCAGATGAACTGTAGCTACCTGATGTGCTTGGGCTGGCTTCCACTGAAGCCAAGGGGTCACATAGGAGCTATTAGATAGATTGTCACTTAGCCTGTGGGTTTTAATGCCTTACCTCAGATTTTCAGATGCTGTAATGACTACAACTGATTGAAAATCTAGTTAGAAAGGTCTCAATAATTATATCGTGGCAATCTTTACCCTGAGCTCTAGAGCAGACAATCCTTATGTTGTTTGTATCTGAGAAAGCATCTCCATTCTCTTTGGATAGATACAAATTAGCTTGCCTGGCAGAAATGTGCATCTTTTTTCCTGTCAATCAGTTTAGGCAGAAGTTACTCAGCCCTTACCTGCACCCTTGGAAATGGTCAAGGACAAGCTGGATGAGGCTCTGAGCAAACTGGTCTAGTGGAAGGTGTCCCTGCCCATGGCAGGGGGAGTTTGAACTAAATGGTCTTTAAGGTCCCTTCCAACCCAAACCATTCTATGATTCTAAGATCTTAGAGCTGGGATTGGTCTTTCAAATGTAGATACTGACGTGTTGTTCTACTCGCCTTCGTTGAATGTGTTGCAAACTGGTTTATAATGGTTTGTTATGTTTCATCCTTGTCTCATAGCTGTGTGTGTAAAGAAGGGGAGATTGGAGATGGGAGGAGTTGCTATAAAGATCTCTTGGGTGAGATAAATCAGCATAATTTGCGAGGAAGGTTTACTAGGAAACTAAACGTCGCCAAGAAAATGTTTGGTAAATGTTTTTTTATTTTGCTTGGGGGATGGAGCAAATGGGGGACAGGGTAGCAGTGCCAAACTCCCTCTGCTTCCTTGCAAATGAATACTTGTTGCTTGCACCAGGCTGATAATGTGTAGATTGAATTGTGCTGTTAATAAGAGGAATCAATTATTGCTGTTGCTAAACTATAGCTGTGTAACTACTTCACGCTGCCTCTCTTTTTACAGCTTCTGGGTGCTCAATGTTGCTGACTAAATATGGACCCTTCACAGTCTTTGTACCATCCCTTCTTCCCGTTCTTGATAGAATGGAATTCAATGTAAGTTTTCTCGGTTTTAGCAAACTTTTATCTTAAGGTTCTTTCCTGCTTGAGCTCTGCAGCCTTTATAAACTGATTGTCACAAGAGAGGAACTTTGGCAGGCACTATTTATAGAAATCATCTCTTGGAAATACTTTTCATTGTCTGGTTAAGTTGTAGTCTTATAGAGGATGTTACATCCCTCGCATTATTTTAAAAACCTGTTTCTTTCTTCAATACTGGCAGAGTTTGTTTTTAATGTCAGGAAGTGCAAGACTTTCTGGCCGTTCTTCTTTTAAAGCTTATGTATGACTATTCTTAAAACTCTAAGTGGCTTTTTACTACCTGAGGGTGTGATTTTCAAAATGAGACAAGTATTACACCAAAGTATTGGAATTTCAACCTATGGTCAAAAATAGTAACTTCTGGATCCATAGAAAATACATCAGGAGAGCCCCCAAATTATCTAGTCTACCTGTTCCCCCAAGGATCAGTTCCACCTAAATCAGTATTGACAGAGGATTGTTCTAAAAAACACCAATGATGGTAAGCCCAGAGAAGACAGGAAGAAACTAAATTTCAGCAGATTAGGCCACCTACATGGTCCAGCATAGGCAAAGATTGTGTCTGGGGAGTTTCAGCAAATTTTATAATCTGGAGCGTGCAAGGATAATTTTTAAATTGTCCAAGTCCAATGGATTTCTATCCAGGGGTTTCCTCTAAAGTCACCTGCAGGTTAATCAGTCTCCCTCTTTGATTGTGTACACAAACAGAAGCAAGAGTTTTCCCAGAGTGCTACTCCAGTGAATCAAAATGAAGAGGAGAGCTCAGTCTTGTATGCTAAGAATTTCTGTGTGTTAGATGGGAGAAAGGTAGTGCTGTGGTAAATGAAGTTTTTGAAAGTGTCATTTGTCTTTTTCATGTGGGCTTTCCTCCCCAAAGGACACCACTGCTGAGCAGTTGTGCAGAATGCACGTTGTTCCTGGTCTGCATTTGATAGAAGACATGATAAAAGCCAAGACTATGTGGACTTTGTCAGGACATCAGCTGACATTCACTAGCCAGGTAAGGAATCTCCTGAAGGCCTGGGTCACTGTTTTCACATAGGACAGACTGGAGCTCGAGCATGGTTTCCCTGATGGGCTTTCTTCACCAGAAAACCTTTTATTGTGTTCAAAACAAGTTCCCTCGTGCAGCCTAAAGCAAGGTGATTTAAGACCAGACACCCCAAGCAACCACAGACCACCAAGAATCCGACATGTGAATGGTGTTTCCATGCTCTCTATATGCATTGTGTTCTGGAGAAGAGACCTTTTCCATACACCATCGGCAGCTACAATGTCCATGTGGCTGACATGGAAGAGGCAACGAAGTCTCTCTTCAGACTGAATACTCCCTTGAAGTTTGTGTGCTTGGACACAGCCACATGCTGAATATTTCCTCTTCTAGTTTTTCTTTTCCCCTCTATTTTGTTTTCCTTAGTCGTTCATTGTTGTGTTCTGATATGGAAGGCTCTTTTCTTCCTTTTCCAACTGACTCACATTTCCCGTTATCCACTGCTCTCTCTCCATCCTGCACCTTTCCTGCATGCATGCTCACAGGTGGCCAAGGGGGAGAGCCCTGTGCTTCCTCTCTGAGGATCCAGCCTTGGCCTTGAGGTCTGGGTCATAATACATCAAAAGGACAAAGCACTACTGGGAGCAGGGGAATCCGAACAGAGTGTGTCAATGCTCCTTTTAAAATTCTTTCCTGTTTGTTTACTCGGGAGTCTTTTGATCTGGGAAGCCTGCCCTCCCCTTCCTTTGTTTCAGACAGGATCCTCAGTGATGTGAGCTGAAGTTTAGGGCAGGGAGGAGCAATTCAAAATGCACATGGTGAAATGAAAAGGACAGGAAAGCTGTGCTTGCCTGAACTTGAATCGTGGCTGCAGCACCAAGACTTGGATGCTTAGTTTGTGACTTTGCCTTGGGACACCCTTCCACACCAGGCTTCAGTGCGTGGATCCATACAAAGTGGAAGGACCAGACATGTGCCTTGGAATTCAGTGAGCCTGACTGCTTTGGCTGTGTTGTGAAGGCTCCTTGTAGGCGTAATGAGTCCATAAAAGCTGCATTCAAAGCTGTAATTCCAGGATTGCCTCCAAATCATCTATGTAGTGGTCAGGATATCCTTTTATGATCCAGAGCTATGATCAAGCATTGCTCACACTCAAACTTAATTCTGGAGCAGGGTGTCCCAGGTGAGGTCTCGTTTTTTCTGTAATAAGACTTTAAAGTACCACTCAGGATCAAAATATCACCCAAACTCAAGTAGAGCGGGGTGCTTGTCTTACACCCAGGCCATCCCTTAAATTTACTTTTTCAAGGGTAACTCTGGCTGTGCCTTCCCCTTGCTGACCCATTGGCACTGATTTACAGCTGTGTCATGGTAACACAGATGTACTACAAGGAAATAACTATTATTATTACTATTATTATTATTGTTACCACCCAGACATACATCAAATCTTTCCGGTATCAAGACCTGCCGGGGGAACTGTACAACATCTTGCAATCAAACCTCCCAGCAGCCAATGGCATCATACATATTGTCAACAGCCTCAGGAGGAAAACCAGCACTGACAACCTCAGAAACCCACAGGTACAGAAGCATTCATATTTCCTCTCTTTTATGGGACAGCAGAATAAACACTTAAAAAAAACAAACAAATTTTCATCATAAAACTTCCAAATCAGTGAGGCTTTCTGTTAAAGGGAAAAGGCTATTTGTTTTGTTTTCATCTCTGATAAGGCCTGTTAGGTACTATTAAAATACCATCAAAAGTAGCTAATAGTACCATATAAGCCAGATAAAAATCTTGCAATTATGCTTCTACAGTGCTTGGATGAGAAGAGAATTCTACTTTCATTAATAAAATCATAGCAAATGAACTCTTCTTCAGTTGTATCTCACAGAATATGTATCTTACAGGACAAGTATTGAAAAGTATTTTTCACATAAAAATCAAATGAAGATTTTCTTTAATTGGTCTGTACTGCATTTTGAAATCATAATCAAAAAGTTGTCTTTGTGTTAAAAATACTTTAAATGAGAACAAATCAGTAGATTGTGCCCATCTCTTTGAGGCTGATGGTCTCCTGTAGATTTTTACATGCAAACCACAAGCTGGGCATTCTAGTATATGCTCAGAGCTTGCTTCAGCCCCAGCCATGTTTTTCCTCTTTGTATCTTCTTGCAGAAAACCATTGGTGAGATCCTTGCTTCAATGGAGGTCTTCAGTAGATTTGAAACTATACTGGAGGTAAGTAAGTTTGTGCCTGCCCAGGAAGCTGCTGTACAAAGCCTGCTGCTGACTTGGGGGGAATTTTGAATAGCATTTAAATACATCTCAGTGGTTTGGCTTACTTTCTGAGAGTTTTATTCTGTGTAATTTCTTATTTTCTTATTTTACCTAAGCAAATATAATGGAAAAGATTGGAGTTTTCACATCTATAGGGGATCTGGCACAAGCAGCAAGGGTACATGCCTTTTTCCCATCTTCTTCTCCATGTCCCCTTCCCCTTGTCCCTGGAGAGTTGTTCTCCAAGGCATGTTTAGTTCTTGACCACAGTTTAATCTGTGTATATGTGTGCTTGTGTGTTGAAAGCATGCACAGAGCATTAGCCCAGGGCTAATGCTTGTTCGTGTCTGCTGTATTCCCACCGGTGGCTTCACTGTCCCAGCTGTGTTTTTGTGGCACTTATGCCTCTGTTGTATCACACACCTGTCCTTGGTGTCCAGTTGCCTCTTGCACATTTTGTTTTACAACTGCTCTGCCTTTAGTGTGTCGTTTAATGTTTCACTTCCTGCTGGACCCCCCTCACTAACCTGTGCTGGATCCATGATGAAATCTTCTGTTGTTTTTGTAGAACTGTGGCCTGCCTGCAATACTGGATGGACCAGGCCCCTTCACTGTATTTGTACCCAGCAATGATGGTGTGGATAGGCTGAGAGATGGAAGGCTCATTTATCTTTTCACAGAGGTGAGAGCCCATAGTACTGTAAGACATCCTGAGCTGAGTTGCACTGGGCTGTGCTGGAATGACTTTGTGCAATTTGTCTGGTCCTTGCTGAAAGTTGTTCTTCCTGGGGATGGCTAAACCATGTGTTTGTTTCTGTAAGGCTCTGGGAGAGAAGTGGGTGCTGTTGGAACCTGCAGTGGGAAATATGGTTAGCCAGATTGCTTAAATCTGGTGTTTGACTTTCATTCCTCACCCCAGCTTTGGGCAGGGGAAAATGAAGGAACTTCCTCACCAAGTGAATTCACTGCTATAGGCATTGCCAATGTCAGTAATTGATTTAAACAAAATGTAATTGCCATCTCTTACTCCTGAGCATTGGAGAGGTATCTGATTCTGATGTTCTGTTCTCTCCTTAGGGCATAAATAAGCTTCAGGAACTGGTGAAACATCACATCTACACTTCAGCAGCGGTAAGGCAGGCAGCTCCAACCCCAGACCTCCTTCAGACCAACACCTTATCAGCTTTTTTGTCTGGCATGGAGGTCACAGTGTTGATGACTTCAGTTGCTACTTCTTGAACTTCCCCTGGAGGAGCAGAGATGTGACTCAGGATCTGATGAGGCAAAATGTTTACCATGAAAGTGGTTGCCAAAAGGGTCAGCTGTGCTCTCCATCAAGAAACTGAGTTTTCTGGAGTGTTGGTGCTCCCTAGTTGGATGGTCTTTACAATGAAAATATTGTCCAGCAGAGTTTGCAGCAGGACACAAAAATAACAATTGTCCTCAAAACTTCTCCCTACTCAAATCATTAAGTTTTTCAGTACAAAAGCCGCAGTTTACTTTTTTTTCTGCCTTTAAGCTCATTTTTTCAGTCAAAATATGTTCTCTATTATGCTTCTGGCTGAACTTTCATTGTTTATTGTATATGTCCTAGAAAAAAACCTTATTAGTCTGACCCTACTTGCAGCTGTATTAGTAACAGACACTGTTAGTGAGATTTGATTTCAGCTGTGCTGGACAGTTACCTAAACAAGGAATGAAAACCAAGGCAGCTGCCACCAGCACTGCTGTGTTTGTGGTTCTGCAGACAGTTCACACAAAGTCCTGGATTACCCTCTGACCCCTTGTTTGTTTTCAAGGTATTTCATGAAATGTAAATGTTAAGTCCTCTTGAGAAGGTTTTCAAGTGTCAGGAATCACAGAAGGATTCTGTAAGCTGCACTGAAGTGACCCTGCTTTCTCATGGTACCTTGTGTTTTTATTTCAGGTGACTGCAGAGCAACTGATAATGATGCCACACATTGTTACAATGGCTAACCAGATACTTACCATCAACATTAGTGCAGATGTAAGTGTGAATCAAAACCCTCTGGGGCAAACCCTTCTGTGCTAGGAGAAAGTCTGGATGTGGTTCTGAACAACGTGGTTTCAGCCAATCTCTGCTCCCCCCTCTGCTTAAAAAACTAGACTTATATGAGATCATTGAATTAGTTTGCTTCTTATCCAATCTGTGACTCCACCAAGAGGCTTGACCATTTGTGTGGTTGCCCTTGATGTTGTGAACCATCTGTTTCCCACATTGGCTTTATGTAGCTGATCCTCTCTAATGGGCTAAAATTTTGTTTCTACATCAGGGAAGAATTCTGATGGATGAATCAGGGATCCCCTTAAACATGCGAGACATTGTGGCATCAAATGGGATCATTCATACCTTGGATGGCATCTTCATTCCTCCTTCAATCGTTCCCATTTTGCCTCACAGATGCAATGAAGAGCAACATAAGATTGTGATGGTAAGTCAGCTTCTCCCATTCTCATGCTCAAGCACAGCTGGTGCTTACTGTGCACCCCACACTCACTTGGAGGGCCAAAAGCAGGCTCTGTAACCTGCATTTGGGAAATGTGCTCTGTCTGAGAGTTCCCCTGGTGTGAACTTTGGCAGCACTGTTAGTGTTTCTTCTGCTTGCACTTGGCACTGCTTTCCTGCTGATCAGCAGATGTTCCTTGTAGGTTGTTGTTCTTTCCGTGTACCCATCCTGCCTTTGATTCCAAAGTACATTTGCCTTTTCCCTCATATGATCTTCTTCCCACTAGATTTGCTAACTTGGCTGACAGTGCTCTGTTCCCACCTCTGTCAGCACAGGTGCCCTGTAGCCTTAACAGGAAGCAGGCATTCAGTAGCAGGACCTACAAATGCTGTGCAATATTCTCACATGAACTGTTTCACATACAGTATTTGAGGTGCTTGCTCCCCAGTTTGATCATTACTAGGTTACTGAAGAGAGAAAATGAGGCTCTGAATAGCAAGAGGTTTGGAGAGACACAAGGGGCCAGAGTGTCCACATAACTTGCTGATTCAGTGAGTCTTGCTGCTTGGATGCTCAAAGTGCTTTCCAGGCTAGCAGCAGGTCTAGTGGCAGAGAGACTCAGAGGGTTCAGACAGACCCCAGCTTCAGGCAGGTACAAGCGTCTCCTTGAGACACATGAGAAATTTTATTTAAATGATAAACTTGCCACATTTCAGAGTGTGGAAAATAATAGTAGTTAAATGTTTCAGATACACATTGTGATGTTTAGGATGTATGTACTGGGAACAGTAGCTCTGTAGCATTCTTGGCATGGGGAAGGAGTAACTTTGAGAAGATTACATTTTTGCCTCTTCTTTTCTTCTCAGGGCTCTTGTGTGGATTGTGAGGCCCTCAACAACAGCATTTGCCCACCTGGCAGCAAGGAAATGGTAAATATTTGTAGTTATTTCTGTAATTTCTTTGTATGATGACAAACACACAGACAGGTTCTAACTCGAGCCACTTTCAATAAATAGGGAGCAGGAAAGGCAGCCATTAGAGAGGCTTGTTAGAGGGTATGTATCCATGCCTTGTGATCCCAGACTGGTGCCCACTAACTGCTCTGTGCACTCTCTTATTCTGAAGTCTGCTTGCTGAATCAATGTGGAGCACGGTGAGAAATTCTGGTCTAAATGAAATTGTAGACTTGCAGCTTTTGGCACTTCTCCTCTACCTTAGGCAGAGCTTTGCTGTTCACACACAGGGTTCGCCAGCTCCTTCAGAGTCTCAGAAGCAAGCCTGATTCCACTAGTACCATGCAGTACTGCCACTGCCTAAATCACAGCCAGAGAATCACAACAACCTTTTTGCACTGCAGAGGATGAGAAACAGTTTGTTCCTGGCCTGTGCTCCCTGTTGATTCAGGGATGAGCAGAGCTAGCTGAAGGTGGAGCAAGGAGGAGTGCTGCTGTTTGAGTTACCCCATGCTGAGGTTAGCAGAACAGCGAGTTCCAGGAAACTGCAATGTGAAGCCCAGACCTGAGATGTTGTTTGTGAAAGCCAGAGAGGTGCTCACCACCCTTAAACTCTCGGGTGTCCTCTGAGAGGTCTGAATTTCAGGAGAATCTGCTAATGCAGTCTCAGCATGGATGTCTGAAGGAGAGCTCTGCAAAATCACTGGTTGCTCATTTTCCTCTCTGATTGAGGCTGGCAAAGCCAGAATCATCTGGGGCCCAGTTCTACCTGTGCCCAACTCCAAGACAGGTCACTGAGCATTGTTCCAAAGTTATTTGCAAGCCTTTCTCTTCTGTCTTCCTCTCTTCATCTCACCTTCATCTTTTTCCTTCCCTCCCTCCCTCTCTCACTCTCCTTCCTCCTCCTATGCCCCACTCTCTCCCTTCTCCCCTCTCCTATCTCTGTCCTCCCCTCTTTCTTACTGTCTCTTTCTCCCCCCTGCCACCCTTATCTCCCCCTTGTCTCCTGTCCCTCCCTTCCTCCCCCTGTGCTTGCTCTCTCCCTTATCATAGATACTATAGTTAGAACTAGAACTAAAGGGCAGCACCTTGGCTCGGACTTGGGGACTCTTGGGAGCAAGAGGAGGCCACAGTGTGCCTTGGTTCATCCTAGGCCTGCCATGACTGTGTGCTGTTCACCTTGGCTCCTCAGTGAACTTCCTCAGCTCAGAGATAGGCACAGTTGCTCTCTGCAGCAGAAAGAGCAAAGGGGAAGGTTACAGTGCTGATGGCTTGCTTTGCTTGTGCAGGAACCAACGCTCTCCCCGAAGGAATGTGTTTACATCCATGATCCACAAGGCCTGAATGTCCTGAAGAAGGGGTGCGCCAGGTACTGCAATCAAACCATCACGGTGAGTGTGGTGGAGGAACACATTCCCTCTGCAAGGAGCTCAGCTCTGCTCTTCCTCAGACACTGAGAAGGGCTCTGACTCAGAGTTGAGAGGGCTGGATGGGAGCATAAGGAAAGCTGTCCCCAGGACCATGACATAAACAAGCTACCTGCTTTTCCTTTGTCCAAGAGAACACAGGGCACCAACCTACTGTTAGAAAGCAGCTCAGTTAAACCTGAGTGCAATAAATAAATAAAGGCATCCCTGTTGTGACCAGCCAAGCTGTGAGAAGCCATGATGGTGCAATGTTAACTGGAGTGTCCCATCTTCAGCATTTCTCCCAAAGGAAGCTGAGCACAGGGAAAGTGCTGTGAGCTGTGAAGTGATTGCATCCTGTTTATGAACCCCTGTCAGATGGTTCAGGAAAGTCTCTCTTAGTGAATTTATGCACCTCATGTTTGTCTGCAGCTCCTGAGCTCTCACAGTGCCAACTCTAAGGAATGATTTGTAGGTGTTTCACTAAATACTGCTGATTTTTTGCATTATGATTGTTCTTCCTTTGGTCAGCCGTGACAAGGTCTGCGATCCAGGACTGCTACATCCCTCCACAAGAATGCAGTCCTGGGCAAGAATAAAGTAAGAGTGAGTGGGCCAGTGCTATTAATGAATTAAAGGCTCATAAAAAACATGGACTCTGTGTGTTGAAGTCACAGAACAAGCATAAAATAATGGTTTGTTCTGAAAAGAATAGGCTGTGAGCAGGAAGAAGGGCATTGTTAAAAATAATTTAAGTGCAGGAGCTCCTAGAAACACAGGTGCTAAATGCAACATTCTGTTTCCCTCCGTGGCAGAGACAAGGACCAGAATTTCAGAATTATGAGCATAGGATTACTCTAGGAAATTCTTGTTAAGTCATGTCATACTTTACCAGTTTTGCTTTTTTTTCCCAGAAACCTGGATGCTGCAAAGGGTTCTTTGGTCCAGACTGCATGCCATGCCCAGGGGGATTTTCCAGTCCATGCTATGGCCGGGGAAATGTAAGTGTGGAGGAACCTTCTGCACTGCAAGGAGCAGTTGCATCAGTGTGGTTTGAGAGTGTAGTTGTAGATAAGTACAATTCAGAGTTTGTGCTGCAAGGCTAAACCTGCAGCAGTGGTAGCAGAAGATCCAGGAAGAATGGCACACAAAGTCCTATTTGTTACTGCAAGTATCAAAGTGCCTTTGACGGATATCAAGGCCTTGGCATTTCCCTGAGTTTCAATCACTTTGGCTTTCTTTCTATTTCCCTTCCAGTGCAGCGATGGCATACAAGGGAATGGCAACTGTCACTGCTTTGAAGGCTTCAAAGGCACAGCCTGCCACATCTGTGCAAACCCAAACAAGCATGGCGAGAACTGTGATGAAGGTTGGTAACTCTGATGGAGAGACTAAAGGAAAATGTAGAACAAGGATAATGGTGCAAAATTAAATATATTGGATTCCCTTCTGGCAAGACCAGCATCATGAAAGGAGTGACAAAAATGTCATCATGTGCGTCCCTTCGAACAACAGTGGAGAAAACATGTTTGATATGACAGTGGTGATGGGGGTTTTGGAAACATCAACCTAATTTAGATCTCTCCTGCTAGGAGACAAAAGATAGTTGACAATGACCTTGAGCTTGATAGCCTAAATTTGAGCCTGTTCTTACAGCCTATAGAAAATATGGATCCAGGCAGTCACAGGATCTGTTCCCTGGCCAAGCTTGATTTGTGATGGTTGTCTCTCAGCAGACATCTCTCTGTCAAAAAAAATAATGGGATAATCATTTGGTGTCACAAGAGATCGTGAAGGAAAGTCGGGAATCTACAACTGTGGTGGATTCTGGACCTTTTGTACTTACAGATCTTACTGCATGTCCTTGACAGATTGTGGCTGTGTCCATGGTGTCTGTGACAACAGGCCTGGCAGTGGGGGGGTGTGTCAGTCCTGGTCCTGCAAGGAAGGCTACACTGGGAAATTCTGTGACAAGACATCCAAGAACTGTGGCCCAAGTGGGCTGTCCCAGTACTGCCACCAGCATGCTGTCTGCAGCCTCAATGACACAGCAAGGTCAGTCTTTGTGGCACATTCCAGGCCATTGTACAGGCACACGGCTGCCACCCCTGTGGCTGAGTGTGTGTCCGCGCACTTGTTGCACAGGATTGTCTAACTCAGCCAACCTCCGAGTAAACAATCTTGCTTGCTTGGGGGACTGCTCTACCTGTGTCCCTTCTGTGTTTATAATTCTAAGGTGCATCTGCATGGATGGATACGAAGGGGATGGGTTTTCCTGCCAGCCCATCGACCTGTGCAGTCAGCCAGAACGGGGAGGTTGTTCACAGAATGTAAGTGGGGTCAGACTGTGAAGCGTGGAGAGGCAGCTCCTCTCAGCCAGAGCAGGGATACAGGGCTCCTGGGACTGTTACAGATTTTGTGTGCTAATTTTTCCTGTCTGTCAGATGAGGTGGAATAACAGGTGGCTTGACAGTCATTGTAAAGATGTCGATCATTTAGGTTGGTGCCAAAATGTGACCCTCCAAGTCAACACCAAGTTTGGCTGGTTCACACCATATGTGTTTTATCAGTCACACAGATTAGCTGTACAGATAATTTTTGGTTTGCAATGATATTCCCCTCAAGCTCTTCTAGTATGTTATTTTCTCTGTTGTTACGTTCAGGCTGTAGCTTAACTGTGAGATCCAACTCACATTCCCAGTAACCATCAACACTACATTTTTATCCATGGTTAAAGACTGTGATGCTTTATGTTGGAAATTGCTGCCAAATGGTCAGACGTCATCATAAATTAGACCCTTCAGTCAGAGGAAGACATTGGGCCATATAGAAGAGAATAGGATGGCAGTGGGCACAAAGCAGGTCTTTTTCTGAGAGAGATCTGCCATCTATCATTGATTCCATCCCAGACATCCAGGCAGGATTTGGTCCTCCTCTTCAGGGAATACTTACTGTGTAATGTAAGAGTTTTACATTATGATAATGAATACCCTGTGAGTTCTGAGCCACCTTAGACACAAGTGTCTACCTCTCTTAAAACACAAAATGTTTCCAGAATCACTTTATTATGAAACTTTCCATTACTTTTCTGGAGGAGAGGCTTCCACCCCCCATCCCCAGTGCTGGAATCAGAGTTGGTCAGTCAGAAATTCTCCATAGTGTGAGGAAGGAGATTTGTTGCTGTACTTTCATTGCACTCTTTCCCTTCTGCTGAATGTAATTCCTTCTCTCTCCCATCTGCTGAAGGCGCTGTGCACCAGTACAGGCCCTGGCACTGCCACCTGCCAGTGCAATGTGGGCTGGACTGGGGATGGCAAGGCCTGTGTGCCCATAGACAACTGCATGCTGGAGAGCAGAGGGAACTGCCACCTCAACGCCGACTGCGTTTACATCGGGCCTGGACAGGTATGAGCAAAGCTAAGCAGCCTGATGGTAGAATTAACGCTTCCTCAGCTGCTCTGAGGTGGCCTTGGATTGCCAGAGGTAAAGATTGGGCTGGCCAGCAGCCAAGCTTGCTTGTCCACTGCCAGAAACACCAGCTGCAGCACCACAATGCACTTGCGTGTGAGATGCACTGGTGTGTTCAGGACTGCTACTCGACTCTGGGACTTGTGCAGCAAAGGGACAGGACTGTGCTCTGTAATACAGCTTGATCTAAGGCATGCATCCCCCTGTCCCCAGACCACAGCATTGAAGAGCATGTGCAGCTGTTCAGACAGTCTGTGGAGAGAGCTAGGCCAAGAGCAAGGCATGCTGAGATGGGAGGAAGGCACTCAGGAGAGGGGACTTCTCAGGGTGCTGCTTCTCCCTGCTGAGCCAGGGGAGAGTTGCACAACGTGCTGAAAAAAACGTACAAAAGCTGTAGCAGATTTCAGTGAGGTGAGATGTGCAAATGCTCTCCTAGATATCTTGAAAGCAGGAAGCTTTGAACTTTACTCTTTCTGCCATTCAACAAGTCTGTCATTCCCTAAAAACTTGGAAATAAAGGAGAAAACCATCATCTTCAAGTGACTCCCACAGCCAAGCAATGCAAGGGATCAGTGTGCTTGAGAAACCAGGCAGCTTGTGTGCTGTGATAGAGGATGATGCTCTGCTAAGGAAACAAGTCCACATTTCCAGGTCTTGAGGGACCAGGAAGAAAACTTGGGAAAACAAATTAAGGATAAGTTTTTCTACCTTTTTTGGATAGTAAAGGAGGATGCTGTGATAAGTCTATAGAACTGAAGTGTCTCTTTCTTGCAGAGCAAATGTGTTTGCAAGAGGGGTTATGCTGGCGATGGCCACAGCTGTGATGCGATCAACCCGTGCCTCATGGACAATGGTGGCTGCCATGACCTGGTGAGTAGCTAAAGAGCTGTCCTAAGGCTGGCCTGGCAGGGGAGGAAAACCTGCTCAGTGACAGGTGTTGCAGCAGCCATGCCATTGAGAGAATTGCAAGGGTTTATGTTATGTCATCTTACTGGCCTGCACTGATGTGCTCCAAAGATGGCTCTTCTGATTTTTGTGGGTTCACACAACCAAAGCCATCCCTTAGGCTTAGCTGCGTGAGGGGAACACTCAGTGCCACCACAAAGGCAGCAAGTGGAAGGTGTTTGTGTGTGCTACTCTAGCCCAGCCCTTGGAAGGCCAGAATTCAATTCTGAGGTAGGTGTAACACCACATAACCTGTGTTTGCTCTCTAATTTCTCCTTTCTTTCCTTGTATTTGCAGGCTACGTGTGTACCCCTTGGTGGAGGAGAGAGATCCTGTGTTTGCTCTGAAGGCTACGTTGGGGATGGCATGACATGCTACGGGGACATTCTAAAAGTTAGTGAAGAGCAAATGTCTGAGGCCTTTTTGAGGCTGGAGAGAACTGGCTCTGCTCTCACTTTACTTTTCTCTGTCACCTGAGTTGACTCCTTCTCCCAGCATCAGCCTGAAGCACAAGTGTATTCCAAGGCCACAGGGACAGAAGCAATGCCAAGACTAATTACTGCCAGTGAAACCATAATTTCTAAGCTGCTTCACCCCTGTGCAGGGAGCACCTGTCCTGTGCAATAAGTCATCTTTCCTTTGTTGTTCGGAAAGTTTTTCAGGTCAGAGCTGTCAGGCCCATTTTCTGTCATTAGAAATATCAAAGGCCATTGTGGATTCAATCTTTTGTCCCTGATACACATGAAGTCATTGCAGATGAGTTTAAAAGAGTTTGTTTACTTGGGAATATATTTTTTTAATGGGTGAAGTTTGGTTTTGGAGTGCCCATCTCTCCTCACAATACATGGTGCCTATAATGGTTGTGAAGTGAGAAGAATGTCTAAGTCATTGTTGCTAGATTTGATATTGCAAAGGGCTCCTTTCCCCCACCCTGAGTCCCCCAGCCCTGTACCCTGTGTTCAGCAGAGGTAACTCTTCTGTTGTTTCTATTTGAAAGGAGCTGGCCAGGAATTCCCACTTTGCAGGCTTCTACAACTGGGTTAAGGTAAGAGAAACTGGGGGACACCCACACATGTAAGTTCTGTAGAAGTGAAGCCCGTGAATGAGTCTGTTAGAGGACAAGCAAATCCATTTATTTCTTCTTCAGAGAAAGCAAAACAAACCAAGGTAGAAATGGTTACAGAGCAGGCATGTAGAAGCTGTGGAGTTTGTGGTAGAGTGAGGGTCATGAATGTGTTTTGGGGGCTTTTTTTTCTCTCACAGGAGGAAGCTGGGGCTGTGTTACACTTAATATTCATGGTTGTGCCATCTGTAACTCCTGGCCATCAAAAACAGCACAGAAGATAAAGAAGGGGTAGCATTATAACACTGTTTTTCAGAAGAACATCCTTTGGGACATTAGACTGAATGTTTGTCCCTTTTCTCATTGCTGCTTCCCTGTCTCTAGTGAGG
Organism: Oreocharis arfaki; assembly: GCA_013398015.1. Classification (NCBI taxonomy): domain Eukaryota; kingdom Metazoa; phylum Chordata; class Aves; order Passeriformes; family Paramythiidae; genus Oreocharis; species Oreocharis arfaki. The sequence continues at coordinate 64,624 of VZRR01002906.1, forward strand.
GAATTAAGAGAGACCCTCCACAGACTGCAGCAAGTCTGTGGAAACACACTGTGATGGACAGCCTCTAACTGAGCTTTAGCTTGCCTGGCCTGCTGCATACATTGCTTTTGCCAGCAATTATCTTGATCCCTCCCCCAGGACTGATAGTGGGGGTTCAAAAAGGATTTATGGATATGATTGAATGTGTTTGAAGGAAAATGGAATTGGGAAAATAGAGCTTAAAGCAGCAAGTTTTCCCTTGGCAATCAGGTATCAGCTGTTTTGGCTAAACCACCTGTAGCATTCATTAATTGCCATGCCCAGGAGAGCCCAGGAGAGCCTGCTGTGCTGCTGAGCAGGTGCTGGGCTCCTTCACATCCCTTTCACGTGGCTGTGGGAGTGGGATGGCGGTTGGGTGTATTCTGCACTGTAGATGTGGCAGTGGCGTGTCTTATTGTTCATTTTTGTGCTTTGGACAACAGAAATCTCTCTTCAGCATCCCAGCAGGAACCAATGTCACTGTTCTGGTGCCATCAGAAGAAGCTATCAAGAACTTGAGCAACGCTGACAAAGATTTCTGGTTGACCCCTTACACACTGCCATTTTTAGTCAGGTACGAGGAGCCTCCTGCCTTTGCTTTACTGGGCCAAACAACAGCAACAGAGCCACAAAATGGGTTTTTTTCTCGTGCATGACCAATAAGGAGATATCTTGAGATAAATATAGAAGCAAATTTAAATATCTAGCAGGCAAAAATTAAGTAGGCATTTAAAACATAACAGACCACAGACCATGGGAAGTGGGTTTATTTTTCATGTATTTGCAGAGGGAGATTTTCCCAGTCAGATGGCATCAGAACAATTCCCTCCACTGTTCTCTCCACATGCTAAGCTACTTCATGTGAGAGATGTGAATGTTGGGTGGTATGGTCTTATCTCCCAGTCATTGCCAACAGTTCCCTAATCTTTTCTTTATCTGATTTTGTTCCCCTCAGAGCCCACTTCCTTGAAGGTGTCTTCACTGCTGAAAAGCTCAGAAAGTACGACAGGCCAGAATTACCCACTCTCAACCCACAGACCAGATGGCAGATAAACACCACAAGTGGTGTAAGGGTTTCTTACATAAGGCTCATGTACCAATCTCAAATTTAACTGCTGAAGGGCTGCTGTGTCCAGTGGGGAGCCTGGATGGGACACTGGTGCCCTCAAATGCAGGCATCTTTCAAAAGCTGTACCCAGATTAACCACATGCAGACTTGAATGAACAATGTATTTGTTTTGAATTTGCTTGGCATTTCCTAATCCTTTTGCTTCTCCCTCTGGTTCTTGTGCAGGTATTGATCATCCAGAATGCAAGTGTAGTTGTCAGTGACATCCCTGCCAGCAATGGCATTATCCATGTCCTCAGTAAGGTATGTCAGTACATGTGACACTGGGAAATGCTGCAGTTGTAGCAGCAGGTTAGTGTAACAGCCTCTGTGATAGGGCCAAGGAGGAATACATGTCTGGACAGTTAGGAAGGGATATAAAGGCAAAATATATGAGGTTATCACAAGGTCCTGACAGATGTTTCCTGTGCAGTAGCGTTCAATGTTTAAAACGTTTGTCTCCAGGACAAGTGGGAGAAGAGTTCCCCTTCTCTTGGCTGATAGCTGAGTTCAGGCTGTTGCAGGATCATGTAAAATGAGGGCCTTTATTTGCCTTTCTTGCCAGCAGAGCAGGAGTCCCATGTGATTCCCTTCAGCCCCTTGCTCAACCTTGCTCTGAACCCACTTTTTCTGCAGGTTTTGTTGCCACCCCCAGGAGATATCCCACCGAGCCCTCCTGGTCTGCAGGAACAGCTCAACACAGTGGCCTCGTTCAGCACATTCAAGGAGTTGCTAGAGGTAAGCAGTGGACATGAGCACAGCTGTCACTGTCAGAACTGTCTTTTGATCAAATTCCCACCTTGCCCTGTGCTGGGGGGACCTAAATTTGGACTGCCTGATAAGAAAGGGAGAACATATGTGTCCTGCATGAGGGATCTTCTAGGAAAGCTCTTTTGAGCAGCCAAAGAGTTATATAATTACAGTTAGATCTCTAGATCACCAGCATGTGTTACAGTGGAAGATGACCTGTCTACTGCAAGTGCTCTCACCCCTAAACAAGGCAGAGAAACCCAGAGGAAAGTGAAAGCTTGTTCATAGCTGGGAAGCTGCTCTTATGTCAGCCAGGACAAGGAGCAAGCAGTCAGATGTGTGTGGCTGAGGAGAAGTTGTATATCCCATTTTCAAGCATTTCCTCTTGCCTTTGTAACTGATCTCAGGTGTGGTTGGGATTTTTGAGTACAAGGGTAATTGCTAATGTTACTGTTTGGACATTTTTTAGGAGTACCAGCTCATTGGGAAAATCGAGTCCTCTGAGCAATACACAATTTTTGTCCCTGGAAATAATTCCATTGAGGAATACTGCAGTGCTGCCAATGTGACCCAGCTGGTAAGCTCGCTGCTGGCTTGCAGTTTGAATATGTATTGTGGTGAGTGCAGGGGCATGTACACTGCCAAATAGCAAACAAGCTCAGGGGATTTCAGCATGGAGAGGACAAGAATACCTCATGCTAAAAGCTGGGAGAAATGTGGCAGAGAAATGAGAGGATTTCTTTGGTGTTGCAGTGGGATCTGAAAAGAGTATTTGGACCCCAAGTGCAGAGTAAATTAGTATGTGGATAGATGGCACAACATGTTCCTCTTCCTGGCTGGCTGTGGCAATTTTCAGACTTCTGAAAGGTTCCAAAAAACATTAATGGCTTTATCAAGGATCAGAATTATCGTGTGATCAGTCATCTGTGATAGAGAGTTACTTGGTTCTGTGGGCTTAATTAGCCATTACAGGTTCTTAGGAACATTTCTTATGCCATATCTCTGACTGAATTGTAGTCTAGGAACTCAAAAGTCTCCTAACATTTGTATTTATGTGGATTTAGGACAATGAAACAGTGCAGTACCACATTGTACTGGGAGAGAAGCTCTTGCCCGCGGACTTGAGAAGCGGAATTCATAAGAATAGCATGTTAGGCCTCTCCTACTGGCTAATGTTTTACCAAAACAGCACCCAGGTAAGGGAGGCAGACTCTTCTGCCATCTGAGGCTCTGGCTTGACCCTATCACTTTCTAAGGCTGGTGACTCAACACTCCCATTTCTCTTTTGCACACCCTCACAAGTTTACTGCTGGGACTGTCTTGGAGCTGCCAAGCAATCCACGCAAAAGGAGTTGAAGATTATCATCTCAGCTGTTTTCTTCTGCTTTGCAGAAGTTTGTCAATAATATTCCTTTGGATGGAAGATCCTTCGAGACGAAGAACGGCGTCCTGATCGGGGTGTCCCAGGTGCTGCAGGTCCAGAAGAATCGCTGCACAGCCAATACCACCACCATACTAAAGGTAATGGTGATGACCAAGGAGCTGACACCATTTCACAGGGTTCCTCCACCTGCTGAACCAAACTGATGGATAACAGACAACCTACCTTGGCTCTCCTCATGGATGAGACGGTAGCTTGTGGTGTAACCCCAGATGAGCCTCATGAAATGGGGCATCGTGGAGATTTGGCACCTCCTACCTGGAGACTCCGTACATCTAATGCAGCTCTTGTGCAGATCATGTTCAGTTCCCTTCTGAGCCTCTCTCACAGTGCCAGCCATGGGGCTGCTAGTGCAGGGACTCCCAGATACTCAGCTGTGGAAGGAAAATCCAGCCCAATTCCTGCATTCCATGACCACAAGCTCCCCTAGAAAATGCTGTCTGGTCTCCCTGGGAGTCATGGCCAAAGTCCAGCTTGCATGTACCTTGTGGCTCTAGGCAACTGAGCCACTAAACCTGAAGACTGGAAGGTCAGACTGTAGTAAGTCTGCCTGCTACAGATTAGGAAAAAAAGTAGTTGCAGCCTTGTGTGAAGGAACCCCAGGACTACAAAAATCCCTGAGGCTCAGGAAAGGTGTAGCATTTGATCTCTTCTTTTGGTGTTTTGAGCCACAGAGATAAAAACATCTTTGTCTTTGTCCCAGCCAGCAGCCTGTAGAGCAGCATTTGACATTCAAGATCAGTGTCTTGGTGTGATGTGGGTAGAGGGCACACTTGTGACTTGTCCTGTTCTCTGTGCCCTAGTCAAGGTGCGGCAAGTGTGAGAAGGGGATCAAGTGTCCTTCTGGATCAGTTCTTGTGGTGAGTCTTGGATTCATGTGACAGCTCACAGACTGGTTGCAGATAATGCTTTGATGTCCTTTCATTGCTCTGTAGGTGTCATCTTGATACCTGAAAAAATGTGCCCTTGAGTCCTCTGTGGCTCATCCATTGCCAAGGTTTGCAGGAAAAAGCAGAAACCAAGGGAGCGTTACACAGGAAAAACATGGACATGAATCATGAAGCTCCATCCAGAGCTGGCACCAGGCTTTGCCTGAATTTCAGGAGCCCTTTAACAGGGAGGAAGAGATGTCTCTTTTTAATTTATCTTTGACTCTTTTTGACACTATCATCAAGGAAAGCCAAGTTAAGGGTGCCTGTAGCAATTTCCCTGCTTGGACCATTGATTTATTCACACAGATGGGCTGGTTGTGCCTGCAGCTTGTTTGTGACTGAGTAACAAACATTTCCAGAGAGGAAAATAACTGAACACTTCATTTCCATGCTGGCTGTGAATTGCCTAGCAGCTACATCTGGCTTCTTAGGCCTTGCTGCTTTACCCTATGCCCAAAAGTTCCCAATTCTTTTTTTCTCAGTGTTCAGACTAACGTGTACCATGGCTTTGGCAGGTAACAAATTGACTCTGTGTGGTGACCTCACATCCAGAGATGTCTCATTTGTCTCAGCAGTTTCAAGTTCAGATTTTTAAGGCTATTCCTGTCAGATACAAAGCAAGAACACTGCCAAATGCACCAAAATGTAAATTTTTTGTCTAAATATTGTAATATCTCCTATCTGTGTCTATGTCATTTATATCTTCAGGAACCTCCTGGGAGCAGGAATCTGGCTCGCTGTGAATTGCGCTCTGCAGGTGGAAGAATACTTGGCTGCCATTTCACCTGTGCAAAAGTTTCTCTGGTGAGAAAAACATTTGCCTCAGATTCATTTTGGCAAAAGCAAGATGGGTGTCAGAAACACAGCCATGGGAGTGCAGGCTCTGCTGAAGTCCTGGCTGAGTTTGTGCCTTTGTGTAGCTGAGGCTGGGCTTGTCTGGGAATCGCTCTCCATCCTGGAAGTGGAGGGCACTGGAACAAAAAAAGGTCTGCAGTAACGTCTGCACTGTGGTGGATTGGGATCTGCTGCTTCAGCATTGTTGCTCTGGGTTTTGTCCTGCAGAGGAAGGGAAGGAGTTGAGTGTTTGCAGTCTGGTTTCCTAAGGAAATGAGGCATGAATGATGGTGTTCTGCTTGTGCATGTGCCTTCCCGAGTAACTGATGACTCACTGGAGCCGAACCAAAGGGAGGAGCAGAAGGTCTCGCACCTCATGTTGTGTGGGTTATGGCCCCTAGCAGTTTTGTGAAAATGGGTTGCTGGCAGAAAACACTTACAGAGAAAATTGTAAAAGAAAGACTTGTGTGAATTTGAGGTCTTAGAGGTGTTGCAGAATCACTTGGAAAGTTTAGTGGGATTGGGAAATTGAAAAGGGAAAGAGGGGGTTAGACTTACTGTACTCACAAAGAGAGTTTCAGTCAGCACTTGTACCTCATTTGGCACTTTTGCATCACTTAGATGGTGTTTCTTGTCATCTGTACTGTCCAACTTGCTCCCATCATGATTTCCTCCCTCCGTGGCTAGATGCAGAAAGAAGTGAGAGCAGTTAAATCAGGCTTTGGAACCAAATCGCCTCCTGGCAGAGCCTCTCTCTGCCCAGCAGAGAGACACTCTGAGGACACAGGCAGGAGATAGGCTGGAGAGGCACAGGACATTTGAGTTACTCACCAAAGGGCCAGTGTTTCTCAAGGGCAGTGCAGACCTTTACATGAAGCTCTGGGCAAAGTACACCCCATTTCAGGGTGTTCACTCTATCCTACCTGTCCCTTCCATGTGTTGTCAGAAATTATGGCTATCACACAGAGAGAGGTATCAAGCAGCTCCCACAATAAAGCTGTACCTTGCCTGTGCTGCCCAGGATGGCTCACCCCAGCTTGTTCTCTTTGGTTTTCCAGAGGTCCGTCTGCTGCCCTGGCTACTACGGCCACATGTGCGAGATGTGCCCCGGGAAGCCAGGCCAGTGGTGCTCTGGGAATGGGGAATGCCAGGATGGCATCCAGGGCAGCGGGGAGTGCCGATGCCTGGAGGGTTTCCACGGCACTGCCTGTGAGATGTGTGAAGTGGGACGCTACGGAGCCGACTGCAAATCAGGTGACACCGATGGCTGTGGCAGCTTGGCTCTACCAAACTGCTGGCAAGGGCAGAAAAGTGGCCACATCTCAGCTTTCAGGAGGGGTGGTGGGAGGGTAGAAATGTCCCAAGGCTCTGAGACAGGCAAAGGGCTGCCAGGTCTCTGAGAGAGAGACAGCAAGAGTGAGCACTTGTGGCCAGACAGAGGAGTGGCCCCATTTTGCATCCTCAAACCAAGCATGTGCTGCCCATCCTGCTGCTACCCAAACTACAGCAAGTAGAGGCAGGTGGTCTCTTCCTGGGCTTTCTGAAGGATGAAGACCTGGTACTCCTGAGGCATTCCTTTTTATACTCTTGTGACATTTTCTTGATGGCAGTTTGATGTGTTGGATTAGGAAAAAAGCAGCCAGTGAAATGGCAGCAAGACTCTGCTGGTGAGACCTGGCTGGTTTGACAGGGGTGTTTGTATCTCCCCTGCAGAATGTGCCTGTGACAATGGCATTTGTAACGATGGACTGCGAGGGGACGGGAGCTGCGAGTGCTTCCCAGGGTGGACAGGCCCTACCTGCCAAGAAAGTACGTGAGTGTGGAGGGGCCTCTGGTGTAATAGTGGCAGAGAAATCTGAGTGATCCTCTTGAGCTGCCAGAGCAGCTCTGTCTGCTCTGACCACAGAGTCACATGTACTCTGCATTCCCCCAACACCTTTTCAGGCTCTGCTCACTCATCCTGCACACAGGCTGCATTTGCTGGGACTTCCCCAACAGCACATGAGCCCTTGAGTTATTTTGGTAAATCAAGAATAGCCTATCACTGTTTCTACCTCCACTGAGGTTAGAGGCACCTCAAAAAAGAGCCCCTTGCTCTGGGAGAGAGATGGGAGCTTCCAGCCACATTGGTTTGCCCATGACTCCTGTTGGTTGTCTAAGAATGTGGCAGGGCTTGATTTGAATTTTCAAAAGGTCCCAGTGTGTTTGCTGAGCTTTTTCTGCCCACAGATCCATTCACTCAGGTGAGCTCAGGCCGTGGTCTGCAGTGTTCAGTAAATCTGTCATTCTGTGTCAAAGTAACACACTGAAGATGGATTTGGGATTTTGATTAGCATTTGGGTGAGGAGAAACCTGAGCTTCCAAATACCTTGGGATTTTAAAGGTTTGCACACAAAGATTGATTTTACTGTGAATTTAGAAATAGAAATCAAACAGAGCTGTCCTATCTAGTGTAAATGTCAAGCATGAAAGCAGTTCATCTTTTGCTTCAAAAGGGCCAAAGCCAAATGGCTCTGTATGTCTGGATTAAAAAGGTTTCAGTCTTTGTTTCATTCCTACCAGTGCAGGGGCCACACAGATAAAATCAAATTGAACCATTAGCTCAGAAAGATAACATCAAATTCACTCCCTTGCAAAGTGCCAAAACACAAATCCTATGAGATTTTCCTGCTGCCACATAGGACAAGAGAGTTAGCACCACACCTGGTTTGCAGGCTCCTTTTTTCTAGATGGCAGAAATGGCCCCAGTTGAAAATTCCAAGTTGCATTTGCGTTTTGTCTTGCAGGAATCAAGACTGACTTATGCAATAACACTTGCCATCAAATGGCCAAGTAAGTGCCTCCATGTGTGTTTGTGTGTGTTTTACACAGAGGTGATTCTGGTTTAGGGCTTGGCACAGGGCTGGGAGAAGGTGCCTACTCATTAAAGATGCATAATTGTCAGTTCCTTTCTGAGAACTCTCTTTGGAGCTGAGCCACGTGTAGTCTCCCCAAGGATTTTGCCTATCCAAGCATAAATCCATTCTGAATTCCTTCAGCATGTGTGGATGGAGAAAGCAGGGATTCCAGGGTAGTCCAAAGCTGGCCTTATTCATGGAGCAAATTAACCAGCCATTTACAAGCCCTTTCTGCCCCTGCTAAGGAATGAAACAGGGCTGGAATCACTCCCTCATGCTCCCTTCTCCATCCATTATCCAGTCTCCTATTTTAGGCAGGGACCCTGCCATGCCCCTTGTACCTTGCAGAAGCTTGTGGGTGTGGTGAGGGTGCACTGTGGGAGGCCTGGGCTGGACACCAGGTCCTGGACAGCATGACTGGAGTGTTTGGAGCTGTAAAGGAAGACCTGGAATGTGCCTCCTGTGGACGCTGTGGTCTCTTCCATATGCCAGATTTGTGCTTCCCACCAGCCGAGCAAATCAGGAGGTGTTGTCAGTGATTGTTTATCCCTGTCTCGTTTCAGCTGCCTCAACAGTTCCACAGATTCCCTCCCCACCTGCTTCTGCTCTGCTGGATACACTGGGAATGGGACCCATTGCACAGGTATGTCCAGCAAAGACAAGGTGAAATAAATGGCAGGAAGTTGCCAGAGGAAAGATCACTCAAATCCTTTTTCTCTCAGCCATCCACCATGAACTCTGCCATGCTCTGGTGGAGATGTTTTCCAGTCCAGAGCTTTACACAGGATGCTCTTGATGTTGCTAAAGCCTGCAAGAGAGGGATATAAAGGCAGGCAAGTGTAGGAGAGCAGTTCTTATTGCCTGATGCACGAGTGGGTTTTACTTGTTCTAATGTCACAGTATTGGTGGCAAAGTTACAACAATTTTGGCCATGAATCCTAGGAATATGGGTGTTTCAGTCCCCTAGAACTTTGTGATTCTTCTATTTGCTGGCCATTCCAAAATCAAGTAATAGTGCAGCAGTAGAGCCAAAATGAGGTGGAATTTCAGGATACTTCACCAGAGCTGCATTACAAACCTTGTATATGTCAAAAGCAAACAGACCAGGAAAAAACGAGTGATGAAATTGTAACAGTCAAAACACTGGCAGACATTCCAATTTCTTTTCAGTATTGCCCTTGTTGGAAAGTGAATAAGAGGGGGGAGGGAAAGCTTGGACTGGCTTTTCTCAGATCTGGATGAGGCCCCAAGCCCCTAAAGAACCAAAAGTTTCATTGGGAAACAAAGGGATTTTAACAAGATGTTGTGATTTTGTTAAGATGGATCATCCTAGATGCTCTGAGCTGATTCTGCTCCTCTTGTTGTGGTCACAGAAATAGATCCCTGCACTATTGACCACGGTGGCTGCTCCGTGCACGCTGTGTGCACCAAAGTGTCCCCAGGAGAGAGAACCTGTGTTTGCAAGGAAGGCTACGCTGGGGATGGGACACTCTGCATGGGTGAGTGCTCAGGGTGTGCTTGGGGGGTAGCAGAGAGGCAGCATCGATACTAAGCGGAGTTTCAGACTAAAACACCAGTGTTTTGGTCTCAAACCCAAAGATCCCTGCGAGGTTTCTTGCTGTGATGCATGTCATGGAGAGGCCCAGAAACAGAGGGTGAGGGCAGTCTGCCACAGTGGTGCCCTGAGGTGAGGATGGAGCTATAGGGAGAGTCCAGTCCTCTCATATTCTTTAAAGTACACCCAGACAAGCCTGGAATTTTCTGTGGGCAGATTTATCACAGTTCAGAGACCCACACATGTCAGGAGTAAACTTGCAGTTGCACCCTATTCCTTTGCTATCACAAGACACTTTCCCAGGAAAGTGTTCCCCGACTTGGAAAAATTCTCCCTGATGCTTTCCCAATACCTCTTTGGACCACCAGTTCCCAGCTGCCTTGAGCAGCCCTCAGTAATAACTTGGCCTTATTGTTTTGCTGCAGAAATTGATCTCTGTCTCGAAAGCAATGGGGGCTGCCACGCCAACGCAGAGTGCATCAAAACAGGCCCAAAGAAGGTGAGTGTGAAGGGTGAATGTCAGGGCAACATTATTATGGAAGTTGTCACAGCTGTGTCATTCTAGAGACAGTCCTTTGCAGAGCCCTGCTTTGTGCTTACTCCCTTCCATGCAGAGAAGTTTCCTGGGAAGAGCATGAAAACATTTCTGTTTCCATGAGAGCAGATGGCTTTGCTGGCCAGAGGCTGAAGGCAGTCTCGGGTTATATTTGTTGTGGACACAAGCTTGGTTATTCATGGATGCAGCAATGGGTGCTACACCACATGCCTTCTGTCCAGGGCAGCCTTTGTGTGTTTCCTTTATTGGGTCGAAGCCCGAGCCCAAGGGTCTGTTCTCCCTCCAGGTCGCCTGCAACTGCCTGCCTGGTTACAGTGGGGATGGTGTGAGCCAGTGCAACCCCATCAACTTGTGTGAACAGGTATGTCTGCATTTTGCTGCTTCCAGAGGTGAAAGCCACAGCCTGGAAGTGCTCCCTTCTCCCAGGAGCTGACAGCAAGAACAGCATCAGCCTGGTTGGTTGGAGCTGAAGTCTTGCTTTTCCACGTACTGAAGGATTTCCTTGTGTGTTTGGTTTCCATGGCCTCCTGCAGTCACCTGCAGTTATGTCAGTCACCCAGCATTCCCTCAGTGTGGAAAGAGGGACTCAGGGTTGGTGGCACGTGGGCTTTTTCCTTTGTGTCTGTTTTGTGTGGGATGTGCTCAAAAGCTTCAGAGTGTTCTGTACTCACGGCATCGCTGCCATGTCAAACTCTCCCTCTGAATCAGGGGCTTTGTCACCACTGTGCTCCAAAGTGAGGTGTGAAAGTCCTTTTTCATGGGAGTATTTGGTGCTGGGAAGCCCTTGAGAGTTTGGGTGAGGTGTATTGTAAGGCACTAAACAGCGGGGATGGATGGTTTCCTTTCACTGGGCTGGGTGTAGCTCGCAGTTCCCACACACAAGCAGCAGTTCAGGTGGTTGGAGAAGCCCCACCAAGCAGCCTTTTGCTTTCCCTGCCAGAACAACGGAGGCTGCAGCCCCTTTGGGCTCTGCAAGTACACAGGCCCTGGCACTCGGAACTGCTCCTGCTCCTGGCACAGCATTGGAGATGGCTTCACCTGCCGTGGCAAAGTGCATCAGGTGAGGGGCGTGTGCTGCACCTGCTGTGTCCCCTGTCCTGCAGCAAACCACTCCCTCCTCTCCAGAGGGTGAGCAGATCTTGATGTCACAGCTGGTGAGGGAAAGAGGGAAGGTTTTTGTAGTGTGTCAGGAGAACTGGTGTCTCTTTGGGGTGGGAGCAAGCGGAAGGGACCCTGCTAACACCAGCTGATTCCCTTTGTTCAAGGAGCTTGGAAGGATTCCAGATGCATCCATGTTCTTTAGGATGATACAGGTTGGTGACAGCTTTGTCCTTGTGTCTGTGTAGTAAATCCCCCCTATGGCTTTTTGCAGAGAGTCTTGCTAACTGGAACAATGTTTTATGCTTCCCTTTTCACAAACACTCTTCTAACACAGGCAGAAAGCATCAAAGAACTCAGTGGGGCAGGGCCTTTCACTGTCTTCGTCCCACAGACAGATTTCATAGGAAACACCACAGTGGTAAGTGCCCTCCCATCCCAAGCTCTGTCAGGTGTTTGACAGCTCCATTTGTGGCAGTGGCACCTCTGTGACACTGTGACTGTTCTGCCTGGTGAATCAAAGCAAAGGGGCTGCACCATGGAGAGTTAAAGGCATCCCCTCTTCTCCATCAGTGTAAAAGCAGAAATTTGGAGGCATCTCACTGAGGAGACAGCCTGGACAGGGGTGGACATGGCTCCTCTTGTAAGGAGACCCTTGTTGGAGATGATGTCTGGTGGGCCTCAGAGGCACTGTGCCAGATCAGTGGTGTGTGGTGGCTTTGGTGCCCATGGGGCTGGTAACAGCAAGGCTTCCCTGTGTCCTTGTCAGGAATAAGAGAATGGCAGCTTTTTGGTGTCAGTGTAATGGAATATCCTAACCCCACCACTGACTAGTCAAGCTGGTTGAAATTTCCCTAAACTCTCAAATGGTTTTGTGCCTTCAGTATGTTTTGGGGGGACTTGCTTCCCTGCAGGGATGAGTCAGAGGGAACTCAGGCAATCCAGGTCTCCCTGATCGGGGCTGAGGGCCCTGTGTGCAAGGCAGAGTGCCCCAGTGTGACCTCCCTCCTGTGTTCTGTCTGTAGTTTGAGGAGTGGAAGAGCAGAGGTCTCCTCCGGGACCTGCTTCGCTACCACATGGTGGGCTGCCAGAAGTTGCTCTCCAGTGACCTGGAAGGCCAGCAGTCCCTTACATCTTTATCTGGCCACAAAATAAAGATCACAGTGAATGAGGTAATTCCCTTTGCTGTCACACTTGTCAGGATGTCACTTTTTCTGTCATGTGAAGGCACTGTGCTTGTGGCAGGTGACTTGCCAGGGGCCCACAGACACTCCCAGGGCAGTGCCATCACTGTGCAGCCCTCAGCAGGTGCCCTCTCTCTCAGAATAGCATCACTCTCAACGAGGAAGCCAAGGTGGTCACGAGTGACATCGTGGGTGTGAACGGGGTCATTCACTTCATCGACAAGATCCTCATTCCCAGTGAGCTGATGGGCCATAACATCTCCTCAAATCTCTCACGGGTAAGGCTGGTGCTGTGCCCTGGTGTCGGGGCTGTGGTGAGCTCAGGGTCGGGATCTCTCTCCCAGCAGTCAGCCCAAGGCTGCCTCAGCCCAAGGCTGCCTGGGCTGCTCTTCCTCCCTGCTCCTGACTGCCTAGGGGTTGTCTGAGGCCACAGATTTGGCTTGTGAAGGTGACAGCATTTGTGGCATAGCCATAATTGGAACATAAGGAGCCTTATCCGTCACTAGGGAACAACAGTTCTGGATGTAGGCAGGAGGATCATGTCCCATGCCAACCATCAGACTCCTTTTCCAGAACAGAGCAGGTTGCAGGATGAGTTTGCCAATGCCTCTCTGTGACTCCTTAAGCAAGCACCAGGGGCTTGTACATCCTGCATTTTACAGAATATAACACATTTTCTGTGCAGCACAACAGAGTGCTGAAATTCATCCCAGCTCCTGCCATAGCAGTGTCTATCCAGGATGAATCAGAAAAGTGATGGCTGTTGAATGCCAGCCCTTTCCAGGCCAAATCATCAGCATGACGGTGACAGAGATAAACTTGTGTTTAGCTACTGTAGTTGTTCCCTGTCTGGCCTCTCCCCTGCATTCCTGGTGCTGGAGGGGGAGCCCTCGGTGAGAGTTGTTTGCTTTCCTCCCTCTGCAGCAGAACATCACGGACGTGGCCGAGGCCTTCGGGTACACCATCTACAGCAAGCTGCTGCAGGTGAGCCCCTGCTGCTCTGGGGGAGGTGCTGCGTGCCTGTGCAGGGTCAGTGTGGGCTCGGGGCTTTCCTTTGTGTCCCTGTGCTCCCGGGCAGGACGCGGAGCTGCTGCCGCTGCTCGGGGACCCCGTGCACAGACCCTTCACGCTGCTCTGGCCCACGGACGCCGCGTTCGGAGCCCTCCCGGAGAGCCGGCAGAAGTTCCTGTACCGCAGAGAGCACCGGGACGTGCTGGCCTCCTTCCTCAAAGCACACATGGTCAGGGACACAAAGGTAAATGTGGCAGCACGCAGGCGTGTAGCTCCCAAGGCCACACGTGGTGCCACTGCCTGCTCTGGCTAATTGTCAGAGTGACCTTGCCAAATAGATTGCTGCTGTAGAAGACACAGCGTATCAGCTGTCTTGAGAATACAGAAAGTTGTTTGAGGCAACTACAGCATCATTGTGAACCTCTGGTGGCTGAGCTGAAACCTTCTGTCAGCAGCTTCTTGCAAGGCTCACAAACAAGCTCTTGTGTACAGGGGTATGAACAAGGGGAGAGTCCAGCTGAGCAAAGCCAGGGCCTGCTTTTTCACACTGGCCTCTGACTATGCAGGAATCTGGGACAAACCCAGCACAGCTCTGCTGTGCCACCCACACCAGCTGCAGGGACTGCCACATCACACCCCTCTGAGGCTGGCCACTGACCCCTGTCCTCACCATGTGTTAACGTGAACTGCCAGTTTTGCCAGTCTCTCCTTCACATTCTTCTTTTTGCCTCTTAGATTGTTGCTGGTAACGTGCCCCAGGTTGAAACCATACGGACCATGCACGGCTCCACCATCTCATTCAGCTGCAGCAAAGCCCACGTGGTGAGTGTTGGTGATTCCAGGCTTGGCTTCCCATGGAGCAAGTGTCCCTGGGCATGGCCACAGGGCAACTGGTGCTTCTGGTAGGAAGTGAACACAGAGCTGGGGTGCTTGTAGGCTGGGACATCCCATTCCCTCTATGCAGCCGGGCTGTAAAGAGGTACAAGGCATGGCCAGCTGGCAGGGAAGTGCAGAGGTGTGTGGTACCTGCACATGCACTCATGGTGACCTGGCTGCAAAGCCAACCCCATGGTGCCACAATCTTTACAGAGCACGTGCTGCATGGACAGAGGCCGTCCTTAGGAGAGGTGGCTGTGAAAAGTGTTAAGTGGGAAGGGTGGTCAAGGATGTGTGCACAGAGATTTTGGAGTTCTTGGGGTGATTAAGAAGCCATGGCAGCCAAAACTGGGCAACTTTTGGGTGATACAGCCAGGACGTAGGATGTGCCAGAATCACAAGTTGCTTTCTTCCTCTGTTAGGGGGAGATTCTGGTGGGGAATGGCGATGCCACCATCATCCAGAGGCACATGGAGTTCAATGGGGGCATTGCTCATGGCATTGATAGGCTGTTGGAGCCACCAGATCTGGGATCTCGGTGTGATGAGTTCACCTTTGTTGAGCTGCAGGTAAGCACTTGTGATGAGGTGAATGAGGACCTGGGCCACCCATGCAGCCCCGTGCCTGGGAAGAGGGATGTTGGGAAGGCTTGCTGCTCTTCCTTGGCAAAGCTCTGAGCAGCCAAGAGAGGCAGCAGCAGGTGTTGAGTTGCTGTGAGGTTCCTTTCTCCCCTCCACAGGCATCTACCGAGAGCTGCGGACTCTGTGGCTTCGAGCCACCCTGCCCTGCTGGCTCCGTTCAACGGGTAAAGCTCACAGCTTTGGCACCAGGGAGGCCTGTTAGGGGACTGATGACAATGCCCATGTGCCACTCATGTTCTAGGAGAAAAATGAAGGCCCACTTGCATGTGGCAAGCCCTTGGCTCAGTCACATTGTCCATGCCTTGCCCCAAGTCATGCAGGAACTGGGCTGAAAAATATGGGGTCCAGTGGTCTTTGCTTGGTCAGTCCTATATGGGTGACAGTGGCACAGGGGTGCCTCCAGCAGCACTGGGGGTGGCTTTGGGTGATTTAGCAAAAGATCTCAGCCAGGGAGTGGATCAGGGATCCCATGGTGAGCAGCCTTGGGAGGCAGTGGCTGTACCCCATTCTCACTGCGGGCTTCAGGCATGGCCCTGAGGCTCCTCTGGGGCTCCTCTGTCACCAGCCCCAGCACCTGTCAGGAAGCCTCTGTTACTTGTCATCAAACTGAGCGAGTGGCACAGGAAAAGTCAAGGTGAGTTATCAGTGACCAGTGTGGCAACCTCTGTGTTTTGCCTGTTTGCTCGCAGGGGGAAACCAGGCGCTGCTACTATTACGGGAACCACCTGCTGAGGAACACGTTCCTGTTCCACCGGCACTCCATGCTGCGGCCGGGGTGGCCACACCCCCCGTGGGACCCCTTCAGGAGACACTTCTCTTCCAGGGGGCCTCTGAGACGAGGCTGCAGGAGGAGCTGCGTTTCCAGCCAGTGGGTCCCGCAGTGCTGTGCCAACCACTATGGCCGGGACTGCTGGGGTAAGAGCCACGCCAGCCTGTCCCCTGCGGGAAGGTGGCATCACTGCTTCAGCACATCCACATCCATGAATGTGCTTCCCTGGACGAGGATGGGCAAAACCCCAGGCAGGGAGCCCCAGCCTGTAGAAGGTGCAGGCAGCGATATCCTGGGATTACAACAGGGAATTCCCTTTCCTTGGAGAATATCTTGTCTCTGTGAAGAGCCCTGGGCACAGGGCTGCTGGGGGTAGCTGTCAGACATGTCACTCATCCCTAGATGTTCCCAGTGCTCAACCATTCCCTGGCATCTGCCCTCTGCCCTCTGTGCCATGGGCAGCTTTCACGTCCTTGGGTGAGTCTGCTATGAGTGTGGGGCAGGACAGCACAGACAGACCCAGCACATCACACCGGGGTTCTTCCTAGGCTGGAAGCTGTGCCAGATTTGTCCCTCTTGCCCCCATTCCTAAGTTTTCCTGTCATGGGACGTCCCCAGCATTCACTGCCCAGACTGCTGAGCTGTCTGTGGTCTGAGCACCCCGTGAGCAGCAGCTCAGGGGCAGCTGCTGTGCGGGGTCGGTGGGGGGCAGCGGGTGGCTCCCCTCCAGCACAGGGTCCCTTTGTCACCACAGCCTCACTAAGGTGCCCCATTTGCAGCATGCCCAGGAGGGCTGGAGGCGCCGTGCAACAACCGTGGGACCTGCGACGACAAAATCGGCGGCTCAGGGATCTGCAACTGCAGCCAGGCGTTCATCGGGACGGGCTGCGAGCTGTGCGCGCCCGGCAGATACGGCCCGGAGTGCCGAGGTACCGCCCGCTGGGCGTGGCAGCAGCACGGAGGGGCTGTGCCGGGGGCTGTGGCACTGGGGGCTGCTTGCAGAGGTGCTGGGCTGACCCCCTTGCAGCCCACGGCTGATAAGGCCACAGGGTCAAAGACCCCGTCCTCGTTTGTCAAGCACAGCTGAGAGCCCCAGTTTGGGAGAAAGTATTTCACTGTACTGTGAGTGGGGGGACACAGAAGTTGTGATGGACCCTGTACAGAAAGAGCATCTCCTGGGACATGCTCAGCAGGGACCTGTGCCCGTGTGAGACCAAAGCAAATGGAAGGAAAAGGGAGTCCTCCATCCTCCCGTCCCAAACGGGGCCTCACAGGGTCTCAAGGAATGTTACAGAGTGAGAAACACATTCCAGAAACGCCCAGGGGAGAGGAGTGATGGGGTTTTGTGGGTGCAGAGGCTTCTCTTCCTCTGTGAAGGCCGAGTGTGTCAGGGGGCCAGGGCTGGCGGTGGCAGGAAGGGATGTGTTGGGCTGCTGTGCCCACCTTCACACCTGCCCACAGGGCCACATCTCTGTCACGTGGCTGTCCCAGGGCCTTTCCACCAAGGCATAAATGGTGTGTTTGTCCATTCCTCACAGAGTGCAACTGTACTGAGAACGGTGTGTGCAATGGAGGCCTGCACGGCGACGGCTTCTGCTTCTGTGCCGAGGGCTGGACTGGGGACCGCTGTGAAACCAGACTGGGTGAGGGATGCTCAGCTATTCCCTGGGACCTGCCTGCTATTCCCGGGGACCTGCTGCCACGTGGCTGCTTTCCCAGGAGCTGGGTAGCTCGAGCAGCTCAGAAATATCTCCAAAAAGGAGCCCTCACTTGTGAGGCTCATCCTGAGATCTGGCCCATGCTGTTGGATTTCACAGGGGTTGGAGTGGTGAGGAGGGGATGGAGGAGAAAAGCTCTAATGGACCATGAACAAGTCCCTGAGCTCAGAGGTGCTCCAGGAAGAGCTTGAGGTTGAGGCGAAGGTCTGAGGTGTATTTGATGGAGTAACACATCTCTGTGTTTGGGCAAGGCACCTGCAGAAGAGAACAGGGGGAGGGAGAGAAATGGGAGGGTCGGGCAGGTGGTCTGGGGCAGAGGCCGGTGGTGGCAGCCGTGCCCGTGTCACAGCCCTGCGGTCACTGTGAGCCGGGTGTGTTCTGGTTTCAGTGGTGACACCCACCTGCTCTCCCCCGTGCCACGCCCAGGCCGTCTGCCGCGCCGGCAACCTCTGTGAGTGCGACCTGCACTACGAAGGGGACGGGAGAACCTGCTCAGGTACGGGGCAGCCACGGGGCTGGGCTGGAGGGCTGGCGGGCGGGGGGGACGCGGACAACAAGGCAAGCGAGCAGGTGCCCATCTGCCGATGGCCATGTTGGGGTGACGACTGGCAGGACAGCCAGGCTGACCCCCAGGACACCTCATGAAGTGGTTTAGTTAACCCAGGACTTCCTCCGGCAGTGATCGACATGTGCAGCCAGGACAACGGGGGCTGTGCCAGGCATGCACAGTGCTCGCAGACGGGCGTGAACGTGTCCTGCGCCTGCGCCCCCGGGTACAGAGGTGACGGCAACATCTGCGAGCCCATCGACCGCTGTGCCGACGGCAGGAACGGGGACTGCAGCGAGCACGCCCACTGCATCAGCACCGGCCCGGTGAGCGCGGCCCCTGGGGCCGGGGACATTCCCCTGCACGGGGAACAGCCCAGCTGCCTGCCCTGGGACAGCCATGTGACAGTGTCCCCACCAGTGCAGTCCCCTGCCCCTCCTCTCTGGTCCCCTCAGCTGCTGCTCCCATCCTGCGGGTCCTTACCACCAGGCAAGGGCTGTGCTGCTGTGATGGTCCTGGAGATGTTGTGCTGAGGCCATTTTCCCCTGCTCCTCTGTCTAAGGAGCAAAAGCTGTGTCAGTTGTGTCATTCCTGGGCTGTCTGGGGGGCTCCTGCATGTTTCTTCAAGGACAATGCTGGCCATTTTTGCAGAGGAACCAAAGGTGATCACCACAGGCCAGAAGATGGGACTGGGGGCACGGTGTAGTGCAAGAGTCATGAGCCACGTACCTCAAACAAACAGCTCGTGCCAAGGGCTCAATGTGACATTGCCTGGGTGTGGGGGTAGGGCAGGCCTTGTGGCCTTTCATAGCTCTGTCACATTCCCAGCAGGCTGTAGAGGCATTCTGAAGGCTCATCCCCATCTTCACAGGGATCCAAGGATCCCCAGCTGGCATCTGTGTGCTTGCACTCACAGAGTTGCCACTCTTCCCCTGTGCTGCAGAACGAGCGGCGCTGCGAGTGCAAGCGGGGCTACGTCGGTGACGGGATCCAGTGCCTGGAGCAGGTCGTGCCCCCCACGGACCGGTGCCTGGAGGACAACGGGCAGTGCCATCGGGAGGCCATCTGCACTGACCTGCACTTCCATGGCGAGTGTGCTCAACCCTGCAGGGCCAGGCATGGTGTTCCATGGAGAGGCCACATTCCCTCATCCTTCTCCTCTGGCCTGGAACTCCCCTCAGGAGAGCTGGAGGGTGGGATGGCCAAGGGGACAGGGACTCATCTCTGGAGCTTGGCGTGGTTTTCACATTTCCCTTTTCCCTACACGTCATATGGGGAGGACGAGCCATCCTCGTCTGCTCCCATGTGGTGTGAGATGGCCTCTGGTGGCACCAGCTCCCTTGTGGAAGGCGAGGAGCGCAGAGGAATCCTCTCCCTCCCTTGTGCCTTGTCCACATCCCACCCTCCTTGGCAGTGCTGCCCACAGTCACACAGGGAGCCACATGACTGCCCAGGGAGGTGGCTCAGCGTGCCCTGTACTAATGCTCCTGGGCTTTGGTATTTTGCAGATAAGACCATGGGTGTGTTTCACCTGCAGTCACCCCGAAAAAAGTACGACTTCACTTACGAGCAGGCCCAGGCAGCCTGTGCTGCAGAAGGCGCTTCCCTGGCCACATTCCAGCAGCTGGCAGCAGCACAGCAGGTCAGGGCAGGGGTGGCTCTGTCCCCTCGTGGGGCTGGGGCAGGCCACGCATCTCCTGGGGCCCGGGCCAGCCCAGGGGTGACGTGTGGGTGGGTGACCTCTCATCCCCTTGGCCAGGCCCGTTTGCTCCATTTACATCCATGAAAGAGGAGGGCTGGGCCTTGCCAGTCACACTGGGATGAGACTTGTGATCTAACACTTTAGGTGTTGGGGGGTGTTGGATGAAGCACAATGGGAATGTCCATTGGGGCGGAAAACCTGGGGCAGAGCTATTTTTAATCTAATCATTGATTTTCCTCTTCTAGATGGGATTCCATCTGTGCTTGGTGGGGTGGCTGGACAATGGCACAGCTGGATACCCCACAGCCTACCCCAACCCCAGCTGTGGGTCCAGCCATGTGGGCATTGTGGACTATGGCTCCCGAAGCAACCTGAGCGAGACCTGGGATGCGTTCTGCTACCGGGAGAAGGGTGAGTGGGGCCAGCACGTGTCCTGTCAGGCACCAGAACTGTGTCAGGGCAGCAGGCAGGGAAGTGCCCTGGAGCATGAGGGGAGGCAGGCACACCCCCTCTCCCCATGCCCGTGTCCAGAGGGAACGTGATGAGGGCATCCAGAAATCAAAAGGTGGTTGGCGCAGCCGGCTCTGGTGAGGCCAGTCACACCCTGGTGCTCCTTTGCAGACGTGACCTGCACCTGCCGTGACGGGTTTGTGGGAGATGGGTACTGGTGCAGTGGGAAACTCCCCGACGTGCTCGCAGACCAGGACCGCTTCTCCACCTTCTATTCCGTAAGCGACGCTCTCCTGGCTCTGCAGGAGCCAGCAGCTGGCAGCAGGGCAGAGGGAGGGAGCAGCTGGAACAGGGAGGAGCTGGGGTTTGGTCTACGTGTAGGGTAGAGATTACAGGCGCAGAGGGGGTTTCTTTCCAGTGCTGGGAGGGTTCCTGGGCAGGGGAAGGTGATGGAATTGTGCTGCCAGCAATGTGTTGATGGGGAAGATCTCCCATCTCTTCCAGATGTTGCTCAATTTTGCCAATGACACAGAAGAAGGACTGGATTTTTTCATGTATTTGTCTGATGCCTCTGCTCCCAAAACTCTTTTTGTCCCTCTGAATTCTGGTTTTGCAGACAATGAGGTAAGCAAGCAGGGACGAACTGTCAGAGCCCCAGAGGAGAGCAGGTGTCACCAAAGCTGGCATGACAATGTGAAATAGTCTGGGGAAGGAGGAGGAATGTGGGTCAGAGGGGACCAGTGGATTGGAGGTCTCCAGTCCAGCATTCCCTCAGAAGAGCCATTTAGGTCGGGATGCTCTGAGCCTTCTCCAGCTGGGCTTTGACAATCCTAAGGGTGGCAAATCCCCTCTGCTCTGCACAGTCATTCTGTGCCGTGTTATCCATGGATGGAGCTGTCTGTGGCAATGGAGAGTCTGGGCTTGGCTGGGGGGCTGCACAGCAGCAGGGAAGGGCAGAGACCAGCTCATCCATTTCTCATCCCTGTGCCCTGGTGCTTATTCAGACACTGACAGGAGAAGAACTGAAGCTCCACGTGTCATCCAGCAACGTCGTCCTCTTCAGCTACAACCTCACGATGGGCACCATCATCCCGTCCCAGTCAGGATATGACCTCCATGTCTCAGACCTCCCAGCCAGCAACAGTACAGAGCACTCAGTAGGTTTACCCTTGGCAGAGGCTGAAAAAGCCACAAGTTTTCACCACATCTCTTTCGAGACAGGGAATGATGGGGAGCCTTTCTGGGCAGGTGACATCATCTGTGTCCTGTGCTGTAGGACGCCAAGGGGATCAATGACACAATGATTGTGGAGTGGGACATCATGGCTTTCAATGGCATCATTCATGTGATTGCAGAGCCACTGAGGATCCCACCGCCCGTCGTTCACCTTGGCCAGGTGAGGCTGGGGCATGAACGGGGCTGGCATTAGGCCTGGGAATGGGGATGATGCGACAGCGTCATCCCAAGAACTGGCCTTGTCCTCTGCTCTCCGGCGTGGCTCGTTTTGGGAGGGCTGCCCACGGTCCCACTGGGGAGCAGCAGCAGGGGCGGTGCCATCGCTGTGCCGGGGCAGCGCCGTGACGGGGCCTCTGTTTTCGGCCCAGGTGAATGGTGCACAGGGTTCGGGCTCCGTGGCCACGGGGACGTTGTCAGCGCTGTGCTTCGCGCTGGCGCTGGCTGCGGGTGCCGGCGTCGCCTACTACTGCGTGAGGAGGCGGCGGCAGCAGGGGCAGTTCGGGTACTACCAGGTACGGGCGAGCTGGGGGGCGGGACGGGGGGCGAGGGCGGATGGGCC
>VZRR01002906.1:86812-114095 GCA_013398015.1 Oreocharis arfaki
CGGCTGTGCCCGCGCCTGCCTCGCCGCCCCGGCCTCCCAGCGCCCGCCCCGCGGGTGCCGGCCGCCCCCAGCAGGTGGGAGCTCCAGCCCCTTCTCGCCCCCGCCCAGCGCCTGTCATGGCCCCGTCCATGAGGTGATGCCTGCCCAAGCCTCCAGCACCCAGGGTTCAGTTCAGCCGCTCCCAGGGACGTAGGGCCCTCCCTGTTCACGTGCAACAGCTCCCGCGGCCCGCCGGCCCTCGCTCCTGTGCCCTCACACTGTCCCGTGGTCAGGTATGAGTCACGTCAAACACGTTTTCTGGGTGCTCCCTCCCTGCATCACCGCTGTGAGGGCACCGACTGCTCCGTGCTGAAAGCCTCAGCCTCGGGCGGTCCGATGCCCACCCCGGCTTCAGCCCAAGCTGCCCTTGGTCGTGCCCCCAGGGCAGGCAGAGGAGCCCCGCCGAGCACAGTGAGTGGGTTAGTCAGTTAGTTACACATGCTGCAGACGTTTATTGAGCTACACACTACACACAGCACAAAGACAAGTACCACATGCACCTACTACAGGTGTTTGATTAGAGAACCACGTTAAGAGATTGTCCAAGCCACTGAGTCGAGCGCAAGGCATCTTGAAAGTCTGCAACAGGCTGGCACATGGCACAAAGACAAGGCAGTGACACACAAGTGACAGACTGAGAGGCCAGCCTGGCACGGCACTGGGGAGGAGCATGCAGGAGAAGATTGTGTGTGTGTGTCTGTGTCTGTGTGTGACTCACTGAGGGTTGCTGATGCCCGCAGCGCCTTTCTCTGAGTCACAGGTCCTGGCACAGGGTCCTCGACACTGCCCTGGTTCCCTCGGCTGTCCCCACACTGACGCCCCCGGCCCCTACAAAAACCACCACGGCCCAGTGCTCACAAGCCCCTCGTGCCCCTACGCTCATCCCCAGCTCCCTCCAAACCCACAGCCCTGACACACGCTGCAGTCACTCATTTACCTCTGTGCCTGCTCACTGCCAGGCCCTTCTTTCTCTGTTCCCTCTCTCCTCCCTGTCACCTCAACACCGACTGTCCCTAAGCAAGGTGGCACTGTCACCCTTGTTGCCACCTGCAGATGGTGCAGCAGTGAGGGGAGGAGGAGGAGGAGGATCAAGGCAATCAATTTCCACCCCTTTATCTTTTAGCCATGACTTCCCACACCCCAAGCAGTTTTATGAGGGCATGATCTCCTGTTTCTTAGGGCAAACCCGTATCAGAGTTCACAATCTCTCACCATCCCCTCTCCACCTCACCTGCCTTCTACCCCTCCCCAGCAGCCTGCATGGCCCTGGGGCAGTCTGAAGCCTGGACAGGACCAGCAAGACCCTGAGCCGGGTGCAGAGCCCACTTTCTGCACCTCCCATCCTAAAGCAGCTCTCACCTTCCTGGGCCTCCTGAGTGTCACCCTTGTCACACCCTATAGACTCTGGCATCAGCATCTCTTGGCTCTTCCTCCAGCTGAGGAAGCACCATAGAGCTTTGCCTGGCCACGCTCCACAGCAGCACTTCACACTTGCCCCCTCCCCAAACACCCTCTGCTGCCAACTCTGCACCTCCCCTGAAGGGCTGAACACATCCAGACTATACCACTGATGGCACATGGCACCAAAACCAAAAATATCGACAGTGCCCAACCTTAGCTCACTCAAAAGCCAGCCATGGCCCCAACCAGTAACTTTGAGACCCTGTGACCTACTCCCACACCCAAGGCTTGCACATCCTGCCCACTGACCTACCAGAGTCCCCAGCTGGACAGACCAGTCTGGTGGGAAGTGGGATGGGGCTGAGGGCTGCCGGACAGGTAATGCTGCTGATGCTTCGTCATGTGATGCACTCACTGATGGGCTTGATTGGTTGCCCAGCTGGCAGCCCTGACCCTCCTTGTCCCTCTGCAGAGTCACTCACACTGCTCCAGGCTATGGGGGCAGCTACAGACCTGACACACCTTGTCACACCTCCCATGGGTTGTTCTCACCAAGCACTGGAGATGTAGAGCTCTGTGCCTGAGCCACTTGTCTGGGCACAGAGCAGGGAGGGGCCGTGTCCCACCACCAGCATTAACCCTTCCATCTCACCTACTCCTAGAGAGGACTCCCTGCACAAGCACCCATCCTCTGTCCAGCCTGCAATGCACGTCAGGGAAAGGGATGGAGCCAGTGAAGGGAGAAAATAAACACACCATCTACACACATACGCAAGTGTCAAACGCCCTTTAGTGGTAGACAGAGGTGCTGCCGGCCGAGCGGCCCGGCCCCACTCCAGCCCCGGCTGTGCTGCTGCCGCCTGCAGTACCTGCCCTTCACCGGATGTGCACCATCTCCTCCAGGAAGGGGGTTTTCATGCAGCCCGTGCAGAGCTGATCCATCCAGAGCGGAGCCTCGTGCTGCAGAGGGGTGCGCCGGGGGTAGAAGGTGAAATTCACGTCGTAGTTGAGCAGGCAGCTGATGGAAGCCATGTAGATATCAGAGAAGCGCACCAGCCGGCGGGAGAAGTACGTGGGGTTGTGGAAGGTGCGGAAGATGCTTCCAAACTGGGGGTTGAACAGGTTCTTCGTCAGAGACCTGAGAAGAAAGAGATGGTGCTCTGTAGATAAAACTGTGGTCACAGATTCCTCCCACTCCCTTAGCCCTGGGCCACCCCACTCCCAGAGCATTAGGGGAAGACCCCAAGTACCCCATCCCCAGGCTGTGATGCAGACCAGTCCCTGTGCAGTGAGACTGATGACTATTTAGTGCACTCTTACTCTCCCTCTTATGGGCAGGGGCAGGAGCTGCAGTAGCAGTCAGCCCACCAACCCCTCCCAGCACTCCCCTTTCCCACCCTGCCTTCAAACCAGTCCAACCTCCCAGGCTGCAGGACTGCACTGCTGCATGCCCCCCCCCAGTGGCAAGTGACACCAGGCAGGACCAGAGTCCAGCAGCTGCAGCACCATTGTCCCCAAAGCAGGTGACAAAACAGACCCAGTGCAGGACTGGGAGCCTCTGAGAGGACTCACAAGTAAGGGGGGAAAATGCTCACCTGATCTCCTGCCGTTCCTTCATCCATTCCAGCAATACTTGCTTTGACTCTGCATCCTGATACATCTGCAAAGGCAGCAGTAGAAAGCACCACATCCATCAGTCCTGCAGGCCACACCTCAACTCCCTGCAGTTTCCACCGTAACTCACAAACCCAGAGCCCAGTGCACCAGGAGGATGAGATATTTTTGAGAACCAGGCAAGATGGTACATCCCCTCATCCCCATGCTACACCCAAAATTCAGACTCAGAAGGCAGCATATAACCTGTCCTGCTCAGGCAGGAGCTGTTTACCTGCATTCTCTCCAGCAGCCCTGTCAGAGCCTGCTGCCAGGTCAGGGAGTGCATGTACTGCTCCGTGTTTATGATCCGGATCTCCGTCTCCAGTTCAGGAACGATGGCTCCAGTCCTCCAGCCATGACGCAGCATGAGGTCCTGGAGGTCAGGGTGAAAAAACAACCAACAATTCAACATAAAGACTGAAAGCCAAACACAACCCTGGTTCCTAGAAGAGTGGGTTTGTTCTCATTTTGGATTCTCAGGGGAGAGCCATTCACGGCCTGTGCCAGTAAAAACCATCTCCTAGTCATGAGGATCAGTTGCATGAAGCACCTAAAAAGGTGGGATCCATACAAACTGCTCTCAAACTCACAGACTTTACCCACAGAAGTACGTCAGGAACCCTTTCTCCAGTGCTTGCCTCTGCCTGACAGCAGTGGGAAAGCCTGTGTGTCCTGTGTGGGGGGCACCCAGCACAGCACAGCCCTGAGCACTCAGAGCAGGCCCTGCCTCATCTCCAGCCCAGCTGCAGCCACAGCAGCCACGGGGGATTGCTCCCACCTCGCTGGAGAGCAGAGACATTCCACTCACCGCAAGGTCACTGTACAGATGGTCACCAAAGTAGAGCACCTTGGATCCACGCCAGCCCGTCAGCCTCAGGAAATCAAAGAGGTTGCCCTGCAAGTGACAGGAGCACAGAGTGAAACAGGCACAGGCCACCTCACCACATGCAGCTGTGAGCACTCTCATGGGATGTCTGTTTCAACAGACATCTCCGCCCCACCATCTACACCCAGAGGTTTCTGTCCTGCCCCACCTCACTTCACTTTCTTCCCATGTGACAACCCCCTGTACATCCTTCAGCTTTTTTAAGGTTTGAGAAAAAGGCAAAAACTCTTCCAAAATTGTTTTTGCAAACAGGGAATTTAAGGGAAATTCTGTGGTCTAGGGCACAGCAAGTCCAGAAGACAACATGGTCTAAAAAGGCAACAAAAGGAGGCAGTTTAGAGGCCAAGAGACACCTAAATTAGAAAAGCCTAAGGATGGGCAGAAAGAACCCCAGGTGTTCTGGGTTTAGAAGTTGTTGGTCTCAGGTGATAATGATTTCACCTCACAGTGTGCACTGAGCACTACCAGGCAAGGCTTTTGGAGTCAGCAGCTGTTCTACATCCCTGACCACCATCCCCACCCCAAAGATTAACAACACCCCCATGTCCACAGGAATTGTTTAACTGAGCCAAAGAGCCAGGTAGCCTGCACAGATTCACAGCTGAGTAAAACAAACCAAATCCCAAAGCACCAGCTAAAGCACAGCACCAAGCAACTTTCAAGACTTTGCAAACGTTCATACATGCACAGAAGGCACTTCAGGGACTACCCTTCCACACAAGTTTTCCACATGGGTCATGAAAACAAAACCCACTAGGAAAGAAAAAGGCCCCATCAATGCCAGCAGACCAGCACAAGCAGTCAGTGCAAACCCACGAGAGCCCCTCAGCAGCAATCCCTCTGGCCAGTCTCCAGTGGCAGGAGGGGCACAGCACCCCCAACCACCAGCACCAGCCTGGCCTGAAAGCCCCCAAACACAAGGCAGCCCCCACAGCAGCCACTGGCAGCTTGCTCTATGCACAGCTAAGGCTGCCCAGAAGCAGGGTGCTGGGCCTTCTGCTCCTGCAGCATCCTTGGAGCTGAGCAGACTTCCCTTAACAGCACAGAAACACAGGACCAGGCAGCCTCTGCACTTCTTGCACACAATGTTGCTGCTGCTCAGGAAGCCACTGGCAGAGCAAGAAAATGGACCACAGCCTTGGAAGGAGGAGAGTCCTCTGCTGTGCTCCAGCCACCTCAAACAGCAATGGACCTGACAGCTGGGAAACTTGTGCTTGGAGCTCTACGGAGCCACAGACCTGTTCTGAGACCTCCAGGCCCTGCCCTCCTTTCCCCCTGAGATCACAGGCTGGGAGAGGGACAGGAGTACAAACTTGGCACATATAGGAAACACCATATCTGTTGAAACACAGGGACTAGAGGGCATAGCTTCAACTTCCCAGTCCCTAGGGCTAAACACCAATCCCTGAGGACCCATTCATGGGATACCCACAGCAAAAAACTGCCATCCAGTTCCTATGCCCCGAAGCAGCTGTTCCCTGCTTCGGGGCATAGGAACAGCTCAGAGGCCTCTGGCAACACCACCAGCACAGCAAGGTTCATGCCACTAACACTTGTATATTGTGGCACTCCAAGAAACCAGAAATCCTGGAGACAGGGTGGGCTACAACCAAGATACCCACTCTGTCAACATCCTAAGAACCAGTTAGGCAACAACTTTAATGCAGTCAGATAAACACCATGGTGGGGAAGAACTGGAGAGGAGCCCAAAATCCTACCCAGCCCACCTTCCTCCTTCATCTTTTCCCTTCCTCAACACACCATTCACTTGGGTGAGCAACCTGTGGCCACAAGATGTAGGTGGGTCAAGAGCAGGATTTAATTCAGCAATAAACTCCATGGCTGGGGTGCACATTTTCTCCCAAGGGAGCTGCTAACCCACTGGGAATGAGCTCTACTTGCATATTCCCAGCTCCTAGCTCTTGGCAGAGGATGGGACACCAGCCCAGCAGTTTGGCAGACCCACCAGACAGAGGCTTCCCAACAGCACTATTCAAGGACATGACCTACTTTGCTCCCACAGGTCAGGTCCCAGCTACTTGACCGCAATCGCACTAACAGTTTCTTCCCGTGGGATTGGACAGCGCAAATAACCAAGAACAAACCGTCCCAAAGCCAGAGGCAACTTGTCTCAGGGGACAGAGCAGCTGCAAGGACAATACCCAGGGCAGCAAGTTCACCAGGGCTACAGCTCTTCCTTCAGACATGCTGGTCCTTCCAGAAGGAGAGAGTTGGGAGCCAGGCTTTGTACCCTATTTGATGCTTTGTAGCCTAAGAAAACTATCTTGTTTCTTTATTCCCTTCTACACAAGTCCACCTTTTCCAGCCTTATGGAGAACAATTTGGAGTGAGGTGTGGAAGATCTTTGCACACACAACAGGTTTCACAGAGCTGTGCCTTCTTAGCCTCAATTACCACACTCTTGGGAGCCCAAGCAGGACAAGAGTTTCAGGACCAGGACATCAGAAGAGCTGAGGGAAAAGTGCACAATTGGCCGTGCTGGACAATGTCAGAGCAGAGCTCCCAGGGGGAAGGTTTCACTGTACATGGGGGCAGGGGACATTCACTGGCCCCTGCCACACATGCAGAGGATGTTTCCTTACCGCCCCATCTCACACTAACAGGGCAGCAGCAGGGAAAACCCAGCCTGGCACAGGTAATTCAGCACAAGTTCCCTTGGGCAGAAAAGCAAGTACCCCACACCTTAAGTTATCTGGCGCTGCTCTGCCTTTTCCCACTTGTCCCTGTCCCCCCACCTCTAGTGCCAAGCCCATGGTGAAAGCATTCTGAGGGACAGTGTCCTACCGGGCCACCGAGAGCTCCTGGGGACAGGGGGCATCTCCCACTGCCCACAGCCCAGAGCCCAGAATGTGTCTTCTTACAAATACCCTCTACCTACACAGGTGCCCTTTTCAAGGATTTCTATGTTTTACTTTTCAAACACCAAACATGAATGAATGTCCTTCAGCAGAATCCATCACTTCCCCTCGCCCTGACCAAGCAGATTGTCTTGTTTTTCCAGTGATTTCCAAAACTGAAGGCTGTTATAAGTCCCCACCATTTCAGACTCCCGCTTCACACCCTTTATGCACCCATTCACTTTACCTCTTTGTAGATCTTTCCCTTCTCCAGCTGGTTTATTTTGTCCCACTGCAGTGAGCCTTTGTCATCCAGTTTTCGAAAAGGTCTGGGAAAAAACGGAGGGAGATGTCAACTTCTTTTGATTTTTGGTGATTGTTACCCAGCAACCAGAACATTTGAATCACAAAACTTGTTTACCTATGTAACAACTTGAAATAAAAGCTCTACATGAGTTCTAAGTGACCTTCTGGGCCTTCTGCACTATTTTCTCAGGGGAAGAGAAAGTGTGAAAGGGAAATATTTTTTCAAAACGCTTCCATTGACTGTAACCATTTCGTGCCAAAATCCCTAACAACTCTTCTTGCTTTCACATACAGAGAGGAGGAAAATAACCATAGTGACTCCCTCTGAAACACCAAGGCCAAGAAGGCTTTGCCATGAAATGCTTTGTGTGCTGTTCCATCCTAGCCATGCCCCAGCCCAACAGAGACCACGGAATGTCCTAAGAGGATAGAGCAAGTCTGCAGAGAGAATGGAAAGCAGTCCCCATGCTGAGTTCAGCAGGTGAACCAAGCTGTCTCCTGCTTTTCCTGAGGGCTTGCCATGACATTCTCCACTCCATGAGTGGATCGTAGGCACTAGGCAGACATAGGTTTTATTTCCAAGAGGGCTAGATCATCATAGCTCCAGGCTGTGCTTGTAAAGCACTTCATCTGCAGCCCATGAGAAAACCTTTACCAGGCCAGCACAGCTTATAAAGCCATTCCATAGGTTTACTCCAGCATATGCCAATGGCCTGGGAAATGGGGGAGGAAAACACATACAAAGGAAAGAATTCACCAATCCCCCAACTAAGCAGACACAAGTTCCCACAGCAAAGTAAGGACAGCAGCCTGTCTATCAACTAGTCCTTTGGCATCTCCTAACTGACCACAAAACCCAGCTGCCACGTACAAAGGCTTCCAGAGCTGCCAGTTCCCAAAGAGCATGTATCCAGTCACTAAACAAGACCCCAAAAAACCTCAAAAAACAAACCACACAGATATTTCCTGTGGGGAACAGGAAAAGGAAAGATTTTGTCACACTCTCAAGACAAGAAATGGCCAGCTCTCATGCCAATTTTAGAAACACATTTTCTGCTTGACTCTACACATTCTATCCACTTATTCCTAGACTGGTCAGTTCTTGCCTCCTCAGAGAGTATCTGAGAGGACAGTGGAAGGCTGAATATCTCCTGGAGCTAGACTATGCTTAGCAAACCACTGCTTTCTGGCAGGCCAAAGGAGCAGTTCCCTGCAGGGAGGGGGCCCCAAGCCTGAGGCAGGGCTGCCCTGGACACGTACTTCCGCCGGTCAGTGAAGAAGTTGGGCTTGTCTGCTTGCACAATGACCATGTCGAATAAATCCCGCCAGTTCTTGCCAACCATGTGTTTCATTCCTTTGTCCCTAAGGGCAAAGAAACAGAAAAATTAACAGATCCAGTACTCTTTTTTTCACCCAACACTGCATCTTTACTACAGTATGCCCTAAATTCTCTTATTTCAGTAACAGAGAAGAAAACAGAGATTTGTGAACCCCCCAGGGCTGTCTCATTGCATGAAGTATTGATGTTGTGCTTTGTTTCAAGCTGTCACACACTTTCTTCTGCACCACTGGAAGCCCAGGGAATTCTGTGATGCAGCAAACACTGCTAGAGGCAATGGAAAGAGTCACCTCTAATGTTGTGGCCAGCCACAGCCTTGTAACTTCTTCAAAAAGTGAGATCAATGCTGTGGGTGCAACATTCACCACAAGCGGTTCCCAGCGAGCTCTAGTGACTACTGCCACAAACCCCTGTCCCATACAAATTCCAGGTGCTCAGAGGAGGGACTGCCCTGCACAGCTCTTGCTGTGCCATGGTGATCCATTGATGAGCAATAATGGTACTCACACAAAGCTAAAGGGGCTGTTTGTGATGAGGAACAGTTTCTTCTTGTGGTTCACCAGGCGGTTTAGCACAGCGTAGATTTCATCCCCGTGCAGAATATACTGTTCTGTATCAGAATGGAACACACACCATTAATCAGAAAACTTTGGCATAAGTCATTACCACACTTCTATAAACCAAAGCAAACCTAGCCCCTATACCACTAAGGATGGAAAAGGTCTGAGATAGATCCACCTCACGCGGGCAGGCAATGAACCACCATGGTGACCAAGTGGCCTTCCTCATCCCCATCAATGCTATCTAAAGAGAAAGACTGAGGAAGTGACAAGTGCATTTGGCACCAGAGCTCTATTTAACTCACCCATATCCTTTTCAATCCATTTGTACATCACTCCTTTCACATGAACATCTCTAATTGCATCCTAAAGAAAAGAGCAGGGGAAAAAAGTCTCAGTTTTACACGTGGCATTCCTGCTTCCCAGCATGCAAACCTACTGCCACCACTGAGGACCAAGGCAGTAATGATCCATCCCCTCCCTGCTGAATGAACAAAAACTCCATCACTGCAAAGCAGCAGAGCTTGCCCAGCAAGGCTGGCCAAGATGCCTAAAGAAGAACAGGGTGTCTGGCTCAGCTGATGCAGTGTAAGGGAGAAAACCTCAAAACTTATCAGTGAAAGAACAAATTCCTTCCTGCTCTTGGAAATGAGTACATGTTACCCCACTGGTTCCAAGGCAATAAAGACTGTGCCACTCCAAAACCATTTTCTGTCCCAAAACTGTACTGCCTCAGACACTAGGTGGCTCTTCTTCCTCCCTGTGCCTGTGGAAGCTCTGCCAAGTGTGACCCAAAGGATAGCTGTGTGGCTGGGGTGAAGAGCAGCAGAGGAGAGCATCTGAGATTCCAGGATGCTCCCCACAAGCCAAGGAGGGCACAGCTCCTAGCCCTGGGTGACCAGGGTGCAAAGGCAGAGCAGAAGCTCCCACTAGGAGGGTGGCACAAACCACAGCTGGAAGGGAAGCAAGTTAAGACAGATGTTGTCAAGGGCATCCAAATATCCTCTCTTTTCCAGGCCAGAAGCCAAGATACAACACATTTTTAGACACACCCAACTGAGATTCTGCCCAAGTCTCCATGCAGCAAGATATGCCAGACCCACAAAACCACTTCCAGAGCAGCAACACAGTTTGCAGTGTTTGCACATGCGAAGGCTTGTTTGAATAGCACCGTTTTCACCCCTGACAATTTACACAGGTAAACAAATGCTGCCTTTCTCCAGGACCCTTAAATCCCTGTTACACTGTGTGTGCCCCTTCAGGAGCTGCCCTTTCAGACCGAGCCCCACACCCACCACTGACATCACTAGAGTGACACTTCCCACACAGTCACCTGGTCTCATGGCAGTGCAGGGGAAAGCTCCTTATGATCCCAAAAATC
This sequence comes from Oreocharis arfaki, assembly GCA_013398015.1. Lineage (NCBI taxonomy): Eukaryota > Metazoa > Chordata > Aves > Passeriformes > Paramythiidae > Oreocharis > Oreocharis arfaki. The sequence goes on from VZRR01002906.1 coordinate 97,239, forward strand.
ATTTCCTTCAGAGCTGGAGAGAACCAAAATTTACAGCTTAAATGGGGATGATGAAGGTAGAGGCATTACCACTTCAAAATGGAGTTTTAGGAGCTTCTTTCCACCACGTGGATTTGAAGGGCAAAAAGGCAGAGATCACATCTCATTGCCTTATTGGAAAGAATCTGAACAGAGAGTGAGAGCTCTAACAAGGAAACAACTTTCTCTTAACCAGCACTGTCACTAAAAACAAGCAAAACTTTGGATTTGTGTCAAAACTACCTTTGCAAGGAAGAAAGATTTCAGTGTGCTCTTTCCCTAAACCCCTGCCCTCCAAAAAACAAAAGAAGAAGAAAAGGAAAAAAAAGAAAACTATAATGTTTCTGCAGGTGAAATCCTGGAGCCTTGGTAGGTGTCAAACAGGGCTCAAAAAAACGCCTCCAGAGGGAAGCAGGGTAAACTGTACATTCTTACTCTCAAATATGAAGTGACCAAACTGGTATGACAGGACTACTTTAATTACATGTCAGCTTCTGCCTTTACCATACCCCAGGGTCTGCCCTTTTGACTCAGTGCAATGCCTGTAGCACTTAACCTGCTCCCAAACACACAGGCTGCACCAGCATCACCAGCCAGAGTTACAGCAGCGTGTCAGGTTAAGCCAGTGCTGTCCTAACAGCTGGGCTGTGCAAATCCTCTGGGACACCTGTCTGCAGGCACAGAAGGATCTCTATGCTCATGTTCACAAAGCATTTCTTTGCACTTGAACTTGGGTACTGCAAAAGGATAAGTTTTGCAAAAATGTTTGTTTATTCTCATTGTACAGGAAAAAAGCAAGAACTCTTCTGGTGAGAGCACATGATGGTCTGTAGTTTCAATACAGATTTCAGGCACTGCCATAAATCTCCTAGCATAGCTCTCTTTGCCTACTTTAGTTGCTCCTCAGGGATGATCACTTTCTCAACCAAAAGGACAAAGCCAGGATTAGCACTCAAGAGTCTGAGGGCTGGACCACACCAGTTGCCCTGTATGGAATATGTATCAGCTGTGGCAACCATCCCCATGCTCTCCAGTTTTCAATTAGGAACATGTCCATTTTGATCTCAAAAGAAGGTTCAGAAGATACTCTTCACAAAAGGCCTCAGGAGTCAGCTGTATCCCCTCTTCCCATTCTCCCCACCCCAAGAGCAAAACCAACATCCAACACCCTCAAAACATGTTAAGGTCTTTTGGGAAATGGGCTGGCACGTTCCCTATCAAGCAGCAACAGAAGGTCAGGACACACAGCTGACAGGTGGATCCTTATCACAAAGCAGCAGCACAGACATGGAGCTCCATTTCCCCACGGAGCCCCATTTCCCTCCCAGAACTGAACAGCCAGTGGGTGAGCCTAGGATTCCCACAAGGTACAAATCAGAAACCCTTCTCTATGGAAAAAGGAATGCAATAACGAAAATGTGTTATCTGTCAGCGTAAGTCACCCAGAGCAGCAATCTCAAGTACTGACATCTTGCCTACAGCATTAACTGAGAAGTCAAACAGCCCCAACAATGCTGATAATCCCACATAGCCCTTTCAAGTGCCACTTAACACCTTGGAGTAAACGACCCATGAAAGCTACAGCCACCCACTGGAAAACATCCCCAAAGGATCAGACTACTCTGCAGCTGCAAGGGGTAGAGGATTCTCAGAGCAGGCAAGGACAGGTGTTTTACAACAATCACTGTATAAAGTAAACTGTTTGGTACATGGCCAGACCAAGGCTCTTTGAAAAATGAGATACTAAGGAAAACAGTTTAAAAGTCTGCAGAACCAGAAGACATTTACACAAGCTTTGTGACATATTTCCCACTGAAGGACTTTCAGCTTAAGCAGCCTAGGCACTCCTGCATGAGATACACCAGCAACACCAGCTCTGTAGTACAGACAGAACCCAAACATGTTCTGAAAACACAGCTTTGAATATTCCCTGGTAATGCTTTGATCTAAAGGGACAACAGAGCTGTCATATCAGGCTGCTCACTGCCAGCCCCTTGGGTCTGGGTGCTGCAGAGCTCACAGCTGTGGGGCAGCTGACATTTCACTTACAGATATGTCCTTGTACAGATGCACCTGGTCAAACTCAATGCCATGAGTGATGAAGTAATCAATGACTGAAGAGAGGAGTGTCATTTCAGGAAGGGAAAAAATGTCCATAAACTGCTTAAGTGATGGACCCTGGAAAGCAAAAAACAAAAGGGAGACATTAAACCAAAAATACTGGAAAAAAAAATAGCAAAGCCAACAAACAAGCTCATATTACCCAGCATCATCTGGAATATATTCCAGGCTAACAAAAAGAAAAACGCTAGTATGGGAAGTCCCAGCCACCCAGCCAGTAGCCCTCTCTTCTCAGCCAAAACACTATCCTTGAAGAGAGAGAGGTGTCTCCTTCACATAAATCATTAAACAAACCCAGCATCATTGATAGCACAGAGTGAAGATGGAGGAAGCAGGGAGTCGGTCCCAGATATTTTTATTTCAGCCTCTGCTTCCCACCTGGACTCTTGGCATTAATACAGGTGCCAACACACACCTTTTTGATGTCTGGTTGCTAAGGGAGTATTTCTCCCATAGCAAAACCAAAAGCTCCTGAAAACAGCCTTCACCTTTTTCTCCTGTTCAGAGATTCTGGGAAAGAAGCAAGAAGGACAAAGACAGGCAGTTCCTACTGAAATAACTAGGTATGGGATTTAGCAGAGTGCAGCAGAGCAATGACCTGTCCAACCTTTCAATACCTTAAGTACAGAGGAGACAGGTAAATGTTCAGTGTTAACAGCAAAAATTTACCTTGTCAACTCTGATTTCATTTTTGTGCCTTGTGTCATTTTCCTACAAGGCAAGTCCAACCTCTCCCAATTCCCTTTAGTGGCCTTGAATTCCTTACAGAATTCAAGACATAGTGACAGGAGTCACAATGAAAATTGGGCTGTGCTTTTAGAATGTTACATATGCTTTTTCTCCAACACCCATGAGTTTTCCACCTTCCTTACAGGCCATCACACGTAAAGCCACACCAGCTGCAGTGTCTAACCCTGGGCAAGATCTGTGCCCACCTACTGCAGATGTTGGGATGCTGGCAGCTGCCCACACACTCCTGCTAACAGAGAATCAGGAAAACCCTTAAGGGAGAGTATTTACACACTTCAGCCATATCAGTCCCACTTCTCTTGCCTGTTAGCAACCTTCCTGTTGCCCATACAGCAACATCAGCATGGCAGGCTAAGGAGAACAAATCCAAGACCCCTATTAAAGGCTCACTCCACACCAGTTCACTGCATTTGCTCACACCAGCAGTCACCTTAACCCTTCTTTCATCTTTCTCACTAATGTGGGAAAATATGTCCCACTCAGTGGCACAGGTTGAGCAGACATTGCTGAATGCAAATGCCAAAAGTTGTAAATACTTTTTTTCTCTTTGGGATCCACCTATTAGTTCGTGGAGTCTATTAAATTTCTAGGAGAGGAGATTCACCTCTTCAGAAAGACTAAGCTGATGTCTCTACTTCTGTGGCCAGATGTTTTATCAAATTTTTCAATACCAACTACAGGAAAGAAGAAAGCGCCTGGTTATGTACAAAGCAGCACGGAAAGGCACCTCAGCACGAGCACCTGGTCCCACAGAAGGCCATAACTTGAAGCAGGATTCATGTTTGCAATTATTTTAAAAGAAAAGTGAAATCATCTCAAGTTTGGCAGGAGTGAGGAGAGTTGCACAGGAGGAGGCTAATCGAGGGCAGTTTACAGACAGATATCAAATTCTAAACAGAAATGTCCTATTTCAAAGCTGGAAACATCATTGAGCTATAAACAGAGTATATACTTATCCAGAAAGCAACCACTCAGATTAATTGTTCCCAAGAGAGAAAGAGAAAAATCAAGAAGTGACTTTGCTGGACACTTCACAGAGCAGACTCACAGGGGTATTACCAGAGGAAATGTGCCCTTCTCCTTCCAGCTTCCCCTAAGGCACCGGAACTAAGGCAAGAAACAAAGCAGATCTGGGAGAAGGGATGTGAACTGTCCCGCTTGGCCACTGCACCACAAGACACTCCAGGAAGAGAAGTCTCTCCTAACTTCCTCTAGTTCAGGCAACCAAAGGATTTTTACAGCTCCTACAGACAAAATGTCAGTATTTTACTACCCCCTACACTCATGGACAACAACCCTATGAATAATACCCCCTGAGCAGTTCTGAAGGAGTGTGGATGGGGATCCTTTACATGAAGGGAAAAAAGCCCTACCCAAAACCAAAGAGAGAAAGGCATTGCAAGCACCCTACTGCTACACACAGACCCCCTCCCGAACAGCTCACTGCAGACACGAGCACTGCAGGCTGCCCCGGTAGCTTGGGAGCTCGATTTGGCCAAGGAACAAGCGGGGAACATCTCCCTATCACTCTTCAAAGCCATTCAGCTCTAGGCCAATAGCCCTGGTATTTAGAAATGCTTTGCAGATGTCTTTCAGATGCTAAACTGCTAAATAACCTCTGGGGCATATTCCCACTAGAACAAAAACACACACTGCAGCTCACTAGGGACCGAGCTTTTCCGGGGGAGGCTGCAGTCATTTACATGCGCATACAATTCCCTCTGTTCTCCAAGCTGTTCAAAGAGCTGCTGCTGCATCCCAGCAGCCAAGGGCTTACAATACCTTGCCATAGAAGTCACTCATCTGGTACAGGGGGATGTGCTGTGTACCACCGTAGAGTTCGATCACCTCTTCATCAGGCACCGGCTTGAGCCCTCTAGACACAAAACAACACGGTTTGTCAATAATCACCAGTCTGCACACTGCTACAAACAGTAGAGAAAAACAGGATGGAGCAAACGGGGTCTTTTTTAAATCTCACAAATTCCTCTTGCCCAAAAGAGACAGGCAGAGCCTGACAGCTCTAAAGATTCACATAAAATCTTTCCCAGGACATACTTCAGATACCTCGTTTGCTCCTACAAGTTAATTAAGGGGCTTTATCCACATTCCAGCAGAGTCCAGCCAGAAGCTTCCCTCTGTCTGCTGTCAATCTGCTGACAGGACTGCCCCACCAAATCAGCCCCACGACCTGACTTGGGCAGCACTAGGTAACTGACTTGGTTTGGAGATGTTGCTTCCGTGAGGTACATCACCTTTAATGAAAAGGTGTAGGAAAAGGGCTTGCTGAAAATGGGGTTTCCTTCTTATTCAGTTTTCTTAAACAGAACAGGATTTCGACTAAGACCATTCAACAGAGAAGGCTGGTTTTCCCAAAAACACCAAAACCAGGGGTATGGCTGAGCTGTGCACTTCATAACATCAGGTTAAACTGCTGAAGGTTTTGCCTGTTGCACAATTTTGATGACTCTTTGCTCAAGCAGTTAGCAACTTTCCCTTTCTCCTTTTCTACTCAGTTATGATACAGCATCTAAGAAGTTAAACATAGCCTCAGTTGTGCTCAAAAGCAAAGGAGAGTTTAGAAGGACGCTCCAAAAAAGAGAGTTACAAAAGGACACTAGGGAAAAAAAATTTTAATGTGTTTTTACTAAAAATCTCTTTATGAAGCTGAAGTAAAATATGGGGCAGTACAAACCCTCTGTTCCCCTCACCCCCCAAGCTGGCACTCAAAGAAGCCAATTCTCTCTGATTATGAAACTCCCTTCTTAATATTCTTAGAGTGTTTACTGTAACTGAAGCTTAACAGCAAAAGGGCAGAGATCAAGAAGGAAAAAACCCACATTGGATTCCATGCTCAGGAAATACAACATAGGATTTTCAGGAGCTTTGCTACTGATATCTATAAATTACTACTTCTTACACACCAACCCCACTCTTCTTTGGGGCAAGGTGTTTTCTCAGTCTCCAGTCTCACAACTCTTGGGAGAAAAATTTGCTCTGCACTGTTTCAGGCACTTATTCCAAAGAACACTCAGCTCTTCTCAGAGAACTAAAGGAACAATAGGACAACTTAGGTCTCAAAGTGAGCCCAGATTCTGATGCATTATTACTTTATTGGCATGTCTGTGTTGCTTTAAGGTATAATTTGCACACCCAGACCACTCTCCAAGGCACAGCAGAGCACTGCTGAGAAACACTCCTGCCTGGAGAAGACAGGCCCATGTGTGAGCCACATACAGAGGAGCCCTTTCCTAGAGGCTCTGTTTGCTCTCAGGTGTTAAGCCAGCCATGCTGTAGCTGCAGCTCAGACACCACACAGTGTACGTGACCAGATGTGCTATTAACCACTACAAAAAGCTCCAGGTCTTCCCACCCACACTTGGCTTGAAATGCTTGAGAAAAAAATAACTCCCTGCAATTATATGCCAGGTAAGCATTTGAAACAAGAGCAAACAGGATGAGCCAGACAAGACTGTGCTCTGCTCAGGAAAGAAACAGAACAACATATGCCACGAACAGACACTCAGATGTAGAAATCCACCTTTGCATATACAAGCACATAGAAAATGATTTTCAGAACTGACAGACCTATATGCTGTCCCCAGCTGGACATAGTGGAAAGCATCAATCTTCATGAGAAGACTCTGTGATAAGGGATAGATATTTACTGTTAGAATTGGGTTGCTGTTACAATTTTACGCTGAAGCCTTATTAAAGTTTAAAGTTTAAAGTTTAAAGCTTCACACAAATGACATTCAGAAAATAAAGTTCAGTATGAACATCCCACATCTATGTACTTTAGGCAGCACTTATTCTCCAGCTACTTTTAGACACACTTACTCATGCTGTGACTTTTTTATTGGCCTCTCTGGCAAAAGAGCATCTTTCATTGAGCCAAAGTCCGTTACACCCCAGTTTGTAGACAGGGATGCAGTTGAAAAACAGGGACAACAATGTTTCTGTGATTCAAGACAGTCTATTCTTATCTCCCTTCCAAGAAAACACACATTCCAAAGGAGCTTTGTGTGCACAAGAGATCTATTTCTCCCCGCATTTATCTTAAGCAGAACTAAGTGGGCAGGTTTTAGTTCAGAGCACAGCTGCACTCAGTCATTTTCCTCACACAAGAGCTCCCCCCTCCCCGGCAGACATTGAAGGAAAGATGTTCAAGAGCACACTAGGCTGGTAACATAGAGCTTTCTTTGCATTTTTGGTATCAGACTCCCCTAATCATGAGTCACCCCTTCTCCTCCATCCATCATTCTGACACAGTAACACAAGTCCTTGGGCACGGAAAGCAACCTCACACTAAACCCACATCACTCTACAGCTTGCACAAGGAACACAGCATTAAATTTCTTCCATCAGGACACCATATCAGTGCATCTTGTTACACTGTGGGCAGACCTCCCAGTAATCTGTGAGGAGTGTAAGCAAATATGCTGCAAGTTTTACTCACACAGGCACAACCCAGATTTCTGTGTGTTTTGCAAACTCTGATCCTGAGAAAAGAGAGTTCTCTACTTTCTACTCACTCAAAGGGTGCTTTGCTTGGCCAGGCCACTTGCCTGTGTTCCTCAGATAGACTAGCCAAAGATTTAAACAGAGAAAGAACCTTCAGTTTCCCACAGATCTTCTTGCTTTGTAAGGCCAGAGGCATGAGTGGTCTGCTGCCATGCTGTCACCACCGTCAAAACAAAAGACAGAAAATCTCCGTAGTTTTTTCCTTCATTCTCTTTTTTCCCTCCTGCTGGAGAACAGCACACTCATTCCAGCCTGCACTGCCTGCTTCCCTGAATTTGCTCAAACTCAATGTAAGAGAAAGCTACTTTGGTGAAGCAACTTTCTCTGCTGTGCTCCCACCTGAATGCCTGGCTGCAGCAGCCAGCGTGACATCATGGGGCATCAGGCTTTCAGGGAATCGGTCCAAAGCACTGAAAAGGGTTAAAGCTAATGCCTGCACTCTGCTTGCCTGTGTTCCTGAGAAGCATGCATCTCAAGTAGCTTGGATCTTATTCCAGGCAGTCCTATTATTCGGGGTGGGGGGTGGGGAAGGCTTCCTAAAGCATTCTCCTGACAAGTCATTCCTATTATTAGAGGAACACATCATGCCTCTGCTCCTGGCAAGTACTTGTAGATGCAGGATTGAGTTTTGTTGTTTAAATTTCCTAAAAGACAGAAATGATCACACAAACAAGCTCAGTTTTCTATTAATTAGCCTGTGGAATGAACTGACTTTTAAATTGGCAAGGCTGTTTACCAGAGGCCTTTGCTAGAATGTCCCGTTCTCCTGGAGGCCAGGCTGGCACAATAGACATCTTTCCTTGGGGGAGAAACCAAGCAGTGAAAAGCACAGCACACAGACTCACTGGTAATTTGGTGACAGATGTTATTGCAAGCAATGACATAAAGTATTTCCACTGAAAACATAACAGTAGAAGACAAAGGCCAGGAGAGTGAACTTTGTACAGCTTACCTTTTGTACATCATAGTGAAGCCCACGTATGGCAAACCCTGGAATGTAGTCATACTTCCCAAGCCCTTCTGGATACTGGGAAGACAAACAGTGATATCATTAGAGCATAAGCACTGGATAATTAACAAAATCATTTCACCTGTTGAGCTCGTTTAGTGCCCTTCAACAAAAAGTGGATTAATAGAGTAAGACAAAGGATCGAGATATCCAAAACTAGTTTTTCCTCATGTAAGGGACAGTAGTGAAAATGCATCAGGTTCACTGAGGCAGTGAGGACACTTCTCATAAGCTCCACTCAATGCATATATTTGGCAAAGACTGGCACTGCAGAGCTCCTCTAAACAGAAAGACACGATGAGGAAAAATGCATAGAACAGTCACCCCTTGCAAACAGGGTGTCTGTTCTGGGACATGTTCTAGGGCATCATCCCGTCAACTAGCACGTGCCAAGTCCTGCACAGCTTCAGTGTTGCCCCATGGTTTATGTTTATCCACCATGTGCACCTCCAACCAGCAATTCTGTAGGTATTATTTCCATAGTTGAGTACAACTGACCAGAGATTTTCTACACAAAGGCTCCCACTCCACATTTATAAAACCTCAGGAATGTATATCATGTTAAATTATCTCAAAGGAAATTAATTCTGCAATCAAAGATTGTGAAACATTAAATTTATCTCAATAAATCAAGCAATTGACATGCGTGCACAATGCCTGCACAAGCATGTCTGGAGTGTTGCAAAGACAGCAGCAAGCTTAATTGAGTGGAAATTCTTAGCACCTCATTACCTTGAATTGTTCTATTAGGATGTCTCTGGCAGTGTTGAAAATCATGGAGTGTAGTAAATTAGAATACTGTGCTAATGTGTAATCGTAGTCAAAGCCATAGATCTCCACATCTCCCAGGCTGATCTCGTTGTTAGCGTAGATTGCGGCGGGGTTGAGGAGATTGCAGACTCCGGGTGGAAGGAGATCTGAGGGAAGGGAAAGGGGAGAGTTTACAGAAACTGAGAGGATCACTGGAATTTCGACTTTTTCTTCTGGACCTGACAGCAGCTGGAAATGCCACACAGCTGCAGCAAAGGAGCACAGAGCTGCTGTCGAAGGCTGCTGCCGTTAACTCACTCAAATAATCTCCCCGTGAAAAACACACTGAGAAACCTCTGGCAAACCTCTGGCTGCACCTGGAGATAATGCTCTCTACCCATCTGCACAGTAAGACTGACCTTTCGTGTCAGGAAGCTGCAAAACAATGTTCCCTGGTCTCTGGCCTACATGAAGCAAAGCAGACCCGAGGTTTTGAAGTGTCAAATTTCTATCTCAGAGCAGCTGCAGTTTCTGCAGGCTTCAGTGTGAAAGGTAGCTGTGATAAATCACCAGAAAAACACACGCCCCTCACTTAGAACTCACACAAGAAACAGGCAAACTCTCCTCTCGGAAAAGTCTAGATTAGTCCAAATCAGAAATTTTTAGGTTCATCTTTTGGCATTTTTTGTTTCTCACAGAGGCAACCAGACTTCACAGAGAAATCCTGCAAGTACCATTAGGACTTTTTAAATTTTTGTATTAATGGGCAGGATAAAACAAGGTTTTGTACAAACACCAACATGTAAAAAATACCCCACACTAAGTTATGCTCCTAGAGCATGCAATGCTGATAGCAACAAGTTATCTGCTTTCCTCTGATAAACAGCTGTGGAAACAGCTCCGTCCTTGCATGTGGTTTGTCACTGCAAAGCAGGGTTACTGTTCAAGATGCTTGGGAATAACACTTTGCTCCCCAAACCACTGAGAAAACGGGGTTAAGTGACCAAGCAGCTGAACTACCTGTATATATATCCCTCTCCAGAGCTAGTCCAGAGAGGAGAGCTTTCACTCCACTGCAACAGCAGAGGCAGCAACAGATCTTCCCACAGGCTTCCCATTCCATGAGAAATGTCCCATGCAAGAAAGAGCAATAAAAAGAGTTCCTTGTAGTAGGTTGCCTGGTCACAACCACACTGGGGGACAGAGGGGAAGGAGACATTTTCTCCCTCCTCAAAGACGGGTAATTTTCTCTTTGAATGATAGAAAAAGTGCAGGTATTTTCCAGATCCTACTCAGCATCAGTGGGAAGGATTTTTTCTTTTCCTACCTGAACTTTTGGCTTTTAGCAAGAACCCCTGTCCTGGTTCTTTAGTGCTTCCTTGCTATGAAACCAAGTTCCATTTGAGTCTAGGACAAAAAATACATTATTACAAAGAGATACCAGCCCTTCCCAATAAAGACTTTGTCTGGAATTGTAACAGAATTTAGAATTTGGGCAGAAGTCTTAAATACTTTCGTAAGCACTGTTTCAGAGAGGTAACCAAAGAAATAGATTCAAATATTTCAAAACGTTTATTTTTCAGGGAAAAAAAAAAAATCACTGTTACAAAACATACCCATCCTTCTCACCTAACTGACTTCCATTTGACTTTCAAATGCAATTCACTAGACCATGTGGAGAGGAATCACTAGAAAATAAAGTAGTATATTAAGGCAGGAGGGCTGACTTACTGGCTGCACATCAGGAACAAAAGCTCTCTGTCAGTGCTCTGCTGGTGGCAAAGTTCCTGGAAGAGGCTTAGGAGAGCGGATGCAATCCAAGTACTTTCCACTGAGATTTTAAAAGATGGGAAATGTAAATAGGATTCAGATGATCACAACTTTCATCCTTTCATCATAAATGCTCTTTGCACCATAAACAGAGCTCAACTTCCTGTCCTCACCTCCAGCCAACTTGTGGAAAGACCTTTTTCTAAGCTTACACTGGGATTTGCTGTGTGTTATTTTTCTTCCTCACAAGGAAAATGATGACACAACCTTAATCACATCTCAGGGGAAATGTGCAGGGCTTTCCTCTTCTGTTAAAGCCCTTTTTTTCTTTTTATGACAAATGCACCCAACTTGCTGCTACAGTGTCCCTACAGAGAGGTCAAGCTCTTCCAGCATTCCCCTTTTTTCCCCCAGATTCAGGACAACACATTTTCATAGCCTGAGAGCATCACAAAATACCATTGTCTGAACCCCACCTCTCTTTTCACAGAAGACAAGAGAACCTTCTAGATTCAACCACACATGCCAGCCACAATTTTTGCAAAAATACCATCAGGAAAAACTGAGGGAGCAGTAGGATTTTGTAACAAGGAGAGGGCAGTCTGAGCTTCACCAAGCAAGTCCTATCTGTGATCAGAAGCATAAGCAGTTACTGTGCCACAGCACGATTTATGAAGTACATTTAGACCCACTGAGTGAAGCAATGCTCCTCCCTTGCCAGCCTCTAATGTACAGAGCCTCTCTGCTGTCCTCTGACAGCCTGTTGCCCAGGTCATTTTTCCCCACCCACATTTTGTCACTCACTTACACAGCATGTTCTCTCTTACCTCATGAGGGCTGAAAAAGGGTGCACACACCAGCCAAAATGATTTCCACCCACTGCCTCACACACAACGTGTTCCCTACATACCCTCCCCCAAGCACCACACATCTCCTTGCCGTGTTTCCTACTACACATCACTCACAACTCGCAGCTTGCTCTGTCCACCCCATCATCCTACATCTTTAATTTACAGTAATTTCAAAGTCACTGCTCTTCTGGGAAGGAGGAGAGCTCTGAGGTTCAGTCTAGAGATTCATGATGCACATTTGTCTCAGTGTAAACATCCGTTTGCAGCATCCTCCTCAACAGAGCTGCAGGTCTCCATCTCCTCCTTATAAACTCATGCAGTCTCCGTGCAGGTTCCAGCTACAGCAGGGAAAAGACACAACCTGGGAGCACACACAAAATCACTTTCAATACAAGAGCCCAAACATGCCTCAGGGCTACTAAGCCAGATTTCAAGAAGCTTGGTTTAATCGTGTTTGGTTTTGTGTTCGGTTTGCTTTTTTGTGGTGTTTTGTTTGCTTGTTTGTTTTTTCAGAGATAACCTCCTGGGTGGTTACCAACCCTAAGTGCTTAACCAAGTCCTGGGCTGCAGGCTTGGGCGCTGCTGCTCTGCTGACGTTCTGCACGTAATCTGCCAGGGATCTTTGTCTCAGATTTCCTGGCAATTGTCAAATCAAAACAAACAGACACCCACCAGAAGCTCACGAAGATGCCATTTTTCAAGAACGATAACTTTTGCTTTTCCTCTGCCAAGACATTAAAGCAGATTGCTGGGCAGATTTGATAAATTAAAGAAAACAATCGCACAAAAAAAAAAATTAAGACCAGTTTTGATTATTAAAAAAGAAGAATAATCCCAATTACTGTTTTCATCTGGGCGCTAATTAGAAAGGCAGACAACATCACGGTTAGTCACTGCTTACTCAGCACTTCACCCAGGAAGTCTGATCTAAGGCAGAAGCAGCGTGAGCACATCTGAGGACGGTGTGGAAAAAGCCGATTTTGCACTGGATGCGGCCCCAGGAATCTGCCCGCTTGCACAATCTGCTCTGGTTTGCAACTCCAACCAACGCTTTTAGGGAAGTGTCTGCATGTCCACAGCACATGATAGAATTCAGCAGCAAAGGCAGACCACAAGAAAGCGTGTTTGATCTCGTGCATCTATTACGCCTGGGTGTAAATGCAAAGTAAACACACATCTCCTTCATTTTACCACTGTGAGAACCTGGACAGCTGCTTAAATCAGAGTGTCTCCATGAGAGCACAGGTGTCTCTTCCCAGGCAATAACCCTCATTGTTGGAAGGCAATAACCCTCAATCCCCAACAGGAGAGCAGAGACAGAAACAAAAGCAGGTAATTAACCGTGAGCAACCACTAGAGACACCATCTGGCCCCTTCTGATGCGAAAAACGCTCTGGGCAGGAGGTGCCAAGCACGTCTCCTGCTTTTCTGAGCTCCCGGGGTGCCAACAGCATCCCGCAGAAATGCTCCTGTTCTCTCAGCCTCAGATCCAGCACGTCAGTGAAGAATAATACATCAACAAGGCAACTCACTCCCATCTCTCACACCCTTTGTACTCCCAGAAGTCCAACACAACAGACATCTGTACTCATTTCTTTGTAAGACAAGCAGGGAAAAGAAGGATACAGAGAAGCAGATGGCCATCATCCTCCATGTTCTTCATGAATCAAAAAGTTTCCCTTGCTCACACTGAGTTCTTTCTAAAGACAAACTGCCAGTTTTCCTCCCTTCCAAGTACCCCTTTATCCTTTTGAAGTGTTGTTTTGTGCTATTTCCTGCAAAGCACTCCCACCAGCCAAAGTAGATGCTTCTACCAATAGGGTAGGAAGGGAAAATATTATCTAAAGACCATTTAATTTTAGAGGAACCATGTTAAAAGACCTTGAATTTATGCCATTATGGCTAAATATTTTGGGATTTCCTGCCAATGAAATATACATTAACTAAAAGCAATATTAGAAAATATAATTTCATTCCAAAATTACATTTTTAAAATATACAAAGGCACTAGAGAAATTCTATAAGAGTTCTTCACAATAAAAAAAATGGGTTCTATCCAAGAAAGCAGAATTGGGATGTTTACATAACTGGTCTCTCTTCCAGTTCTGGCTGTTCTCACATTTAACCATGCTCGAGCTTGTCATTCAGAGGCAAGAAGTTTGCAGATATTGTAAAGCTTCCCTAGGAAAGCTGAGTTAGCATAGCCACGTTTACAGATTTGGAACACCTAGGAAAAAACAAACACTTGCTCACAGCCAAAGCCTCAGTGGCTTGGCAGTCCCCACGTTTCAGGATTGGATGTTTCCTAGAGTGCAAGACTTCAAAGCTTACTGAGAGAGTTTATCAGCCTTCCTTGACACTTATCAGATCAGAAAACAGCAAGTCTTGCTCAACTCCATCCCTCTGACTAATGTGAATGTACTTTTCCTTCTGCCAGAGAAAAAAAAAAGCACAGTAAGTGCCTCAGATTTTTACACGTAATGAAATTTGGTGCTAAGAGTCATTGTTGCAATAGGCAGGGGAGATAATGAAGAGAATGGCTTCTCTTGAATCAACACTGAGAGATTTTACCTCAGAGGACACAGCTATGTTGTGCTGTCATTTCTATCACCCCACTGAAGCCTGCCAGATCACCGATGTGTTTATACAAAGTTGAGAACTTTTCGTGTCTGTGCTCTGGCCACCAAACCTGCACCACCACTGAGCTTTACTGCACAGAAACTCACCCTGCACATCCTGCCCTGTCCAACTCAGTCAGCATTTATCGTGCAAAAACACGGCAGTGCTTCGTGGATCTGGTGCTAAGCAAGGGCTGGGCAGAAAACACACAATAAATTCTCCTGGCAGAGACCTCTCTCCAAACCAACGGCAATAACCAACAACAAGGACAAAGGACTGCACAAAGATGGTGTTTCAGAGGGAGGAGAAGAAGGAGGAGAAGAAGGAGGCACCAGAGAAGTCTTCCCAAACTCAGTGCTAGGGAGTACTGAGAAGCCAAGCACAGACATTCACCTTCACATCAGAGTTAGAAATCAGGCACAAAGGAACAGACTGATGCCACATTTTGCACAACTGTTTAGTCATCAAAGCAACAATTAAAACCAACTTGGACCAACTCTGTCTCTTCCTGACAAGACTTGAATAACAGCACAGTCTTGAAATTTTAGTTTGGGGAGCTATTTGTTAACCAAACTAGGGCCTTATTCAACATATCTGATGGCTACCTGGAGGTTTGTGAAGAGTGACACTTGGGCTACTTCACCTGACTTAATTTTGCATTTATTCCTGCTGGTTACTTCTCCACCCCAATTAGTAACTGTATCTCTTGCATCCCAACAGAGTTATGTGAACACAAACTTCACAATCTATCACGTAGCAAACCAAGCATTTTGCCAAGAAACCATGACACAGCCTGTTAACACACATCTGCATTTATGGTTTCAACCCCATCATGGAAAAGAAAAAATGCCTCTGAGGTTATCAAGGTCCAAACAGCAATGCAAGCATTACAAGTTGGAATTTCTTTCAAGCAGTGGGGCTAAAACCACAACTCGATCTTGGAGGGCATTAACAAAGCTCCAGTCCTCTGTCAGCACCCTGCACTGCCTTAACAGTGCTGGGAAAGGAGCTCTCATCCTGGAATGCAGCAGGCTGGGCACCTAATGGATCAGCAGACAATTCCTCTACATTTGTGCATCGTGGAGGACTCGAGATTTTATGTCAAATCCAGTGTACTGGAAGGTGGGGGAGGACAGAATGACAGACCTTGCCGATCTCAGAACAGGGACAGGGTTCTTCCAGATGCCTACGGCTGGCTGCCGTCCTTATCCAAGCTCTTAGGTAAACAAAAGCTAACGGAGAGTTCAGTAAGAGCAGGCACAAACTCGCACTTCCTAGCTCTCTACAATGCTTACCTTCAGCATCCCAAGAATCAAGCAACCAACAGGAAAAAGTTCCCTGCCCTCATGTCATTAAAGCTATTTCTAGGAGAGTTTAATACAGTGGAGGTCTGCTGCTGCCAAAAAGACCACAATCCTGTTTTACACACATACGGATTTGGCGAGCAGTCTGAGCTTTCTCCTCGCTTGGCAAGATTTCAAAGTACCCAGCAGAGCCAGGTAACTTTTTGGTCGAAGAAGCGAAAACACACACACACACTCATGAGCAAAAGGTGCGTCACATGTGGAACACAATCTGAGCTCAGGACCAGGACACATCCTAGCAGCTGCAGCATCAGTCTTCTCCAGGCTCACCCTTGTGCCCCTGGCGACTTGGACTCGTCACCCCTTCACACCCCATCTATTTGTCCTACTCCAACCGCGATTCCGTATGCCAGCCAACGGCAAACTGGAGAAAAAGGCAACAAGCCCTTCATTTGGACCATTTGCCGTGACAATGCCCACGGTAAGGAGGCTACTTACGAAAAGTCCCATACACCCTGCATGTCCTGAAACGCTGGGACCAGCCGGGGAATCTGTACAGAAGGAAGCCCAGAATGGGGAGAGGAAGATCAAGACCAGATTTCAGTGAAATAAAACCATCCCAGCGAGCCGCGAGCAATGGAAGATGTGGATGGCATCGCCGGGGAGAAGGGCTCCTGACCCGGCAGCTGCACAGCCCGGGCACATCCCCAGGGCTGCGGGGCGGGGAAAGCACCGAGATGCAAAGAGGAGAAAGGAGAGGAAAAAGAAGAATGGAAAGGCCGGCCCCGACAGGACGTGGCAGCCCCCTTACCGTAGACCAGCTTCTTCATCTCGTGGTACCTGGCCCACAGGTAGGTCTTGGTGTCGGCACCCTCGGCCGGGACGGGCTGGCCGCTGACTCTGCCGGGGGCCGCCGGGTGCTGCTCCCGGGGCTGCCCGTGCCCACCGTCCCCGGTGGCTTTGTGCCGGCAGCTCTGGCAGGACACGGCCACGGCTAGGAGCCGAGGGGCCGCGCCGCCGCCCCTCCGCAGCACCGCCGAGCCCAGCGCCGCCATGGCCCCGCTGGACGCCGCAACCTCGGGGCACCGCGCACGGCCGGGGCTGCTCCGCTGCGCTGCCCGGCCCGCGGCGGCACCGCCAG
>VZRR01002906.1:114159-176237 GCA_013398015.1 Oreocharis arfaki
AGGGGAGGGGGCGGTGGGGCCGAGGGGCCGCCATGGCCGCGGGGCCGCCATGGCCGCGGGGGCTCGGCCGGGGCCCGACTCGGGCCAGGGCCGCTCCTCGCCCGCCACCGGCCGCGGTCACGGTGTGGCTGCGGCACGTCCCGTTCCGCCTCTCACACGCCCACCTCTGTTCTCTCCTCCACCCGAGAAGGGCGAGGGCGCCGGTGCCGCCCGGCCATGCTGGTCAGCGAGAGGGTGAAGCGCCTTTTGAAGCTGGTGCCCGGGGAGCGGCGCTTTGGCTTTTACAGGTTCCTGCCTTTCTTCTTCGTGCTCGGCGGAGCCATGGAGTGGTTCATGATCAACGTCCGCATCGGCGAAGAGACCTTCTGTGAGTGCGGGGTCCCCTTCGCCCCCCGCGGCCGGGGATCCCCGTAACAACAACGCGGGGTTAGCGGGGCCCGGCCCAGGCCCTCCGGCCTTCCCCTGAGGGCTCCGACCTGCGGTCAGACACTGCTCCTGTTCGGGCACGACGGGGCACTTCAGGCTCTGCCTCCCCAGCAGGAACACTGGGCAGAAACAAACGAAAAAACTGGGTGTAGAGTACTGAATAAAATTTTAGCTGAAAGAGGGTACATTTAGACTGGATATTAGGAAAAATTTCTTTCCTGTGAGGGTGGTGAGGCCCTGGCACAGGTTGCCCAGAGAAGCTGTGGCTGCCCCGTCCCTAGAAGCCTTCAAGGCCAGGCTGGACGGGGCTTAGGGAAAACTGGTCCAGCAGAAAGTGGCCCTGCCCATGGCAGGGGGATAGAATGGGTGATCTTTGAGGCCCCTAACCCAAGCCATTCTGTGATTCCGTGATGATTTTTTACATTGAAAAATACTCATGAGGTTTGCCAGCATTTAAGCATAGGTGTGGGGTCATCTGAAACATCACTTTTACAACTCAAAAGTATGAAAATGGCTCATGGGAACTTGGCTAATGGCATTTAGTTTCTATAAGTTAAAGCATTTATTTCTAATGTGACATTCTTCCCTTTAACAAACCCTGCTAGAAATTTTTGTGTACTTCACTGAAAAGATCAGCTCAACTGTATCAGGGAGTGGGGAGGCAGGAAGAATGACTTGGAAGACCATGGAGGTGGGAGTATTCCTGTATTTTGTTTATATAAAAAAGACTAAAATACTTAAGCCAGGCTGGAAGCCCTCAGGCATTGACTTTGGGGCTATAATTTAATTTCCCTTCAGTTAGGTAGGGCATTTGTGGTTTTAATGACCCTCGTGGGAAAGTAGACAAGAAATGGCTGTATCACACTGGAAACTTAGTTTTCCTAGAAAAGCATTTCATTGGGACTGATGGGAAGAACTTTAGCCTGTATGGGAGAAAGAACATGAGCTATTTTAAGTGGTAATAAGGATTTCTGTTGGCTTGAATTTCCAGTTGCCTGTCAGTCAGCATCTGTAAGAGAAGTTTGGATTGAAAGGTTTAAAAAGAGATGGCAGGATTTGTGTGTTTAACACCATCCTGCACTGGGGAAATTAATAAAAAACATCTTTTTCTGCAGATGATGTTTACCGTAGGAAACGATCTGAGAGACTGTACGAGGCAAGGATGGAGAAAGGGGAATTTTAGCTGAAACGGTTCAAGGGGGAGCTCCTGAGTGCTTCAAATGTACCAATGCCAAAGAAGCAGCACTGCCACGTTGATGGTGGGGGAAGATGTTTGGCTATGCAAGATGAACTGTGATCCACACATCCGTGTAGTACACTCAGATGGTTTGGGCAGTTTTGTTCTTCCATATCTGTAATATTTGTATTTAAATCAAGTGAAAATTTCATTGTTTGGGCCTCTGCCACTATTTTAATGTTTTCTCAGTACTTTTAAATAAACTAAACTGAGTAAACAGCCTGGCTGTTGTTTTTATTTGCTTGATGAAACACTCCCCTTGTGACAAGACCAGTGGGAAAGAAACATTACACGGTGCATCCATCTCAGTGTAATGGAAATAGTAATTTTGAGTTTGTTTCTTTAGTGCTGACAGGAACTGCTCTGGCAGCTGATTTGTTTTCTTTGCGGTGTAGCATAATTTTAACTGGATAAAGAGAGCACAGATTTACTGCTCAGTGTTTGCTCAGCCCACCGTGCTTGGAAAGTCAGCCGTGTATTTGGGCTGTCCGAGAGGCAGCAGAGCAATGTGTGTTGTCAGTCCTGGCAGCCCTGGGCCCTGGGGTAGGTCTCCTGTCCCCAAGGCAGGAAAACAGGGCTGGCTGCTGTATCCCAGCAGGGTTCACTGGTGCAGTGTAATCCTTGAGGATCCTACATTGATACAATTACATTATTTCTGAGGGTAGGGGTGCAGGCTGAAGGTGCAACAAAGAAGCCAATTCTTAAGATCAGCGTAAAAACAACCCGAGGGAGTTCACGCCCTTACAGCTGTTCCTGTGCTACCGCCAGCCTTTTTAAGTCTTCATGAGCTGCAGAGACACGGGCAGCCGTGTAGAGGGCAAGGTGCCCGTTCTCCACTTGCAAACAACGGGAACCTTCGTGTTGTGCCTTCCAAGGACTGCATCTGGAGGATTAGTGCTATTTGTGTTCTCAAGAGAAAAAAACTGACAGAATTAATTATGTGACTGTGTCACTGCATATTTTGACTGAGCAGCGAGTGAATCACTTGAGGAACGCCTCTATTTCAGAATAAGAACCTTTGACTTTGGTTCCAAGGTAGAGCCCAAAACTCGTGGACAAGCTGCTTTTTGGAGTCATGGATCATCACACTGAAGTCAGCCCTGACCATAGCAGTACATTACAGAATAAAGCAATAATAAAAAAGCCAGATTTTGAAAACTGCTGTGCTTTAGCTCCATCTGCTTTTATTTCTGGAGCATTTTGAAACTGTTGTGCTCTGTTTTCATAGAACAAGTAAGTTTTTAAATATATGGGTGTTTTTTTTTTCAAGCAAAAGCCCCGTGCCCTAGTTATTTCACAGGACTCAAGAACCTGATATGAAAACTTCCTGTGGCTTCCCTTAAAGCACTCCTGTAATAGTAGCAGAGTGTTCCACAGACAGCAGTGAGCCAAGGCCAGTTCTCCCTTCAGAACTCTTGCTTGTTTTGCAGTGCCTGTTTCCCATTTGCAGCTGAGAGCACCAGGCACTTCTGGAAGATCTCTGGAGTGTCTCCAGCCAGGTAAACAGAAAGGGAGAGAGGCTGCAGTCACTCACAAGAAGTCTGGTGTCAGGGAGTTCTGTGTCACTGATTTTGGTGATCGCTACAGGAATAAAATCCTCCAAGCTGGCATCCTACCATTTCAGGCAACAGAGATCTGTCATGACAGAATATGAAGCTTGACATTTAGAAATCTGAGCTGCAGTCTCCAATCCTCAGTCTGTTTGCTAGTGCTGACCCTTTGGCATTCTTATTTTTGCCAGTCTCTCACTAATGCTGGATATTAGAATAGCTGCAACGCCTCCAGAATTTCAGCCCATTCCAGAGCTGAGCACGCTCAGGAATTTAGTACCAGTTTTAATCTACATCCCATCTTCAATAACCAAAGTCTTGATTAGGTTTTGCAGTTTTATTCCTGCTGGCTCCTAGTTCTGTGCTCTTTGCCTTCCCCAGTAATCTCTGGCTCTCATATCCCTGTCTCCTTCCCATCCTCCAGCTTCCCCCCATCCGTCTGCTGTAGCAAAGGGCAGCAGGAGGAAGCAAGAGCTCTCTTTTGGCTCAGCACTCAGGGAACACCGTGTGGCTGTTCCAGGCTGCTGGAGTGAGCCAGGGTCACAGCTTTCACTTCTAGCCCTGCCAAGCCCCTGCCAGCTCCAAGGCTGAGCACATCCCTTCCTTCTGCAGGGAATTCAGCAGGGAATTCAGCCGGTGTCCGCCTGGAGCGTGGCTCCGCACCGACGCAGCAGTGTTTTCATGTGTTCTGCAATGGCCACAGCAACAGCTGCTGAGGGAGACTCAGCAAAGCATTCCTGCTGCAGGCTTTCCAAACTGTGGAAGTCAGGGCAAGATGGATACCCAGCATGGAAAATTTCAACTCAGTAAGGCAGCATCAGTAAAAAGTTATCTGCGAACAAACCGTGATACCTGCGTACAAGCAGTGCTGCTCACCACTCCAGCATTAGAGAGAGGACAACTCCACCACCAATCCAGAATGATTCAGTGGAAAAAATGGATCTGTTGATCATTCCCCTGTGGCTATGCACACAAGGATCAGCTGTTTGCTGAAAAACCTGTGGTGAGCCAAGGAAGAGCTGAAAGAAGTTATGACCAAGGAAGGGTGTTTGTGCCCAGCCTGCACTCCTCCCTGGCACAGGGCTGCAGCAGAGTTTAGTCCAAGCTTTTCAAAAGCAGCAAAAGGAAGTAACAGCCATCTGCTGTATTGGGGAATATTTCCTTGGAGTAAAACTCTTCTTGTCATCGGTGGAGGCATGCTTTCACTTTGGACTTAGTACACAGATCCAAACTGTACCTGCACTGTGGTCGTGGCCATCCCCAGCTCCTTCAGAGAAAGGGGACAAAATCTTCCAGGCACTGGTGGGATGAATGCTGTTCCTGAGGAACTTCCTGAAATCAGTACTGGATGCTGGTGCTTCACACCAAAGATGAGAGTCAAATTAGACTTGCTGGAAAATGCAGTTAGCAAAATGAACATAAGGTTTTATTTTATTAATCAAAATTTCATGTGTATCACTGAATCAGAGCCCATTCCTTACACAATGTTCAGTGCCCAGCCATTCTGAAATTTCAATTTTGTGCACTTGCAGCCAAGAGGGAGTCACATACATTTTATGGTTGATCTTTAGTATCTCAGACTGAGCAAATAAGATGTGGAGGATGGTTAGAATTAGTTTCCTCTGGGCAACTGCAACAGAAGGGTAGAAGTCTTGTGAAGCTGGCAGCCTGTGTGAAGGACAGCATTTATCCCCCAGGTTGAAAACATGGCTGTGTGTTAATTAAATATAATGCTCTGTTCCGATTGTTTAAATAGCTCTCTAAATTTTATGCCAGGCACTGGCATTAAGAGGTTCCTCTCAATTTTTCTTGCAGTTTGTACAGAAAATTTCTATCCTTGGTTCTAATTTAATTGTGTAAAAGATGTTTTTTTCCATATTACTCATCTAATTTCCTCTATTAAACAGCTCCATGGAAGACAGTCCTGAACCACATTAGCTTCCATGAGAAATTAAGGCTTGCTGTTTATTTTCAAACCAATTAATATGGGGGCATCTGGGACTGACTGAATCTCATCATCTCCACTCAGCTGGCTCCCAATGCTTCATGTGTTTTTCAAGGTTCACTCTTCATGCTCATTATGGCTCAATTTTCAACATCACTGTTCTTATCACCTACAAGCACATCTCAAAATACACAGAACAATAGAAAAAGGGTATTTTATCCACACACAAGCACACATGTACCAGGGATTTGAGAACATCTGGATCAGCAACAGCCAGAATTACTTGAAATAAAATCCTAATAGAAGCCTTAATGGAACACTCAAACCTGGTTAATCCAAAACACTTTGCAAACTATTTTTATTCAAATTAAAAAGACTCAGGTAAACAAAGTGGTGGTACATACATGTTATAAACCTGGTTTGCAGCTCAGCCTTCAGGAGTACAAGATCTAATGAAAAGCCAAGCATGGATAAACCAGGTACAAAAACATATGCTGAAAAAAAGTCACCAACATCAACATTTTGAATTTTTACACAAACAGTAAATTTTCTCATGGAAGGGAAGGACTGAGGAAGAGAACAAATAATCATTAGTTGTCTCCAACTGGTTTATGAAAATACCTGTCCTAGTTTTATCTATTTTCCACTCTCACAGAAGCCAACCATTGCCCACACATCCTTTTATTTTAATATGAAAGTTTCGTTTACGCCAGTACAATGAACGGCAGTGAAAAACAGATGAAGGGTTCAAACACCCACAAAGAGAGAAAAAGAGACAGACAGACATGTCTTTTTTTTTTCTTTTAAACCAGAGTGAGAAAAGTTTCTTTTGCTGGTTCTGAATTCTAGACTGTAGCCATTATACCCTAAATTTCACTGCAATCGACTGAAATGCCTCCAGTATAGAGAGAAACGATTTTGAAATAAATAAGGCTTAAAATAATTGATCAGGGCCAGCCCAGTGGCTTAGTGGTAGTGCTCTGCACTGCCTTGAGGGAGGAGCCAGGTTTTGTTTGCACTTCCAATCTCTTGCTCCTGGGCCAGAAAGAGCAGTGAAAGGAGGGATTCAGCTGCTCGGCAGGAGAGAGCCAGTGCTGCACGTCTGCTCATCACTGACCTTCAGATAAATTAAACATCTGAGTTATACAGGCTCCAAAGGGAGTCCCATCCAGTCCTCAAAAGAAAATAAATAAAACAATAATTTAATTAAAATTCATCCCAGGTTCTTTGGTGTAATTTTTGTTAATGCTGAGAAGTAGGAGAATCTGGTGGTGTATTAGTACAATCCATGATAGTTCCAAATGCTCAAAAACTAGGATTTTGCTGCCTGATTCACTTCAACGTCCCATCTTTGTGGCTAAAAACTGCAAAACCTATGGTAACTTAAACACATTTTATAGGGGTGGTCTAAGACTATTCATTTCTACTTTATTAAATAAAACTGGTCATTTACAAAGGCCAGTAAAGAATTTCTGTACCATGGGTGTGCTACTTGGAGAGTTCAAAACTGTCATTTCCCTCTATGTTGTTTGCTCCATTTCCTTCACATCCATTGCACATCTGACCTAAACTGTCTTTAAGTGCCTATTTGTAATTACCTGGGATATTTTGTGCAATGACTGGAGGATTGCAATGGGAGAGGGAGAGGAATTGGCCAGTAAAATTAAAACACAGTTCATACTTGCAAGTGTCACTTCCCTCATGAGTATTAATTACATCAGCAAAACAAACCCCAAGATATCCAGTATTTGAAGGAAAATATTTAATTTAACCTTCTGCCAAATATACTGAAATGAAAATGTTCTGTACTAACAGACTTTAAAACTCATTTCCACATGATGAACATCTCTAGCATGAATGAAGTGTAACAGTAAATCAATTCATTTGGGCTAAGTTGCAGTGCCCACGTTCCTGCTGACTTTTTCCAAATTCATAGAGCTTTCCCAGTTACTTAAAGCAACCCAAAAGTATTAATTCTTTTTCCAAAATTAAACAAATGGAAGGATTTACCTTTAAACAAATAACTTTGTAGTCCAAAAGGTTGGTTAGTTATGAGGACAGGTAAGTCTTTAGCAGAAGGCAGCCACAACCTTGACATTTGGCAAGAAGAGTTGATACCTACTTTACTTAGATTAAAAAAAAAAAAAGAAAAAAAAACCCCAAACCCTTTGAAGGCTGCAATGCAAGTACTCTTTTTTCCAATGTACTGGGTATGCTGACCTTACACATACCATACCACACAGTAGTATTTTACTTTCAAGTTAACTTAAGCATCAAATTTCACTCAAATCTGCATTGCAAAACTTTCACTAAGGTTAATGAATACACTTAAAGAAAGCATACAAAAATGTCTTACAATGCCCAATCATGAACAGAGTATGTGTGAATTTAAAAAAACATCACTTTACTTCACTAAAAGAACAATTCCCATTTTCTCCCCTAACTTACCTTCCAAGACCTGGGCTGGTTCCGAGTTCTGCGAGCCTCTCCCAGCATGGACAGAATCTCTCAGGGAAGGAGCTTCCCTGTCCCACTGCTGGGTGTTGGGGACATTGCAGAACCCCCAGCACAGGCCATGGCAGATGAAACACTTCCCCTCTAAGAGCCTGCCAGCACAGGGACTGTGTTACTGATTTAGGATCACAATGGCCTTGGCTACACAGTTAAATAACTGGACAGGACTGAACAACATGAGCAGTCAAGACACCCTTGTCCTGTCCACACCAGCACTTCAGGGCTGCTGTGGCCCACTCAGCTGCCTCGGTGTTGACTTGGAATGCCAATTTTCCTTAGTGCCAAAGCACATCTTACCTTTAGCTTCTTTTAAGAGATCCTCCCTGTTCACATCCGAGCGAGAGTTCTGCCTGAAGTGGCCAGCACACGCAAGCACAGGTACACACATTCTTATAGGATGTAAACTATGACTAATTCACATTCCACTGTATCAATCTGTAAATACTTTGTTTTCCTTTTTTTTTTTTATATAAAAACAATGGCATCAGATTCTCAGCAATAAAGTATAAGAAAGATGAATCCTTGACTACACTCAACCAATTATGAAATCGCCTTTCAAACAAAGGAAACATATGCAAAAAATCTGTGTATTTGATAAAGTCAACTTAATATAACAAAAAGTGAAATATGCTTATTAAAAGTGTCCTTATATAAAAATGGTCTTGCAATGTACAGTAAAATGCAATACAAATTATTGTTGGTTATCTCTTCCCACCCAGTAAAACTAAACCAGCTATTGTCCCATGAACTCCTGAGGCAGGAGTGTTGCTGTGCCTACACGTTCTCCAGGTTGTAGGCCTGGCGGATGTTCAGGGTGTCCCGCAGCATCAGATCCCGCAGGCGCCACAGCGCATCGGCCATGGTGGTGTGAGCCCCTTTGCTCTTCAACCAGTGCGAGGGGAGGCGGCTCTCCTGCTCCTTGGACAAGTGCACGTCTCGTCTCCGTGCTGGAAAATCCAAGAAATGGCCCAATTATCTACTGGTTTAGTCTAGAAAAAGGCAAATATAACTCTATAGTATTAGATACTCCACTTTTGCCCTTTGTATTTAAGCCCATACCATTGATTCTTAGGTTTATACAACACTGGTGGAATTAGCCTGTGGATAACATACATATTCTCAGTCTGTTAATTTGTCTTTAGGAATTAACTGCATGTATGTATTTTAATAAGCAAACAGCAGATCAATTTCACATTTTCTATAAAAGCAAAAATAATGGCTTACGAGGAACCCAAAGCCTTACCTGCAAGGGTCTGGTCCCACTTGCTGATGCTGTTTGACTCAGCACTGAGCCCCTCAATGTATTTCAGGTAGGCTTCAGAATGGAGGAGCCTCTGTGTCTTTGGTGGAGGGGAGACGAACATGGGGGTGCTGGGCTGCTGCATGACGGGCTGGCTGGCGGGGCTCTGCCCGGGGTACGGCGGGGGGGCCTGCTGGCCCGGCGGGCCCAGGATTCCGATCTGCAACGGCAAAGCCGGCGAGAGGTCACACGGGGGCACTGCAGGGAACGCCCGAGCCCCGGGGCATCCTCATGCAATGGAGTTTCAAGCGAGGTTATGCGCAAAGGCCTGAGAAAATCTCCCTGGAGACGCCCACTTTGGCCAGGAGATGCACAGAGAGAGGAAGTGCAAACCAACCGCATTCATACTCAACAGATACTGTCCGTATTTCTGATCTATGTAAACATACTCTGGTTATCATCACCGCATCTCTTCTCTCCTACTAACCCTTAATCACACCTTTTATCTCCTTTTTATTTCATGTTTTCTCCAACTTGATCCGAAATACTGTGGTCTGTGAAGTGCAGAATTTAAAACACCTAATCCAAATTAACAAAGATCCTTGGACAACTGGGATATTTCCACAGAATCACTGTCAGGCAATAATCTCAGGCAGGAAAATTCCCAGTCACACAAAAGAACTCCTAGCACTGTGATTAACCAGCACTACTGAGAACTCAGCACAGACATCCCATGGTCTGGAATAACTCAATGTCATGACATCAGCACTTCACCACTTACTCACCTTCTAGTTCCCATAGAATCCCGAAATGGTCTGGGTTGGAAGAGGCCTTAAAGCCCATCTCATTCCAAACCTGCTGCCATGGGCAGGGACACCTTCCACCACACCAAGTTGCTCCAAGCCCCATCCAACCTGGCCTTGAACACTTCCAGAGATGGAGCAGCCACAGCTGCTCTGGGCAGCTTGTGTCAAGGCCTCTGAATAAATAACTTCTTCCCAGCATCTAATCTAAACCTCTCCTCTTTTAGTTTAAAACCATTCCCCCTCATCCCATCACTATCTGCCCATGCAGAGCCACTCTCCCTCCCTTTCTTTACACCCTCAAGCCAAAATCACGTTTCTCTTTATGATGCAAAAATTTAGTGAATGAAGTTGGAAATGTTCTGAACAGTTCATCTGCATTAATCACTGACAAGGAACATCTGATCATCACAGTTACCCAAACTCACAAATTCTGAACTGCCAATGAACATCTGCTTCACCAGTTTGTGAAATAAATATTTTTTACCTACTCATCAACAGCTGATAAAATGGGCAGCATCCTCTCTGTGTCAAAAAGCATGCAAAATCTAAATTACCATGAGTTTCACAGCATGCTGAAATGACTCAGTTTAGCAGAAAACTAAGACAAAACACTGTGTTGTTTATACTGAAGTCACCTCACTGGACAAACCTCCCGAGTGTAACAGCAATTCAACCATCAAATTCAGACATGCCCTCCAAGTGTGAGATATTAACTGTCTCTACACACATCAGTGTACATTTAATTTCTGTTCTCCCTGGGAAAGCCTATGTGCATCCCTACATGTCTGAACTGGGATGTTGCTCAAATGCTGATTCTGTGCCTTAGAGCCTCATAAATAATGCAAGAATGACTCACCTGCTGTCCAAAAGGACTTGCTCCTGGTGCTGGAGTGCCTACCATGGGGGACACATTTTGGCCTATAACACCTATATTCCAAAATATAAAATAATTAGTCTTACTTCAGAGCAGTGACAAACACCTCTTTGGTCTTCTACGGTAGGAATTTATACTTTGATATCACTGCTCACAGTTATTTTAAGCAGATGTACAACACTCAAATATCCCCCTCACCCCCAGTAAAAAACTTCACAAGTTTCTGAATGAAGAAAAAAAAAAAAGCCAGCATGACAACTACCAAACACTGATATGTGGCCTGTTGAATTATTTTAATTAGAGAAATGCAAAGTGAATAGTTTTTGCTTTTCAGGTTTTTTTATGTCACTTAGTGATTGCCTGACTGCATCTTTTCATTTATAATATACACCTTTGGCTTGACAGAATCGTCCTGCAGTCCTTTAAGAAAGGAAATGCTGATCTGCTTTAGCAGACACTAAACATTAAACACTTAACACTAAACACTTAACATTTCCTTGTGTTCAGTTTTGTAAAATATGTTCACAACAGGATAAATTCAAGCCTCTGCACAAATTCTGTTAGATCTCACTAATATAAAATGCAACTTGCAGGTTAAGCTTCAATAGCTTTAAATACAGAACAGTGAATATTTGGAATCAATGCCAAAAAAATAAAAGCTCTTTTTCTCAAGCATATTGGGACTTTTCCCTACTGCAGAGTGCAGCACAACTGTGTCAGTCTTACATATAAAAATGTACAGATCTAAATGAGAGTCATGCAGCTCCTGATATTTACATACAGATGCTTTGGTCTGAAAAAAATGAAAGTTATGTGTGCTGCTGCTTTTCCTTCTGTTTGTGCCACTTCTCTTGTTCATTCATTGGAAAAGCTGCGCCCTTCCCAAGGGCTTAATTTACATGAATTAAATGCATGATTTCTGTATCAGTGATCAAAGGATGTGCCACTGGGGTTCACACACTAAAGCATTTTTCAAATGCACTTCCCATTTGATCACAGCTCCCATTTTAAATGCATCTGTACTAAGAGTATGTCAGAAGTTGGGAAAAACATTGGTAACACAAGCTGTGGAATTATTTTTGGTCCAAAGGGAAGGGGTCTGGAGGAGGGCACCCTCCCCTTCTCAGCATCAGAGCACAGCTTCACCCTTAGCCTGCTAAGCCCAGTTCAGCACCACCTCATGTGTGGTCCTCCATTCCCAGGCATGGTTTCCTTGCTAATCCACATCCTGTCAGTTTGAAACACGATCCATGCAGCCCACTGCAGTGGGAAAAGCCCTTCAAAGGGATGCACTGTCCTGGATTCACCTCCCACACGTTCGGCTGATGCGTGCTAAGTGTCACTGCACAAAAGCTGTCCTGCTCCCTCTAGGTGCCACGGCAGGGAATCGTGCACTCCAGCCAAGCTGCACGTGTAATACTGACGGATCTCATAAACACCAGGCAAGCAAACGAAAGCTCCCTAACACAAATAATTTACACACAGATACAATTCTGAACAGAGCTTCTGATAAACACAGTCGGTAGGGAATAAGGGGAGGCAAATGAGACCATTTTGTCCACAGCTTGTTCAACTGCTGAACATAGCGATGCACAACTTTTACCCAGGCACGTGAGTTATCAGAGGCAAAAAATGAATCAGCAGAAAACAGGATCAGAGGGCAGATGAATGTTTTTCCCCTTAATGGGGACACATGAACGGCATTACCATTGGCAAAATATTTGTTTCATTTAGCCTCACTTTTCATCAAAAGTGTGGCAAAAATAGAGCAAATGTAGTAGAAATGCTCTCAAAAAACAATTCAAAATTTGGCCACATAGAATACTGAATTCACCTTGCCCCTACATGTTTCCAGTCACTGTTCTAGCAGCAAGCTTTAATCTGAACACTGTTTTACAATAACACATCAGTGCCCCAGTGGCCAAGGAGTCTTACATGACCAGGCTTATTTCAGTGCAGTCTGACACTAACACACTGAAAAAGACTTTGGTAAGGAATGAGAACAATAAATTTCATTTATAAGCCCACTTCAAATAAGAGAAGGACGAGTGCAGGGATTCTGTTCAAATGACATAAGGGTATGAACAGGCTGATTTCAGCTTTTCACACTTCTGATAAACTCATGCACAACCATCAAGGTTTTTTTGGCTGGAACAAAACCCCTGCTGGAGCAGCACCACATTTCTCCAGTACCCTTTCCCTGAGGGTTTACTGGACATGCTGTTGTGTCAGTGTTTTGCACACCCTTCATACTCAGCAGTGCTGCTGCTCAGAAACCAACGCCACGACCGGAACAAGCTGCAGAGAACTCCTGTAAAACCAGGTTAAACCAAGTACATGACAATGAAATAAAGAGGGAATGAGGATGAGGTTCTTACCGGGTGGTGGGATGCCTGGGATGCCTGGCATACCTGGCGGGAGTTGGTGGGGTGGGGGCACCCCTGGGTGAAGTGGCTGCATGCTGCCCATGCTAACAATGCCATCAACTGGGCCCTGCAAAGGTGGCAGCACCGGTGGATAGCCACTTATCATGCCTTGAAGGACACAACAAATTTCAAACATGCATCAATAACATGCAATATGGTCTACACAGTATGCACAGACATGCACTATCCACACACACACACACACACAAAAAAAGCACCTTTAGTACAGCAAGACAATGCTACAATTAGTATCTTGCATTAAAAAAAAAAAAGAACAAAAACTAAAAATAAATAAAAGCTGTAAATATGAAACACTATACTTTTGATGAATTAGTATTTAGTGTATTTGTATGTTTCTTATGGGGCAATAAATGTTGAATACTCAGATATGTTAACACAAGGAATAAATTCAGCCACCATTAAGTGTTACTAATGCAAGCAGTTTTAATACAGCTTAAAGCTCTGCCATCTGCATACAGATTACAAACACAACACTAACTTGCCAGCCCCACGGACAGCCCTGCTCTGGTGGGCTAGCTCAGAGGCCACAAAAACAAAACCCCAGACATTTTCCTGCAGTACACATGCAAAATTGATGCACAAAAGCCCTACAACATTCACATACTTGAAACCAATGGCAGTGATGGGTGACTTTTATTAAACCCTCTCCAGCATGAACTAAGGCAGTAACACAAATTTTACACTTGGGTGTGCTGGGCTGCAATAATTTACACTCATGGCATTAGACTTTAGTGAAAGGACTTAAAAGGAGCACCCGCAGTCCCTCACAGAATTTCACTGTCCACGTCTTCAAGGTGTCTTTATAGGAAAATCAGTGACACTGCAAACATTGTATTGTGCTGCTGTTAAAAAATGCAGTTTTCTGCATGTGAGGGAAGAAAATGGAGAGCTTTTTCTGGCTTTGGCTCAGATTTGCTGCTATCCATGAAGTGAACCTACACAACATAACTGCACTATGCTTGTTAGGCCCTGGAATGTTTAATTTAAACTGATGCACTGCCAGGTAAGCAAGGAAAGGGGTTGGAAAGACAATGAAAAGATGACAGAGGACAGGAGCAGGTCTAGACAGATGAGGTAAATTAGAAAGGCAAATTTGCTGGGGCTTCTATAGTCTGTTCCAAGAAACCACCAAGTCTTTGTCACACTCCCTGTAATTCGTAAAAGGAACTTTCAAAACAGAGATTTCTGGTATGAGGCTGGCCAAAAACTCTCACCAGTTCTGATCGAGACCAGAGTTATTGCAAGCTCAGGATCTAAACAGGAGGAGCAGCTCCAAAATAAAAGCTAAACCTGTCGCTTCCTCAGGAAGTTACAAAAGTGAGAAACCTCTAATCTCAAAAGCTTTACATGGAGAAAAAAAATCAAGAAAATAAAGAACTAATCTCCCTCGAGCCTTCATTTTCCACAGGACACCTCGACTGACACATTAAATATGCCTTAGGTACCTATTTCAAGTATCTGGAACCTTATCTGCACCTCTTTATTACAGGGAAATCCTTACTTCCAATGGAAAAAGTAAAAGAAGAAAAACAACAAAAGCCTCCCTGGCATAAAGAGCTTTCTCACTGTAGCTACTGCCTGGTACTTCCAGTGCACCCCGAGCTGCTGACACACCTTCAGTGCAGTTACATGCACTTCTGAAGCTTTAAAACAAACAAACAAAAAACCCTCTAAAGAGTCAAACCCTTATTTATCAATTACGGAAGCTTCTTTCTACATTTCCAATTAAAATACTCAGCAACTCATTAATAAAGGTGCCATCAAATCTCCACAAGAAATCAGTTCCTGTAGCTCATTCCAAGTATGAGCAGCCACTTTCTTACCACATGTAAGAATTCCTAACTTTTATTTTAAACTAGCAAACATGGCCAAACTACTTACAGCTCCCACAACTGTGGTTTAGGATGTCTTTGAAATTACTTGTTCTCCTGTTTTTTACCACAACAGCATAAGATTAAGTAAACTTCAGCAATACCTAAATGTAGAAGACACTAAAGTGCTGCACACTAAGAGAAACACATCTCAGAAGGCTTCCAGATTTCCTGGACCCGTGGGCCAGGAAGAAGTTCTGTGATAGAGAAGCTCTCTGATCTAGAGAAAAGCAATCCAAGGATGGGAGGAGGATGTGAGAGGTCCAAACAGAACAAGATACTTCCAAGTAGGACTTGTGAAAACCAAAAGATGAAAGACTGTGTTTTTCAAATGGGCCACTAAAGTAGAAAGAGTTTAAAAGGATCTGCTCCATCATGTGCTTCAATGAAGTATTTCCCAAAGCCAAAGGGAAGAGCCTTGAGTGTTGATCTGCTTGAATAAGACAATGGTCTGAAATAGAGGTTTGCTGTCACAGGAAATAAGGCAGCATGTGTGATTTGCAGAATGCACATTTTTGGGAAAGGTTTAAGGAAGTGTTAACAGCAAGTACTACTGCCCATCAACACCTGCCTCCAAAATCTGGAAAAGTGACTCA
Organism: Oreocharis arfaki; assembly: GCA_013398015.1. Taxonomy (NCBI): domain Eukaryota; kingdom Metazoa; phylum Chordata; class Aves; order Passeriformes; family Paramythiidae; genus Oreocharis; species Oreocharis arfaki. The sequence continues at coordinate 129,666 of VZRR01002906.1, forward strand.
GTGCCAAAAAACCCAAGAACCAAACCAAGAAAATACAACCACAAGAGGATGATATTTCTGTACATTCTAGATGGAAGTAAATTATTTACAGAAGAGATCAGCACTGGGAAATTCATTTTTTTCCTCTCCTTTTTCTTAATATATGCACGGATAAGTGTACATACACACACACACACACAAACATACACCAACTGCAAACAGTTCAGAGGGAAATTACCACAAACAGAGTGAAAAAAAGCCAAAAGAAAAATGCAACTCAATGTAAACAAACGCTTTGTAACCTGGAGATCATGAACCAACTAAGGAATGTGCCTTCAGTTAAACATCCATGCAGCCTATTTACTGAAAAGGGATTTAGAGACCATGATGAAAAACGCTTCAGGCTGTCAGCTCGAAATAAGGCCACAGCCTGTGAGATGAGAAAGGAAAAGAAAAATGACAAAAGAATAAATGGAATAACTGGAATGTCTTAAGGGAAAGTTATAAAGACCCCGAAACTCAAATCAAAACCCTCCAAATACTCATTTTTATCTACTTGGCACTATTTTGACCTTGACTGAAGCAATTTAATTCTTATTTTAAATAGGAACTGGGGAAGGAAAACAACCTATCAGGTCACACCTAATTAATTTTCTCACCCACGTATGGCTGATTTCCATACAAGAATCTTCAGTGGACTACATTGTCTTCAGATCTGATCCTGAAAATACTTACTCCGAGCATACTCCCTATGAAATCAAGCCGGATTACAACTGGTAACGAGCTCAACACCCAGCAACAGGGACCTCGTGGAAGAGTTCTCCAAGCTCAGTTCTATTCTGAAAAATAACCTGATAAAACCAGCAATGTTGTCATTTTGTCTTTGTTTCTGCAACGGCTCTAGATCCTGGTCTGCTCTGCTTACCAGTGCCTAAGAGGCAATTCTACAAAGCTTTTGCTTGGATTTAAAATCTGGGTTAGACTCTGTTGGCCTCTCACCTCCCTGACAATAAAACCCCCAACAATCTCCCTCCTGCTTTACCGCTGCCACAGATGCTGCATGCACTACAAGACTATTTAGCTGCTGCCCTCCTGCCACAGCAGGGCTAAAGGTGAACTCTGCAAGGCAGAGTGAATAAACACGACTGCACACTAACAGAACAGGACCACTGCAAGGAGGACCCTGCTTCCCTGCATTTTCCACAGGCTACTCTCCACTGGAGCAAGTAACACTGGACACCAGGCCACCGCTGCACTAGGTACATTCATCATGAAGAAGGACTGAAGAGTTTGAGCTTTTGCTTCCAACGTGACCCAAAGAGTGTTCAGAGTTATGAAGGGGGTTGATAAAGTGGATGAGGAAAAAATGGTCATAGCTCCTACGTTTTACCTGCAACGGGTGTCAACTGCTGATTGAGCATTCCCATTGGTGTTGGTGGCGGCACCACCCCCATAAGAGCCCCGACAGGAGTGCCTGCCCGGGGGGAGGAATTCTGCTGCTGTGCTGCTCGCTCTCTCTCCTGCTGCTCAGCAACTTTAGCTGCCCGCTCTGTAAAAGTATTTTAGATTTTCAGTTCTGTTTTGTAACCCAGAATTTCAAAATATTATCTGTTCATTAAAAAGGACTAGTCAGACACTGGCATAGTTTAGTCAAATATAAAGTAGAACAGATGAATCTTTTTTATACAGCATATGATTTGATTTCATGTGGCTGCAGCTACGACTTTTAGAGAACCTTTCATGAAAAATATTCTGCAAAGTTTTATGTCTGTCTAAAAAAAAAAAATTAAAATAAATAATAAAATAAAAATTTTTTAAAAGTTAAAGAACAAATTTGATGATAATAACACCAGTGTTACCAACATGAAGCAGCAGTCCAGCACTAGGCTCGGTCCGCACTAGGACATGGCAAAACATTCCCTGTTTTGACACCACTGGCTCAGCCAAACCAGCTGCAGCCAAGGCCAGCAGCCCTTGGGCAGATCCTCTACCAGCTGCTGTGGGAATCGAAGCCCCCATCTGCCAGGTGTGCTCCAAAGAACGCTGCAAAGAGCAGGCAGCAGTGCCAGCTGGTGGCACGGTTATTTGTGGGCTCCCCATTTATTTCACTTCTGATGCAGCTGAAAAGTGGTGGCAAAATCGGGGAGCATTTGTGAAGTTTCCCTAGTGCAGATTGGTCCTTAGCTTTTGGAACATAACAAGCAGCAGTTTGATACACCAAAAATATTTTTCTCTGCCTCTTTCTGTTATTTCCCCATTTGGTCCCCTATGAGTTATTTTGGTTTTTTTCTGAAGATGTCTAACTCACATTGTGCTGCTCACTGGAGGTCATGTGTGTCCTTTGTACGATGAATCTGGTCATTATCTCAATCAAGTCTCTCACTGTGACTGCAAGAACAAAAGATCTACTGCAGGGTAATCTGACCAGAGGACAATTTTATATTAAGGGAAGGGCAAAGGGTCATGGGAAGAAGAAAGAAAAAAACAAAACCCAAACAAACGAAAAAGGAGATATACTGAATGCCCACTCCAGGTGCTTTGGGGGCTTGCAAGTTCCTGCTTTGTTTACTCTGAACGTTGTGTCTGACTGGCACAATGAGGAACTAGGAAGAATAAACAGACGCAGGATACATCTCCAGCAATTTTTAACACCAGTGAATGCAGGGCTATGAGTGCTCTTGCAGTTGGTGAAAGATGGAAACTGCCACTAAACCAGCAATCAAGGTCCTCTGTCAAACGAAGGCTAAGAAGAAGTTCATCAAGGACATTAAGTTATGCATCCTGCCAGTGTTACTTGCTTCCTCTAGGACATGACTCTGAACATCTATCACACTTTTGACTCCTCTAGAACCTGTTTGTGCAGCTTCTAGCACTACTTCCACACACTCAAAGACCAGTTTCATTTCCAAAGACATTTCCTTCCTTCTTCCCACTTCTGCAATTTCAGGGAGTGATGACGACGCAGAGAAACTCCTACATTTAACACAGGCAACTTAGATGTGATTGAGCACAAAATACACAAGATATTTAAAGGTAGATCCTGAAGCAGAAAAATGAGATAATTCTCTCCAGAGCACAGCAAGCACTTCAGAAAAAGATGAAGCAGTTGTTCTGACTCTCGCCTACTTCTGGACAGCTTAAAAAAAACCAAAAGTCAGACAAAAGCATAAAAGACACTCTGATGAATAAGAAATTATTGTCAAGTGTTCAGCTTTATCAGACTTCAGAGTGCTGAGGTTTGAAGAAGGACCTGACCTAGGACTGTACTGAAGTTTTAACCAGTTCCTATCCCTGCCCTGACTGCCACAGAACTAACAAATGGAATAACACTGCCAAAGGGAAGTGCAGGAGGTATCTCAAAGTCCAGCCTAGAGCATTCACCATAATACTCAACACTAAACCCAAATCACATAGGCCAGGGCTTGAGATCATTCAGACATTTCCAACCCATCTCAAGAGACAGGAAAGAGACCCTCTGCTTTAAACAGAGTTTTTCCTTAAAACAGGCCTTTCCCTCAATCCCATGCATTCTTTTATTTTACTTTATTCAGCCATACAGGCACTTCCAACACAGCCTCTTCCTTACTCAGCTATTGCTAAAAAACCAACTAATACCCTGCACATAAACCAAACGAAATTTTCAGTGGGTCAAAATGGATCTAAAATGTAAAGTACTTTTCACCAGAAAATGAAAGGGCCCTTTTTCACTGTGTCAAACCATGTCCACTCCCTGCTCCGTAGTTCACATCCACACCAGGGAACACATGAATTTTGACTCCTCACAGTGGAAGAAGTGGAGTTTCTCTCACATACAGTAAGCAAACACAGTCTGGACACTTTGTTACCCCATCCCAACCCCTCAAAACAAAGCAAAAGCAAGTCTAGTTCGGGGTAGACACCAAGCCAGGGAAACTGCAGCTCAAACCCCAAAAGCTTTGGAAAAAATTTTAATTGAGAAGGAAGATTAAAATGGAAGCACACAGACAATCATTAACACGGGGGACAAACAGAGCCTTCCTGCGGGAGTGCAGGACTTTAAGCTGCCCTAAGCAAGGAAGCAGTGACATGCCAGCCATCCTCCTGCTGAAGGATGAGGCTGTAAGGAGGGATCTGCCAATAAAAAGATCATACATGCACCTAGAAGGGTGTAAAAGGAAACAACTACAGAACAAAGTAAGGCCCCAGTACTCTCACAAAGAAAGAGTGTCACCGTTTCCCTTCACAGCTTTTGCAAAGCAAACCTGCCCAGAGCAAAGGGTGCTGTGTTACCCTCCAGAACTGCAAAGAGCTGCTACTGAAAACTCAGAAAGGACTGAGCTGGCTGAGAGTGGACAGTGACAGCATGCAAGCTTCCAGCCTCAAGATCAAAGCTGCCTTTAAGTCACGAGTGTGCGGAAAACCTATCAAATCTCATTCTCAAAGTTAAAACTTAATTGGGCCATAACTTTGCAGGGTGTTGAAATGTTCCTATCCAAAGGAGCATTTTCTTTCAAGAAAATTGCATCAATACAGTACTTAATAGTGCTGACATGCTATTAACTAGAGAAATAACTATGGAGGTTAAACCCGTGTCTTTGGCTTGGGTAAGGGCCGGCTGTTAAAGATCAGCTCTATTTTATTTTAATCAAATAAAAGTTAAAACACAATGACTATTTATCAGAAGGGACAGAAGGAATGGAAGGAAAGGAGGGAGGGAAGAAAAGGAGGGAGGCAAAGAAAGGAAAGGAGGGAAGGAATCGAGGAAAAGAAGGCAGGAAAGGGACAGAAGATACGTCTAAAGTATCTCATGATTATGAAATATTCCTAGGCTTACTTCAGGATATGAAATCTCTCAACAAAATCAATTACAACAGTTGATTAATACTGTACTGAACAGTAAGTCATATTTACAGTACAGTACAAAGCCTCTTAAACTCTAGGTATTGTTAATAATGAACTTTTCCCCACTCCCCTACAAGCCTTTCTTACCTGCTGCTACAGCTCTCAAGAGCTTCTTGTCCAAAATTCCCCTCAGTCCTTCTTTAAGAAAACATTTACAAAATATTTTTCCAACTGACTTCTAGCCCAGGGGCTTCATGCCCCTGTACTTCTGATTTGTCCCCATTTTCTTGTCTTTGTTAATTTGGTTATTTGTGGCAAAGACATTTAAATTATAAGTTGTGCTCTACATAACTGAAACATGCTCTTTGCTCCTCTTCAGTCATCTCTCAAAATGAACTTCTCTTTAACGTACGTCCAGAACACAAACATAAATATTTTCTTTTATTAAACCTGTCATCTGAACAACAGAAAGTGTTGAGAAAGAAAAAAAGGCAGAAAAGAGTTCAGCATCTCAGTTTTTACTTACCTTCATATTCTGCTTTCTTTGTTGCTTCCAAGTTTCTCCATTCAGTTCCTACAAGTCTGCTGAGCTCTCCAAAGGAGTAGTCTGGGTGCTGAGCTTTAATCACAGCTCTCATCTCGCTGCTAAACAAGATGTACCCACTCATGTTGATCTTCCTTTTTGATCCCTCCTTCTTGGTGCTGCCCTTAACAGACTTGGGAGTGGACTGTGAGAAAAAGCAGTTATGACCACAAGTGTACAAAAGAGGAGGCCAGAAGAGAACAAAAGGAATTGTGTTATGTCACAGATTTCATCCATTGAGCTGTTCAGAGACGTTGCCAACACAAGTTGAGTAAAATACTTTATTTGCCATGGCACATCTTAGGGAAATGCTTCCCCATTTCCTCCTCAGCCTTTGCAATCCCTACTCTCCCTCATTCCACCTTCTAAATGCCATTTTGCCTGCCTGACTTTCCTTTCTCTCCAGTGTTCACTACTCTTTACATAAGTAGCCATTTCTCCCTGAAAAACCAAAGCCCAATTTTGCTTCTCACTGTTTACCTGCACAAGAAGTTCACGCCATGTTCTTACGTTGATGAGTAACAAAAATTCTGCTCCTTTGCTTTTCCTACTATGGATGCTCCTGGTGAGAGCTCCTTGATGTTCCCAGCCACCAAAAAATCTATTCTGACACCTCTATACTGCGATACCAGAGCTGGAACCCCTTTTTTGAAGGCACTTCCACCTGTGTTTGTCACCAGAGACTCTGACCAGTAAGACCCATGAAAGTATCATCACATCAAAACCCTCAAAATGCCTTTCTCATACCCCAAACATTACAAATTGGTCACATCTTGAAAAGTGTCATGGTTTCCAAGTACCTGATGGAGGCAAAAAAGGAAACAAAAATATATTCAACTGTTTCCTTCCTCTCCTGAAATTCTGACCATGTTTCTGACTCCTTCTACTTGCTACTTTGACCCCACAGTTCAACACTCTTCTCTCAGCTAAAAACAAAGCTTTAGGGATACCAAGATGCTCATCAATTTAAGGAAGATGAACTGAGGCCCACTTCAATGTGATTCTAAACTTCACTCTTCTAACTTGCAAAGTTTTCATTATGAACCTAAAGACAACTCGTGTGGAGGAAGAGAAGAAAACTCCACACAGGGCACATATAACTCCATCCTGGCTTCCTGGGCAAGCCCACACTGGCAGAGGGAGGGCTCTCAACCAATTTGGAAGGGCAAACAGAACTTGTAGAAACAATAAAATTTCAAAATTTGGTTCCTGCATTCTCCATTCTTTTACATCTCCCATACACACATTTTTAAACGAACAGTCTTTTCCAGTGGAGTCAGATAACTGCATATTTAGTTTCCGACTTGCCGAAAGAAGAAATCAACCAGCATCCCCTTTTTATGCCTTTTCTCAGTCATTTTGCTGAAGCAAAGAATGAAGCTGCACATCTTTTTTTTTTAGGTACTTCAACCCCATTTGCAGCAAACTGCAGCAGGAAAGCATCACCCATCTATCTGTCAAGCCCCACGATACAACATATTCACCTGTCCTGTCTCCTCTTTTCCTTAGGTGTTATAAGAGCTCCTTTGTTGGCAGAAGAATAAAAAAAGTTTAAAAGTTCTGAGATTTAATAGTTGCTAGATGAAATTCCATTTCTATTGGAATATTCTTGTCAGGAGTTTTCATGCTGCTTATAAAATTCAGCATGTTAAACAAGAGCAGTGGGCAACCTTGCAAGGGAAAATGCATTTGGTGGCTGCCCACATGGCAAAATATCCCACTTAAACCAGGCAAAAGCTTTCAACTTCAGCAACTCTTTCATGACATCCAAAGGCATTTCAACCCCAGGGTAACATCCTTGCAATGTAATGCAGCAGAAATCCACACTGCTGGTCACCAAAGTGTCTGAAACTCCCTCCTGTTCCCAGCCCATCAGTTCCATTGTGTCTTTAAAACTGGCATTTGCTTGGACATGAGGGTGTGGTAACAGAGATAAAGGGTTTAATCCAGTTGCAAACAAACTTTCTTGGTTAGTTGAATTTCCAGCTAAAGCAGGTCCTCACACCACTTTCACACTCAGTTACACAAATTCCAGGGCTTGTGTAAGAAAGTTTATATTTGAATTGTATATAAAGATCTGATACTTCTGAACAAGTGTCACAGAAAACCCTATTATTAGAAACAACACTAATATATAGAGATGTACCCTGGGTTTTCCTCAGCTGAATGATTCCCTTTAAAAATATTTTAATAGAATTGAACACTATCACCTGGATATCACATCGGATATGCCAAAACTGTTCTGTGTAATTTATTCCATATACTCATAAACTGAAATATAAATCCTTTGTGTGTATATGATAAAGTGTTACTGTTTCCTTCTTCATTTGGATTGGGAAAAGAACGTGGAACATAAAGGCTTAAGGGTTCCTGAAGGAAAATCCTTACCTGTGGTGGAGTATAAGGCATTATATCCAAATCACTGGCTAAGGGGGCCTGAAGCTGAGGCATAGAAGGTGTTTCAGTCATGTCACCTTCCTCTTCTCCCATCTCTTCCATGTCCTCATCACCTCCTTCCAACTCGGCAAATTTTGCTTCCAGCTGCTGAATCTTCTTTTCCAGTAGAGGAGATGGTTCTTTCTGAGGAACTATGGGTTTTCTGGAAGGTGGAGGAGGAAGACAAAAAGCAGCTAAGAACACACTCATACCTTACAGAAGGAAGAACTTATTTTTTAAGAGAAAATCAACTTTTCCTCATTTATGACTGAACAATATAGAAACAATGGTGACTTGAGGCGTGACTGTGCTTCCTTTCAGAACCCTGAGCAGAATTTATGTTGAGTCTATGGCCAGTGTTTCATTTCAGACATTTGTTAGAAGGGGATTTCATTACAAGTACTTAATTTCTGGAATAGGAGGCAGTTAACACCACATCTTCCTTAGATGTCACATTTTACTTAAGTCAGAACTTAACATTTTTATTTTATTAATATGAATGTTCACCAAAAGATTTTCATTACTCATAAAGAGGACTTGAGTATTTTCACAATATAAAAGAGAATGTACCAATCTGATAAAGTAATGACTTTTTTTAAAGTCAGGGGAAGAAAAAGAAAACATCCATTGATATTAAGACCATAAAGACTGATGCTATCTGGACTTCTTCCCAAGAGTGTGGTTAGCTGAAATTACACATCTGACTTCTGTGGATGTCCTGGCTCAAGCTGGGATGGGGTTAATCCCCTGCAGAGCAGCCGAGTGGTGCTGTGTTTTGGGTCTGTGAGACAACAGTGTGGACAACACACCCTGCTGTAATTAGTGCTGAACAGCACTGGCACATCATCAAGGCCTTTCCTTTTCCCCACTCTGTGCTCCAGCAGGCTGGGGCTGGGCAGTGGTTTGGGAGACAACCAGAACAAACCAACCAAGGGGATATTCCACACTGTGTGACACCGTGCTCAGCAATAAAAGCTGGGGAGAAGGAGGACAGGGGCACCTTCAGAGTCATGGCATTTGTCCTTCCAAGGCCCTGCTTTCCAGGAAACAGCTAAATATCTGCCTGCTGGTGGAAAGTAAGGAATTAATTCCTTATTTTGCTCTGTTGGTGCATGTAGCTTTGCTTCACTTTTCCAGCTGTGTTTAACTTGAGCCAGGAGTTTTTCTTTTTTTCTTCTACCCTTTAGATTCTCTTCCCTGTTCCACTGTGGGGCACTGACCAAGAGGCCGGATGGGGGCTTAGCTGCCAGTCCACCACAACGCAGAAGAGTGCTCATGTGACCCCCTCATGCCCCTCACATTTTTACCTAAAATAGTATATTTCATCATCTACAACTTTCGCAGAGAGTGAAAACCTCTTCAACCCCTTGAATTTCTTCATCTGTTTGTCGCTTTCGTTGTAGCGGCTCTCGCAAAGAAAAACGTCGTTTTCGGAGATTTCTGTTGGTCTGCAGGAGAGGAAGTCTTTGAATGACAGAACGACACACTTTCCTGCAGAAATGAAAGAGCTGGGTAAGAAGACAGCCACGCTTGCAGACTTTTTGTTAGAAGTGTGGAAAGTCCATTTTTTTGCCTGTCTCGTAAGTCTGGAAGATTCCTGGCATTCGGCGCAACTACAGAAAATACATCAATTGATGCTCCAATCAAATAATGCCACTCACAAGAAATCCACAGCAACTTCATGCAGCTTTGGGATTTTTTTAAAGAACTAGAGAACCCACAAAATAAGAAAACCCCAGGATCGCTGTCAGTTACTGTAATTTATCACAGCATTGTAACTCCAAAACAAAGTACACAAACATCATCTTGCACAACAAATCAAATTGCAACCTCCTACTCCTCCTTTCAATTTTCCAGGTAATATGTACTGGAGTAATTCCATTAATAAGCAAGAATAATGGAGTTTTCTGTTCTCTGGCTGCAAACAATGTTCACTTTCATATCATACATGTAATTCCCTTATTGCAAAAAATCTTTCTTATAGTGAAAATTCTCACCATAGGTCCCACAGGCAGGAATTGCATATTAGAAACTCACTGAACAATATCTCCTCCTTCCCTCAGTGAAAAAGACATACTTGGAATCAAGCCTACACATAGCCTTCAATCACTTCAGATTGTGTAGGAAAAGAAAATGTCCATCAGATTTAAAGTTGTTAATAATTACCCAAAATGCAAGTCATGGGACAGGTCTCCTCCAAGTTACTCAAAAACACCTCCTTCTTGTAGAACATTTTAGTTGGCTCATGCTCAGTTTCTTCAGGATGTATAAAGATTGGACCAAAGAAATATGCAGCTCCATCTCGCACCCACATCTTCTCAATTCTGGAAAGAAACCAAACCAGCAACATAAATACAAGGCCATTCCTCCCAAATGGGGCAGCAGGATGTTCAGGAAGACCATCAGTGGAAAATGAGTACAGAACAGCCAATTCCAACAGTACAGCTGGCCCAGGCTTTTATTAGGCAGCTAAATTTCCACTTCAATCTATCAAGAGCTTGTAACACTTCACTCACATTTTTTCCCACCCTCTTTTACACTTTTTTGTAACCAGCCCTTCTGTTGTCCAGCTGTATTTTTACAGCTGTAAACTGCAAACAAAGAAGCTGCCCCTACCTTCCTACTCGAGGCCGTACCAGCCCGTGTGATTTTATGAAGACACAGTCCCCAACCTTCAGCCACATGTCATTGTAGCAGAGCTGTTCAAAGTAATGGCAACCAGGTTCTCCATTGGACATTTCCACTGGAACATCTTCTTTGTCCTGCAGAAGAAAAAGCATTTAGAAACGTGTGAAAGGAGGAAAACAAAGCACAGAAATAAAGAGATGCCAGGTACCAGAGAAAGGCTTTGCTCTATCTTTATGATAACAACAGTAGGTAAGCACTAAGCAGAGATGTACATGCAAAAGTTTCCTGAATTAAAATTGCAAAGCCAAAGATATCCTCCATGTCTGTCACAAGCTTTCCTATTTCACAAAGCTCTAATTTTGCCAGAGTAGTAATTTACAGGTCCTTTTTTGTTCTGCTGCTTCAAAGTTAACTGGCCAAGCCAAGCCTTGTCAGCTTTGATGGTTTAAAGCATAGTAATGTGCTTAGGAAGCAAGAACTGAATATATGGCCGAGCTAAGAGACACAAAAATATACTGATTCAACTCTCTTATACAATATGAACACCCCAAGTATTGCTTGCAAATTCATACTATCTGCCCTATTTAATTTCTTACTTTTTAGTAAAAACTCAAATTGTGCCTCATTTCATCTTTCAGCCTGGCATTCCAGAAAGCCAAGGAAACACAGGCTTGTCTCCCAAGGTGCAGAAGGAGAAGATCCTATGAGTTTTCGTTCTCTCAGTAGAATTAATTCCATCTTTTGTCATGATGTGAATAAATACACTAATACACACTAGGTGTCTGACAAAAGCTGACAATGGATGTGCTGGGTACTGTGTTTTCAGGTTCTGTTAGAGAGCTCAAGGCAAAGTGGATTTTTTATGATTTATGATATTTCATGATTCTCTTTTTTTTTATGGCTCTAAATTTGTTTCAGACAAAACTAATTAAATTTAACTGATTTTAATACATTTACCTAAAGTTATTTATTTTCCTATTAGGTACAATAAATGAACCATTTGATTCACTATGATGGACAGAAATATTCTTAAGCATTTTGACAATACACTACTTAGCTATATCAACCACAAACAGGCCACAAACAATAGAATATTATATATTACTTACTGCTGCCTAGCTACTGACTGTTTTACTGAAATGCTACACAATAAAGCATTTCAGCACTGCCATGAGCTAAAATCAGACTTTTAGTTCTACTGGTTCTTCAGGCTTAGGGCAGGCTTTACAGTAAAAGTGTAATTTTCTGGAGTGGTAAAAACCCCAACCAACCCCATCATACGATCACAAGAAAGAGGCTTGTAACAAATATTTACAGAGTTTATTATTACCTGTTCTATCTGTTTATATTTTGTCTGTGTTTATTTACAAACGTCTATAATACCATTTGTAACTGAAATACTACATTCATTTATATTTTATTGTGTCTGGATGTGGTGAAACCCAAGCCACGAGGGCTCATATTCTGTCATTCTCTATCTGTCAGATACAATCAAGGTTCCCCTTGCATACCTTTTCAAGATGAAGGATACTTTCTCCCACCTTACTGTCCTCCAGCGTTTCACTGTGTTTCTCCTCATCTACTTTGTCTGTGTTGGCAAACACAGAAGCGACTCTGACCACAGGCAGGGGCACATCTCGTGGGACAAATCTGACAGAGCTCACAGGCATAGTCCACAGTTTAATCTTTTTAAAAGACTTTGTCTTCGCAGAATAGCGCGACTCGCACACGTAGACGTCCTCATCTCTGAAGTTTTCAGGACACAATTTAAAATATTCCTGCAGATTGAAGAAAAAAGACGAAATATTTCAGCAACACCCACACCCCACAGACACATGGTGAACTCCCTCTCATGGCTTCAGTTTTTTCTATGCTTCTGTCAAAAGCTTTTTGGTGAGTTCTCTTCTTCCAGTTTGACGCCCAAGTTTTACTAAGAATAACAGTAAACAAGAAGAAATCCCACCCTCGGAGAAGGAGCTAATCCAGTACAGTTGGCATGTGATAAAAGTTAGGTTTTATTCATTTACCAAACCAGTGCATTAACAAGTGCAAGATCTGAAGCCCGAAATCACCTTCCCATGATTTCTGAGCTTTGACTTGGAAAAAGGACACATTCAACAAGACAGGGGTGATCATAAACCACAAATCAACCAGCACAGGGAAACTCCATCACCTGGGTGAGCCACATATCTCAGGAAGCAAAGGAAAATACAAACAGCTCACAGAAGCAAGTCCTGGTTTATTTAGGTATTAGTGGAATGTCTCTATGTCAGAGTGCCTACAGCTCTACAGGAAATAGCAGAAACCATTACTTGTTTTAGAAATTACTCTGAATAGTCTCTCACCTTGACAAACATGACCACACATTTGCCTAAAATTTTGCTAACAGGAACTTTATTGTAATAATCGCTTTTAAAAACTTCTTTCTCCAGGAATTTCCGAGTTGCAAGATGAAACGTTTCATTTGGTCGATAAAACCAGCAGCCATAGAGCCATTTCTCTCCTTTTAAAACAGAAAACAACAAAAAAAGGGAAGGCAGTTAGAAATAAAAAAAGTAAAATGACATTCTCTAGTGCATGAGCCAAGTAAGAACAATTAGAGATTGAGTGATTAATCAAACAGCCATGTAGACATTTATACTGAGAGCAATCTGCTTTTAAACAGGGCAATATTCAACTTTTCAGGAAAGGAAAACAAGGTTGTTTAAGAATCCTGCCAATTGTCCTGACTCAGCAAAACAAAGGAGAAATTCATTCTTATTTACAGATCTTGACTTTCAGGCCTTGAAATGGCTTCAAAGTCCACACAACAATCACCTGATTATTTAAAGAAACTCAGGTAACTGGTTTTAAGTTTTTTAAGAACTATTTCTTTCATTTTATGCTGTGACAAATTACGTGGTGACAAACTCAAATCGATAACAACAATTTATAAAGAAGTTACAAATATGTACTATTTTTCTAAATCAAAGGAAACCTGTGACCAGCTGTGGTTCAGATTTCTCAGCACAGAAAAACAGCGTTCTTCTGCACCTAAATTACAAGGACTGCATCCCACTCAGAATCCCATCCCTGCAAGGTTTACAATACGAGGGTAGGCAGAAATGAAAAAGAGCACATGCTGTTCCAAGAATTTTTTATTTGTAATATCTTTTAGAAAAAACCAACTCAGGAACAAAAAAAAAAAAAAAAACAACTCACTGGTCCAAACAGTTCTGCAAATAAAATAAGTAACATCTACGCAGGAAAAAAAATTAAATTGGAAGCTTAAAATAATAAGAAGAAGTTACTCCCTACTGTTTTCCTGCAGTAAGGACATCCTTACCAGCTGAATCTTCCCACAGCCTCTCAATGCAGACGATGTGAGGCTGCAAGTTGGCCTCTGCAGGCTCCACATACACATAATCTCCCACATGGTACATGCTGTTCTTGAAGCTGCAGTCCTGGCTGTAGGTCCGATGCAAACTTGACAGCCCAGCTGATCCAGAGGAATCTTCACTCTTTTCAGCTTCTGATTTCAAGAAGGGAAAAACAGATGTTAGTAATGTCACATTTCCACATTAGCCAAGATTCCTGATGTCAGTGCCTCAGCCTGAGCCCGGAGTAACAAGACTTTACTGCTGCTGACATCTATGAGGGAAGATGAACCATGTTAGAAAGATAATTCGAGGACAAAACTGCCAACAGCTCTGCTCCTCTCTGTGGAAAGGTGCAATTGGAGAACTTATTTATTCCTTTAAACATGGTGCACAGCGGAGCATGGAGAGAAACAGCAAGGAACTGTGAAATAAAGGACCTTCAGGGTAGGCTTCTTGCCCTACAAAACAGTGCAAGCCCACTCCACACTCACAGTAGCCAAGTAAAAACACAAAAGGTTTACCAAACCTCAGTTCTTCAGCAGTGTTAAAAGCATGGTCATAGACAACACCATCAGTATTTGCCAAAAAGAAAATGACTAAAAGGTCAATGGGAATATTCATTGTTAAGTTTATTATCAGCAGAAAGCTCAAGTAAAAAACTATTGTTTTATTCTATAATATCCTTGAAATAATTCTGGTACCCCAATGTATTCTGATTAAAGAGTTCACACAGGGTTAATATCTACCTACATCTCGTTCTTAAAAGCCCTCTGGCCTGGCTGATAAGGATCAAAATAAAATAAATGTCTCATAACCTGGAAACAAAAGACTGGGGGACAAGCAGACTATTGAGGTCCTTTCAGCAGGCAAAGCTGCAGCAACACATCATACATGTGGGTCCATTTTTCATTTGGTACATGCAAAATTAATGAAAAAAAGGTAGCTACCTCTCTTCTCCTCCTCCCTTTTGAGCTTATCCTCCTCTATTTCTTTGGGCAGCTTTTCCTTCTTTTCCTTTTCTACATCATTGTGAAGGTGCTTGGTGGTGTAGCTGAGAGCAGGTGACAGCAGAATCTCTCCATTTTTACACAGTTCATCTCGAATTTTAATGAAGAACTGCTGAAGTTCCACTGCATCCTCGTAGATCTCCGAATCAGTCCTGTACAAAAACACAAGCAACAGGGTGAAGACACAGCTTGTGCAGGGTCAAACAGGAGCCTAAATCAATCCCATTTAATCAATCCCACCCATCAATCACCACTCTTTGTGATCAATCGAAAGCTTCACTGCCAACAGATTTCTGTGCTTACTCACAAGCAGCAGGAGAGATTGTCTTGAAGCCATGAAGCATTAAGTGATGCTTCACCTGTCAGTCCACTCTCAATTTGCATTATAGTTTACCCAAAACAACATTTTTGTAAACACCAGCCCTGAAATGCCAGGAAAACCAAAGGTAACTAGTTGTGACCAAGGCTACTTGTCACTGGACCTCTACAATCTGTTAACTTCTGAAAACTTGAGTAATAAGAGTACTATTACCAAAACTGACTTATTTTTATTATCCATACTCTTCTTAGTAGGTGTTTAAAGATAATTTTTTACTTCCTCTCCTTCAGTCAGGCTCTCACCTGCATGTTCCCAAAAAGGCTACTGAATTCAAGCAAAACAGTACAAGAAGTTGCAAGTGCTCACAGTTTTTGCACAGTGTTACCATAACTCATCCAAGTGTGATTGCTCCAAAAGAGTAATTCATTATTTGAGCAGTTAGTGAACAGCTCTCTTCATTTTTTCAATTTGAAAGTTAGCAGAAACCTACTCTTCATAAGGTGTTCCTCTGGATTATTGTCAAAATTATCTCTTGGCAGAAAACTAACTCCTTTGTTTTCAAATGAAAGCAAACAGTCCACTGAAAACCTGATAAAGCTTTTGAGATTTAGTTTTCTAAACACCCATATCAAGGAAAGCAAACACCTCAAGAAACCTTCAGCTTTTGTTTAACATTAAATGCAAAACTCAGGATAAAGGATACGTGAAAAATAAGGGGTTGCTCACCTGTTCATCCTCCGTGCCCTCTCCAGTACCTCAAACATGTTCTCCTGGAACAAATCCAATCTTCTATAGCGATTATTTTCAACATTTTTTCGGATAATATCAAAAGTCAGAGGAGGTTTATTCGGGAAGTTGGGATCAACAGCAGGAATCTCAGCTAAGGAGTCGCTGTAGCACCTGCCCTCATCATCCTGGTGGCTCATAACGGACACAAAGAGGTTATGGATAAGTTCCTGAATCAGCAAAGTGACATTGGGCACATGAGAATCCTCATCCCCTTCTATTTCTCTCCGAGTTTCAAGCAACACCTTATGCAGTACCAGGGCATCTTTATAAATCAAAGATTCCGGCTCGTTGTACGTGCAAGCGTTATTGAACATCATGACAAAGTCCTCCACCATGGAGTCGATATCCTGGTATTTATTTGCCATCATATGGCTTCTGATCTTCTCCATGTCCACGGGCTTCTTGATGGTGACGTAGTAGTCGGGGAGCTCGGAGCGGGACGGCAGCCGCAGGAAGATCGCGCTCAGCCGCCGGCCGCGCTTGTCCGTGTAGTTCTTCACGGCTTCGTACACCTCGTTCAGCTTCTGCTGCATGGGAGTCATGTACTTGGACTTCTTAGGAGAAATGCCACTTTTCCTACCTAAGACGGCCAAAACAAAAAGGAAGTTGAAATTACAAAGCTGAGAACTTGCACGTTTCTTTGTCCATCTCCAGTGGAAACTGGAGAATTGCTCATGGAAGAGCCGCTTCATGGTGTGAGCAGAAGTGTCACAACATGGAGCCCATTCTGTTGGGGAAGATAGAATAGGAAAACCTTACAAATATGATTACCTGGCAAAAGATGCTGAGATTGAGATGAAAACAAGCTTTGAGTTACCCAACTCCAGTCACTGAACAACTAGAAAACAATGTATACCAGCTATAGGTAATCCCCCTTTGTTTAAACAATGCCCTCTACGTGTAGACACGCCCAAAGATCAAGGAAGACCCTGCAAACTCATCAAAGAGTCCGAAGATCAACTTTCAGAGTTTAAAATATAATGCCATAGGTTAATGTAATGATTCTTATAGGCTGTAGGCAAATGTTGTAGGATTTGTAGCTTATTCTAGATTGGTTCATGGAAATTAGAATATTCAACACAGAAGATTATTTAATGTATCATAATCACCCTTGAGAGCATTCTGTTCTGTTCTGCTCTGCTCTCCTCTTCTCTCACTCTGTCACACTCTGACACTCTCTCCCCTCTCGCCTGCTCTCTAACTTCCCTGACCTGCCTGGAGCTGCAAGCGGCAGCTCCTGGCAGGGCTCTTTTCCCACACCTTCTGCAATAAACATCATGATCTAAAACCTGAGAATAGAAATCTCCGTCACTGTCTGTCCTGACCGTCCACGACCGAACCAAGAATTCAGCAGAGAGAGAGAGTACTCCGCACCATTCCAGGCTGCAGCTTCCCTTACTCTTCATAATTGTATAAATTTTTTTATAATGTTCTTTTTGGCAAACACAGAATATGCTACTCCATGCTCCTCCTGGCAAAGGCCTCCTCAGGCTTCAGCATGGAAAACATCTTTTCCTACCTAACATCACTAACAAACGCCTCTAAACTCATTTCGGTCTTACAGCTCTCCATGAATTTCTGTCTGCAGCTGTTAAAAATCCAGTCACCACAGGGGTTTTGTTATCACTAAAATTAAATATTCAAAATACTATCAGATTTCTTTATGACATTTTTATGCCAAATTAGAAAGGATTATTACAAGTAAAATGTAAATTTAGGTCTCCCATGGGATTATTGGGTTGGCTTTTTGATTAACTCAGGATCTCTGCTACTGCACTGCATAGACTCTGCCTGAGAGCTCTCTACACCCGTACTTTATCTAAGAGCTGCACATTTGATTTTTGCAAGAGGACTGTGTACAGTTATTTTCTTTAACCTTTTTTTCCAATTTTATCCTTCTCAGTTTGCTCAGTTCTGAACAAATATTAAGAGAACATAAGATTTAAGTAGTAGCAAGCTTGTAAGGGCAACAGCTCTAGGAACAGATGTGGGAAACTTCACTTTCAAGTTTTTCATAGCTTCCAATAACCTGTCAAACCCAGATCACATTTTTTTTTATCATTCTGTGAAAATCCCAGACATTTAACCAGAGAAATTAAGAGATTTGTTCAGTTTGAGAAGGTCCTTACTTTACTGGGCACATAGTGCACCATCTAACTTTTGGGTAACACTACACAACCAAATCTCACTCATTCCACACATTCCCAAGTCTTTTTTCTTCACTCTAATTTACTTTTCTCAGAAAACACTACATGCAACAACTTAATTCTATTGTATAATAAATAGAATTTATTCTTGCCACTGCTGTCAAGATTTTGAAAATGTAATTCAACTTTCCTTGTCAGTGGCAACAATTTTGCAGAACATGTCTATTCTAAAAGGAAGATCTCTTCACCTGTATTGTGTTGTAAGGACTGAAATGAGACAAGGCAATGCACAAGGTTGTCTTACTTAGCTTTAGTTTAGGGGATGCAACATCATCATCTTCAGCCAAGGGTCCCAGCTCTTTCCTTTTTTCTTTAAGGATCTTTTCCAGCATATGGGCATCATTGTACACCTATTAATCAGTAAAGTAATCAAAATCCAACCAAAACAAGGTTTACTGTGGTTAGACTAGTTTAGAACTAGCTCATAAGAAATACTTAATTGTTAGTTTGGAAAAGCTGAAAGCAAAACCGAGTACTTTGTTCACGGTGTACATTTGAGAAATAAGCCTTTCTCTTTAACTGACTTACACAGATAAGCAGAACTGATTACACCATCTAAATCAGGGAGCTACAAATGTTGAACAAATTATCCAATTAAGCTGCCTTTCTATTCCAAAGACTATAAAATGGCAAGTGGCAGCTGTGTTATCAACTTCCTCATCAAACCCTTCTTCTGAGCAATGAAAGATCCCTTGAACTACTGTGATTCATCAAGGTACCAAGGACTAGAACAGTTCTGGGTCTTCAAGTCCCATCCTGGTGGTAAAGTCCTATGCAGCAGCTGATCAAATTCCGTATTAGAAATGGCTGGAGGTTTCTTACCACCTCCCTGTTTCACATGACCCTTGCTGCCTGAGAAACATCACAATATAGATACACCCAACAAAATACTTGTAAATGAAAACCATCTTCTTTTCAGACTCATTTTGCTAAGCTAAACAAGTCAGGTCTTCTAGTCTGGTCTCCCACACTCTCCACTTCCATAAAAATAAAGCTGGTTTCCTTCTAAGACGTCCTGTCTCAGAAGTTCTGAGAATTTCCACTATAGTTCAATAAACAATTAGAATAAACAATATGAGGAACAGTCAAAGTGAAACCATCCTAACAGCACTTTATGTCTGCACAGCAGCAGAGAGAAGTGTGGCTCTGACCCCAGTGAGTACCTGGGAGCCTTCCTCGTTGTAATGCCTGGCGTTCCGGAACATGAGCTTCATGTCCTCAATCATGGCCTCTTCCGCCGCGTACTTGTCATTGCGGATGTTGTGCTCTATCATCTTCAAGTCCATTGGCTCCAGGATAATTTTGTAGTAGTCTGGATAGTCCTTTTTGGATGGCTTAACCATGAACAGATCACAGAGCCGCCTGCCTGTGCCTGGCTCTCGAGCTTCCAGAACCGCGTTGTACAGGATCTTCATCCGCTGCTTTCGTATGTTCTTTTTACTGTCGGGTTAAGACGAACACAAAGGAAAAGAATAAATGTCAGGGGCTCCTTTCCCCACTTCCAACACTAATATCACAGTGACATTATCCTCTGCCATGGAGAAACAACCAGAACCACCTAAACACACACAAGAATTTCAACATTACTACGGTGCGAGAGAATTTGCAAATGATGACAGCATCATAACCAGCAGCCTGATACAGAAACAGGACTCTTCAAGATGATTGTTCTCTCATTGACCTTGAGTTAAGTGTTCTACAAAACAAACCAACTAACTCATTTTTCAAAGTGCAAAGGCCAAAAGGAGCTCTGAGCACTTTCCAACTGCAGAGAAAACAGACCAGTCAGGATCAGGCATCTGAATCCAAGAGCTCAAGATCCAGAGTGAACAGGGTGAAAACCTCCTGCCAGCACCTTCATGACTACTTCTGCTGAACACAGAATACCAAAGACATGAGCTACTTATCTCAGAGTTATTTTGTACATTCTTCAGTATCA
This sequence comes from Oreocharis arfaki, assembly GCA_013398015.1. Lineage (NCBI taxonomy): Eukaryota > Metazoa > Chordata > Aves > Passeriformes > Paramythiidae > Oreocharis > Oreocharis arfaki. The sequence continues at coordinate 149,733 of VZRR01002906.1, forward strand.
AATAAGGACATCAAGGATGCAGAAGAAAGAATTGCTTAAATATCCGTCAATCTAAATGAAGTTCAAAGTCAATAAAGCTCACCAAAACTGCAAAGCCAGGCAGAAAATTGTACATGCTATCCCCACAAACTTTACAGTCATCCCGTGTGTAGCTGTTACGGTTGTCTCAAGAAATCTGACAGCACAACCAAGACATAGCTTATTAAAAAACAGTACATGGCTCCCTGCACACATATTACATGGCCTATAAGCAAATCAGATAAGGGAGAGGAAAAATTGTGTCAATAATGTACAGTCTCAGCTCAGATCCTGGGGCACTCAGCAACACACTCACTACAAAGCGCTTGTAAACAGCCTTCAAATCTCCAATGTCCTTATGACTTATTCAGATAGTTACAACTTTGACTACTGTATTATCTGCAAAGACAACAACCACCATGAAAACTATCTTCAATTGCAGAATGTGCAAAATATCCCTGTACAACTCGTAAGAAACCAAACTGCAACACAGATTTTCCATCATCTGGATCTTTTCATCACACATTTAAAGTATACCTAATTCAGCAGAGTCTCATGCCTCAGATGCCTCTTGCTCCTTGATGAGATCAGCAAAGTAACTAACGAAAACTAACAGCAAAGAAAACTCAAAATACATGTTCTGTAGGCTAAACATTACCACTGTTGGCAAATGTTGGTTAGTTGCTCCCACTAGCAGGTGAGCGATGCCAGAACACAGACATGCTGCCAAATTCCCCAGTTTAACATGTTTGCAGGTTTATCTCACTTGCTTCAACAGAAGTAGGCAAAGTAAAACTAAAGCAGAGATAGCAAAAGGCCTGCCAGTACTCAAGATTCAGGTCATGCATTTGATACATAAAAGGGGACATTCAAACAGCTGTCTTCTGGGAAAGAAGTTATTTTCCCAATGGGATGAATTTTGCATGGGTTATTAGCTTCATTTTCCAGCAACATTTTGGAATTCCTCTCATTGCTTCACTTCTGTGATCAGCAGCATTTACCATCTTCTTTTCCTTGGTATCATTCAGCAAGTGAAACGGATAACAAGCATTGAACCAACAACATCAAAAGAGTTTCCAGGTTCTCTTCAGGCATCATTCTGATCTCCCTTGCCTATGAACACGGGAAATCCCTTGTTCTCTTTCCTCTTTTATTGTTCTTAGATGACAGGACCTGACAGATTTTTTCCTTTTAAGCATTTCAGTATTGTCTGGCACAAGGTGATCAAAAGCAACACGGGGTTAAAAGGACACTGATGACAATTTGACTCGATTAGATTAATACTCCTTTTTGAATCACAAAGCTAGCAATTTTTGCAAATTGTTCCTTCCTGATTACTTGGTTCGGTGGTCTGCCTTTCCTTTCCACCTCATTTCTTCTTCCCAGCATCCCTAGACTGCACCACCTCCTAAACCCATGTTCATATTTTCTCTCTGCAGATTTTTAATGAGTGTACATTGTTGCACTTACTTGATTGTTCATCAGTGACTCTTTACTGACGCTCTACTCCATTCCCTTCCTCCCCCCACAACTGCTGTTATTTTGACAAAACAAGAAATAAATATCCAGGAAGATGAAGATCATAAGCAACACCAAAGAAAGATGCTGAACTACAATTTCACACTGGCTGTTACTACCACTGCAATAATATTATCAGAGCTGGAATTTATTTCAAATGATACCATGAGGCAGACTTGAGAAACTACCTCTTGTTGGAGTGAAATGCATCACTAGTATTAATTACATAACAGCTTCCACTGTAAAGAATAGCTCCCATAAGCCATCATCATGCTTAATAAAAGAGCCTATTGCAAATCACTGGGAATTTGTTTCATGTTACAGGACCCAACACAATAAACCTCTTAAAATCAGTTTATCTGTTTGTCAGGCTAAAATAACCCCCCCCACACAAAAAATCCTGAAATCCACCAACAAAATTACCTAATTCAGTGCTATTACAGTGTCCATTTCACTTACAACTGATGTTGACAACTGTCAACTAATAAACCAAAACAGGGAAATAAAAGTCAGCAAATAGTTCTGAATTAATTAGAATCAACACTTAATGACGTTTCAGAATTACAAATCCTTACACAAATGCTAAAAACCATGGCTTAATATTCTCTTTAACAAATGAAAGATGCAGCAATGTTATGGCCTGCAGGAACTACAGAAGCAGATACCTTTTCCTTTTTGAGCTTCCAGTATCAGATGTAGCAGAAGAAATCATGCTGTCCCCATCCTCAATGTCATCTCTCCTAGCAAGCTCCTTCTTCTTTGCCTGAAAAAAGAACAAACCCCTGAAGCCAGACTCACTGCTGGACACTTCTAGAACAGAATTAAACAGTAGTATAGTGCCTTCTAACTGACAGAACAACTTTTGAGAAATCAATTTGAAAACAATGCCATTTCAGACTGCAGCACGTAGCTGGAACACTTAATGAAATCTGAAGGGGTTTAGTATTATCCAGTTGCATGCAAACCCTAAAAAGCCCCTGCATCATCAATTTTCTCACAATTTAATTGAGTTAGGAGTCATGGTAAGGAATAAAGTAACCAAAAGAAACCACAGAAGGCAGCAGGTGTGCTGAGGAAAGATCACCTTATGACGCTCTTCATTCCCGTACTTCCCCCAAGCAAGAAAATACTTCTGCAAATACAGGTCTAGTTACAAATTATTTTGGAAAAATATCCATTAGGGAAATAAATTTACATATGAAGTCATATCCTTTTGCTTGTTCTCGTCCACATACCTGCATAACCTGCTGCATTTTCAGCACTCTTTTATAGATGGCAGAATTGGGTACATTGTAGCGCTTGGCATTTTCAAACATCAAATTCAGATCAGCCTCCAACTGGTCTAAAGTTTCATATTCATGGTTCTTCAGCTTGGTTCTGCAAAAGAGAAATACCAGTCAGCTATTTCACTAGTCACACAGTGCAAAACAGTTCTGTGATATCTTCACTCTCATAATAAATCAACAGTCAAAGTGCTCTAACTACAGGAAAGGGAATTTATTTTTTGATTCTCTAGTAACATCTTCCACTTGTAACTATATTAGGGAAACATATCTCCTCAAAGAATGGCTTCAGTAATTTTGGAAGTTGTGGAAACTGCAGTCCTGTTTTCATACTCAGGTGAGATTTACAGGTGAGGCAGCAGCACAGCCTGCTGAGACTGCTGCAGAGCCCCTGAGCCCTGACCTCAGGGCAGTGCCAGGCCAGCTCTGCACAGCCCCAAACGCTGCCTTCCCTCCATCAATCCCCCTCATCTGCAGTGAGGGCCAAAAGCACCCAGCACCCACATTAAACCCTTCAATTTGTGCCTTCTCCTAAAAAAACACCTGGTTGTTGACTGGTGCTACATGCAAAGTGCACTTCATGTGAAAACAGTTGCAAGAGGAGTAAAACCAACAAAAAAGCCATTTTTCATATGCTAAACACATGAATCATCAGGAGTTAATTCTTAACTTAATGTGTTTCCTTGCACAATGCTGAAAGTGCTAGCCTAATTTTCTAAACCTTCCAATACTTCGTTACACACAGCAGAAAATATTAATGTGCAACAACACAAACCCCAAAGCCTGTCACAGCTGCAAACCACGGCCACCCTCCTTCACACCTCCCTCACCCTCCTGCCTGGCACACTCACATTCACATTCACACACCACCTTCGTACCCAGTCTGGTTTCTGCAGCACCTGGCTGAACGTGACCCTGCTTGATGAAGCATTAGCACTACCACAAAACAAATTTAGTATAAAACCTTTCAGTCCCAAGCTTGCTGCTGCCATCATTTGTTTCTCCACAACCCAACAATGGAGGTGCAGGCCATCTGATTTTAAGCAAACAATTCACACTCACAGTCGTGTTCATGAAAGGCCTGACAGCAGAAGTAAAAATCCAGACTTAGACTGAATGGGTTGGAAAGTGATAACTTCTAACCAGGGGTGTGAGGAATGAAAAATGTACAGGCACAAAAGTGATTCAGTTCTATGCTGCAAAGAGCCCCCTCTCCTACCACTGTCTTCTCTGTACGTGCTGTCAGCAAACAATAGGATGATTAATTAGGTAGGTTATTCATGTAAGTACTTTGAACAGATTTAATTACACTCAAACTCAGCAGAACTCGAGCATCATGACTTCTCTGGATTTCGAGGAGGAAGCGAAACTTCACAATAAATTTTTAACAAGCCATCTCACCAATCTTGGGAAGAAAGGATTTTATAAACATCAGTTTATTTCACAAAGAGAGGCTGAAACTAAACAAACCCACAGCTCTACAGAAAGTCACTGCCAACATAATACAAATTATATACCTGGAAACAAAGAGAAATTTCTGTGAAAATGATTGACAGGGATATAACTGTACCTGAAAGCATGAGTAAAACTAGAAAGAATTTCCTTTTAAACATAATGATCTTTGCAAAATAAGCAAAAAAAAAAAGTTTAAAAGTAAGGCTACAGTTTCATAATGCCACTAAGTCCAAAACAACACTGGCATAACATTTAATTTGGTTGAAATCAGAATATTAATTAAAAAAATACCGTAATTTGGCACTCAACTCCCTAAAATGTCTACTGAAACCATCAGTCCTTCTAGGTGGAATATCTTGAAGGACTGACGGTGAGAGAGATACTCTCTCCATATAATCAAAAGACTGATTTATTAGACACATGCTTAGCCTAAAAATTCCTGCAGAAAAAATTCAAATACCAGGATAAGACCAGTTATGCAACCTATTTTCTTTTATTCAGAATTTGTGAAGTGCTAGTCCTGCCTCTTCAGGAAAAAAGAACCCAGTAACAAAGAATGTGTGGGATCAAGAAACACATTTGACAAATGTCCTATTGAGGATGACAGTCTTCTTAAAAAATACATTGGGAACCTTCTTTACTTGAATTTGTGATTTTATAAAAGCCTTACATACATCATACACTGAAAGTACTTGCTAAGGTAGGAAAACTGGTTATACAAACAGAAGATTCTAAAAATATACAACATTCACCAAATAATAGACTACATTAAGTGACAAAAGGAATGAAAGAACTGCTAAATCTCAGATAAAGCGAAAATTTACAATGTATTCAAAATATTAGAGATGCCATTTTCTCTTCTCAGTTGGCTCATTCATAAATCAAGCAAACAAAACCACAGAAGTTCTCCATAAATTCCTCAAACTTTAGCCCAGGCACCAGTCTCCACTCTTTCAAAATAAGTTCCACTCCTTTATTTGCCATATTGCTAAAACTGTTTAAGTTATATGGCAAAATATGCTTGACCAGGTGATGACATTTACTATGAGCTCCACTCAAATAATTCATAACTAATCCAACATCAACAAGAGCCACAACAAAATTCAAGAGAACTTCAACACATCACATAAAAGCAACATTTGGATTCCTGTGTCACAGACCATCGTCCAAAAAGGGTCACGTTCATAAGAAAAATGCATTTCAATGCCCCAAATAGGAGCTGTCACACAAACCTAAGTGTGTTTTAGACCAGATCCCTGAACATTTTTAGACCTCAGCTACAACCCCAGGAGCCCAAGACACCGCGGTGTGTCATGAAGACACAGATTTCAGCGCCCGTACTCCCACATGTGTTTCAGAGAGAGCTGCTGCCAGGGAATTCCCTGGCACGCCTTCCTCCTCTGGTGTAAAAAACCCTGACCCACTTGCCTTGGGGATCACACTTCTTAGCACTGTAAAATTTAATAAGGAACAGTGCTCTTGTAAGCCTGCCAGGATCTAGCACTTATGCACTTGGTAAATGAACATAATCTCCTGCATCATTTCCTGACTATTCCTGTGGTTATTTGTAATTACAGAATGACTTTTCCCCAGCAATGTTAAGTTTGCATCAGGCACTTTTACCACATGTGAAAGTCACAGCCTTGACAGTATCATGCCTTTCTTTTTAAATAGGATTTTCTTGCTCTCCAGCTCTGAGCTTTGCCCGTTTGAGGCAGGGAATTCTCATCAGTGTGTTGAACATCTAGTGGGAGGGAATGAAGGGAGAGCCAGAATCACCTCAGCTGTGCCCCCTGACTGGGAAAGAGATGAGGGGAACAAACGGAAACAAATGAAATTTCAGCTGAACACAAACGTTTTTTACTGTGAGGGTGGTCAAACACTGGCCCTGGTTGCCCTGGGAGGATGTGAAGTCCCAATCTCTGGAGATAATTAAAACCTGACTGGACACAGTCCTGCACACGAGGCTCTGGGTGACCCTGCCATAGCCAGGGGTTGAGTTCCAGCCTCAGCTATTCTGTGATNCAGCCAGGGGTTGAGCAGGATGGCCTCTCCCTTCCAGCCTCAGCTATTCTGTGATTCTGTGAACAGCAAGCCAGGAGGAAATTAGAAGAAAGCTAAAAACCATCAGCATGATTACCTCCCACATCCAGGAACAGCTCAGGATCAGCACTCAGCTCAAATAACTGAGGTTCATAACACTCAAAGTGACTGAGAGGCTGGGATAGGTATAATCTCATTAAACCAAAACACACTCCCTCTGGAAATCTTGTATTATTTTAAAGACTTTTCCTGCATTTAGCACACACAAACCTCTCTCAAATACATGACTAGCTGCAAAATTTGCAACAGGCACACATTTCACAGCTCACTCTGGCAGGACAGCTGAGGCAGCCAGATGCCAGAGCCAAAGAGATACAGAACAGGACTGGCAGGCTTCACTCCACCTCCTTCAGCTCTTCACTAGGACACTTAACTTTTCTCTCCCCGTCTGGGAACAGAAGATATGCACTATTTATGTACATCTCAAAAAAACCCCCAAACCACCAAACACAAAAAAACCACCACCACAAGGAAAGAAGGAAAGAAACCCCACAGAAAACCAAACACCCAAAACTCCACAAACAACCTCCACCCCTAATGAGTGGCAGCTTTTAATACCTAAAGACATATTTGCAGTATCAGTAAAGCCGTGATGCTCCAGTTTTCCCTAAAGCACATCAATTAAGTGTCCATAGGCATGACTTCAAGGCTTTTCAGGTATAGTAAAAAGTGAAGATTACATGGTAATTTAAAAGACAGCTGAATTTCAGAATTTGCAGAAAGTTAGACTACTATAAACATTGTACTTCAACTTCTGAGCCTGAAATGCTATCTCTAAAAAGCCTGGCTATCCCTTTTTTATTTTCTAAGCTCCCAAGCAGTAAGTCAAGTTACTTTTATCTACAGCTCTTCATATACTTGTGTGGAATTTCTGTGCTGCTCACACAGCCAGATGCAACCTGCCTACGCTGTAAGGAAAGCAGAAATACAGCTGCCTCTCTATGACAAGTTATTTTTTCTATAACTGATATCAAGGATATTTTTAATGGAGAGTCTCTCCCAGACAAACCTGTTCATACATAATTTGAGCCAATACTTTGAGGTACATTCAGGCACAAGCTGTCAATGATTCTTCTCAATTTCACTGTTTGCTTTTTTTCATCAAGTACATTCTGTGCTTTGTTCAAGGCAAGACACTTTTTTGCCACTATTACAGTTGTACTAAGGCATAAGAAAAAATGTTTTAAAGCCACTGATGTAGAAATAACCAATGTGGCAGCTTTTATTCCCCAGCACACCCTCTGACAAGTTTAAAAACCAAAAAGCAGCTTTGTTAGCTTCTGATTTAACAAAGACACTGCTCATTCAACAATTACACCAAGCCTGACAGATTATATTATGGTGTAACTAAAATGTACAGACCTGTGCATCAGAGTGGGTTACAAAGGGAGGAGCAGTGGGTGGGTCCAGTGCTCCCTCACTGAAGCTGCAGGACTGGCACTGCTGGGGTATGGCTCAGGCAGGGCCTGGAGCCCCAGTGGCCACTGGGCAGGAGGCCTGGGCCCCTCGAGGCTGGGCACCACCACTAAAGCCTATTAATGCTCTCAGGACCCTACCCATACCCATCACACTGGATTATCTTGAGCCACTCAATAAAGACATTGCTCACTTCACTCAGGTCTTTAATCTGACAACTGCACTCTGGCAGCTCATGGACCTTTCATGGTTCACAGATTTATAAATGGTGAACTGCTGGCTTCAGTCCAGACCAGCTACATCATCAGGAAAATAATTATTCTCCACAGTTACACTGTGACCTTGACAGGAGGAATGTAATTGCAACCATCCTCCTACCAATCACACCAAAGACTATTAACTTAAAAAACATGGCAGTAAGAGGAGTCATCATGGGCAAGGAAAGAGAAAAATGGGGAGTTCTGCAAAAACTTCCATCTCTGCTGCACACCTGGCCTTCAGAATTATTCATGTGGCAATTTTCAGGCACATTACAAATGAAACTCAATGGAAAATAAACCAAACAGCAGCCACATATATAACATGATCTAAAGACTGATGCAGACTGCGTTGAAACAAGCAGCAATCAGATGTAGAGGAGAGATGGTGCAAACACTGCATTAGGTACCAACCACTTGGCCATAAGAGAAGATTCTGGGAATAAAAGAAACCCTTGAATAGTTTCACACCAGATGTAGTTTGCATTCTGTTTTCTTACCTGATCTGCTGCAATGAAATGGGTGTTTTAATTTGCTGATAATAATCAGGATACTTTTTCTTGGAGGGCAAGTGGAAAAAGGGTTCAGAGATGAGCTGGCCCTGGTTATTTCGGCAACTTCTAACTGTGTCATAAAGCTGGTAAAGAGGATTAGAAGTGTCCATGAAGGAAGTAATGCTCTCAGCTTCAGATTCCCCCTCTTCATAACGAGCAGCAGCTGCACAGAGAGAAAAGAAAAACAGGAAACTCAGCAGGACAGCTCAGAGTCGGGTTTTTGGTGGATAAAGGTCTAAAGCAGAAGAAAAGGAAACCCCTCTCAGGCAGTCAGATTCACACCTCAGAAAATGACACAACACTTATCTAATGAGCCTCCAGCTGACAAAAAGAAAAAAAAAGCACTTTATTGCAATCCTTTAGACAGTATTAATCACAGCTCAATACAAAATTGTGAAGCTTAGCAGAAAAAACTGACACTAAAGCCTGACAATCCACCTCTAAGATAAGCAGTAAATGAAGAAGAAATAAATGTTTTACAGTGATTATGTAATTAGCCTGAAAAATTCATAGTAAAGTATTTAAAAATTTCATAGCCAACTTTACTGGTTACCTTGTTTCAGGATTAGGATGAATGAAAGAAATGCTATGAAGAGCTAATAATTACTGCAGAGGAAATTAGCAGAAACATTACATGAACAACAGAAACACAACAGGAGTGAGAAAACACTGGAACTGGAAATACAGGATGGGAAGCAATAAATGACCAATCCTTTCACACTTGTAAGTAACACAAACAGTGCAATTTGTACCTGGCAGACAGACATAACACAAAATCTACGTGGCTTTGCACACGCTAGAGTTAAATTATTCACCCCTTTTCCCCTCTGTGAGTCTGAAGGAAAGCCTGGCAGATGACACACTGGGTAATTCAGCTACACAAAACACAGCTCTCTAATGCCAGGTTTCCAGCTGGCATTTCCATCACTGCTCAGAGGAGGCTGGCACGGTTTCAAGCTCTCTATGCACGTTCAGTAAAGTCATACAGACATGGTGACAAAGCCAGGGGACACTCAGACTGTAACAACACAGTGCTGTCATGGCTCCTCTGCAGGCTGACACCAGATGTACGTCAGTGTGCGGCATGTGGGACCTACCAGGGTCAGAGGCAAGGCTAAAACACAAGCAGGCATCAGCAGATGTGCAAACACGCAATGAAGATGTTCATTACTGATCTGGGGAGACACCCAAAACTATCCTAATGATGCCAATCAGCATCACTCAATGGCCCAGCACATAGTACACCAGAGCCAGCAAAGCAGGAGCTGGACAGAATAACTTGAGGAGCAACAAACCACTGGAGCTCTCAGCGTGTTTTCCTGTACCCTGATCATGGAGATACAGGCCAACAGTTCAGGGACTGCAGTCAGGTAAAGTAAGTTTCAAAACTAAATTATGGTTTAGTTTACTCAAACAGTTTAGTCTGTTTACTCAAATTGTTCAGTTCTGAGTGCTCCACCAAGTAGCAAGAAACAAAGAGAAAAACCAGAATAACTTGTTTCTATGAAAGAGAAAACACAAAGGGACTAGAGAAATATTTGCTGTTCTCTGCTATGTGTGAGCCAGCAACAAAACAGTTCAATACCCTAAATAAGAAATGTACTTTCTTTGTGTTGAAAGTAGAACACAAGGCATTCTCCAAAAAGAAATCTAAGTAAAGTAGATATTAATTAGCAATTTAAAAATGTACTAAAACAAAAACATTTATGTATTATAGCTTTGCTGTATTTTTATATTTACATAATATACAGCTATAAACATTTCCATTATGATGTGCACATTCTTTAAATGTGATGTGTAAACATCAAATATTCTTACATATCTAGAAAATTATAGTGATCTCCTAATATGAAACCTGCTATATTAAGAGCCAAAGAAGAATGTATTATTCAGACTAGAAGATAGAAAAATTCTCATTTTTGCTACAGAGCAAACAATCTAATGCAAGACTGGACATTCCCTAATGTGCAGTAGCACCAGGTCCCATATCCCCAGCAAGCACTGGCAGAGGAGAGGGACAGGCAGCTATTGCCCTTTCATGCTGCTGTTACCACAGCAGATACCACAAAAAAACTGTCTCCTCTGTGGTCCCAAAGCACCCAAACAACAATGAATGCTCAATGTCCAACTGAGGACAGCTGCCAGTAAAACCAAAAGCAGCATCCAGTCTTAAACCATCTCTAAGTGATACAGAAAAAACCAAAATACTCTTGTTTACAAAATTAGATACATGTAAGTAATACACAATGACCACCTATGCCTGCCTTTATAGACTTATAATGAGGAGCAAGGGAGCTGCTGAAGCTGCTCACACCCTTGTACACCGGAGCTGGAAATGTTCTACAAGCTCCATCACACCAAAACACCATCTGCAGCTGTCAGGATAAACTCTCAGTTGGAAACTCATATTGTTCATTGCTTAGGCAACAGCTACAACCAAAGGAGCTCATAAAGATTCAGTTCCGTGTTTCAAGGAGGAGAGAGTTTTCTATTAATGTTCAGTCATGCAGCCCCGTTCTCATTTATTTTAACAAGTGTTAGAGGAATGAAAAAAAATGAGACAGCCGAGCAACTTACAAAAACATCACTTGGTTTAAAGAAAAACCTTTGTCACCCAGAGACTGAAAAGCACAGGGCTGTCCAAGTAGTACACTGGAAGGACAGAAAATCTTAGGGGTTAATAGGTTTTTCAAAACAATTAACATTGCTTCTTAGGTGAATGCAATAAAGACAGGAGAGCTTCAACAGCAGCAAGGCAAAAATCTCTCACACACACAGAGGTCCCTTGAAAATAACAATAATGTTCATAGCAAAGATGGCACCTGAAAGTGGTCAGATCACTCTGAGAATTTAAATCACTAAAACATAAAAAGCTACATGTTTTTACAGCATTGCAACTTGGAAAAAGTAACAGCTAACAAACAAGCTAAACCCAGCTAATAAATACTTCCCACATCTCCCAGAAAGCAGCTGCTCTGAAGCAATAACCAAACTCTGGGCTAACCGGGAATCAAAATGCTTTTGCTTGCAGCAAGAATTAAATCCAAAAATTTCTACATATCCACCCACTAGAAAACTGTGAAGAGAACAGTTCAATCACCAGGTAAGAAATAAATGCCCCAATAATATATATTGAACAGATGCATCATTTAACACCAATGAGGAAATAATGTAAAAAAAAAATTAAACAAAGAAACAATTTCAGCACTATCAATCTCTTTTGCTGCATGGAGCACCCAATGTCTGCTCCAGTATCTCCTCTTCTGTCCCCTATTAGAAGGAATAAAACCAACCAACAGTTCTCTAAAGCTTGGATAAGTAGACTTGGAAACACACAGAAAATTCAAAACGTGCCAGCAAGTTTGGCCTACCCTATCTTACTAGCTGTAAGACTCAAAGGAATTACACACTGAGTGCAAAATATTTTTGAAATAAATATACTTGAATGTCTCAGGAGCTCTACAGATGTGCTCATTGTGAACATTTTAATGAAAGAAATTAGAGAAACTGCATTTCAGTTCCTACCAGCCAAAGCTGCATCCTCATCGCTTTCTGATCCATATTGCAATGCCATGGTTATTGCTGATAAACGATCCCCCTGGGCTGATCTTTTGTTACTATGAAAGAGAAAAGGTAAAGAAAGAAATTTAAAAAAATGAAAAAAAGCAAAAAGAGAAAAATGAAAATGAAAAAAAATGGAAAGGGTTATCATATCAACCATAAACGGTCACCCAGAGTGTGTAAGGAAACAAGTGAAGCTCGTGACTCCGTGACCAGGAACCCAGCCATGACTAAAGAAGGCTGGAGCCTTTAACAGGAGAAATTCTTACCACACCATGAGTCTGCCTCTATTTTATGAGATGGTGCATCCAACACAGTCAGAAAGCTGAGCTCCAGCTTACTATCTTCTGTCCTATCTCGTATACTTGAGTGTTTGATCAATTGCAGAAGGGCAATGACAAAAAGTCTCTCCCAATTAATAACTTCGTTATTTGATCCTGTTTTATAGGGATTTGTCTACAGAAGGAATTCAGCACACTGAAAGCTGTATGTTCTGTCTCCTCTCACTTCCCCATCCCCACCTTTGGCATTTTCAGCGCACAGAGTGCCTGCACATGAAGCAGCCTCCTATGCTTCTTAGGTGCAGTAAACGGGCATCCACACTGGCTGTGGTCTCACCAAGACTTCTTCAGCACCCCTCTCTTTTGTCCCAAACCTGGGGCACAGTATCCCATATCTACACTATAAGCTATGCCTGACATTCTCTGCCTTTGTATAAGATCAGCTCATTTCAGCAGGCACCTGCAGAAATGGGTTAAGCCTTGTCCTGCAGGAGCCAAGTGAAGACTGGGAAAAAGCAGATGGGCCGAGTGCATGCCTGGGCCCTACGCTTTCCAACATATCTCTTCCTGCCTTTTGATATAAACACACAGATATCATTCCCTTAGTCTGTGGGCCATCCCTCTAAAACCTCCATTGAGTTCCTTTAGTCCATGACTTTGGGCTCCACCTGTCCCTGCAGTCCTCCAAGGCAGCAGTGCTGGTGTGTGGTGCTGGGCTGCTGCCTGATGAAGCCACTTCTGGTTCTGTCCTTGCTGTGCTTTGCCTCATTTCTTCACAAACCTTCTTCATTCACCTGGGTCATTTTTATTGCAATACCATTGACAGGGTGTGCAAGCCCACACCTGGATCATGAGCACATCTCCATGTAGCACCTGATGGCCTGAGGTGCCACGGGCCCCTGGAGCTGTAATTCACCCTCACACTGCCAGTGCAGATCCACCTGAGCCACTCCAGCCTCAGCATCCTGACCCACTCCCTGGCTGCTCTGCTGTTGTTCAGTGGCCCAGCTCTGGGCTCCATGAGCACCTACATGATGCACTTCCACAAGCAGGTTCTCTACCTGAGCAGCAATATCCTGCCACAGCTGAGCAGCCCAGGTGGGTTTATCCCTGTGCTGCCAGTTTCAACTGCTGCAGCCACCCCACAGAGCACTGCCACCATCCAGGAGTCAGCATGAAGGACTGCACATTCTTCTCACTCAGCAATAACTACAATATCAGTGTGTTATCAGCATTAATCTCATCCTAATCCAAAGCACAGCACCACAGCAGATATGAGGAAGAAAAATCAAACAAAATTTAGCATTTCCATACGATGACAAGCCAGCTTTTCCTCCCAAGGGCACAATTTACTTACCGATAATATTTGTTAGAAGAATTTCTCTCATCCCCAACACTGCCTTTACCCTGTGAGGAAGGACCTGTCAGCTTGGAAGCAGCCAAATTTGATGCAGTCCTTAAGGCAGGAGAGGCAAGCCAAGGAAAGGGGGAGGAAAAAAAACAGGCCCACCTTAAACCCATGAAAAGACGCAGCAAGAAAAAAGCTTTTTACAGAATCACTTTGATAGATCAGCCAAAAGGTTCAGAGACAGATGTTTGGAAGCTAAAAGATAAGTAATATTGAGATCCTTTCAGTGCTCCAGCATTTGTGTGGATTTTGTTTATAAAGTCAGAGGAAAGTAACATTTAGCTCAAGTATTCATAGCTGTAAACACAGCTCGGCCTAAATAGCAGTGAAAGCAGCCAACAAAATGTTCCTTAGCATCCAGATAAAGCCAATCATACAGGTCCAGTCATGTTTTATCAACACTAAAAGTCACTGTCAAGTTGGTGGACAGTGCATGTTATCAAGCAATTCCATTTTGCCACTTTAAGGGAGGACAGTTAAATGCACCCACAAAGAGCAGTTTGGTATGGCAAAGGAGACAATGAGCTCTGCAACAAAAAACACGGTTTTTAACACAGGGGCAACATATAAAGCTTAGGTTAGTAGCATTATGATGATTTGAGTTTGAGGCACCAATGACAAAGAACGACAGATGTAAATTCAGAAGAAAAATATAGAAAATGCACTTGAAGTGAACTTCTGAGGGAATTTTACCCAAATCAGCAACAGGTAAAGGAGAACTCCCTTTAAGACAATTAAACATTTAGGAATTTAAATAAAAATAATGATTCTGTGAAGCAGATTCTTGAGAAAGAAACAAAAAAAAAGAATAACAATTCGATAAAAAAGCAACCAGTGAAATACAGAATAGCAGGTGAAAGGTTTGGTTTTCATAACTTTTTCTCTCATCCCAATTTTTTCTGCATTCAGCCCAATATTATTGTAGCCTGCTTCAGGCATTACTTTTTTTTAGAGGAACAAAGAAGGGAGCTGTCAATTATTCTGACAGATTACTTCAGGATTTGAAGGTCTAGTGAGAACACAATACATAAGAGAACATCTAGAATAAGGTAGCTGAGAAGTGGAAATGGGTTGGCAGTGCAAGAGAGGAATTCAGCTAACAAATATCCGTGGGCTTTATCTGTCATCCCTTCTTACACAATCAGCTTTGTTTTCAAGAAAAACCATTGAGCCTCAGAAACAAATGAGACACACACCCTGACATTCTGAGCTTCATCCATGGCCAACACAGTGAGAAAAAAATAAAATACAATCACAATTTAAATAGAAAGCCTCTATGCCTATGTGTAATTCTAGTCACTGCAAAACAAACTCCTATGTATGTTCAGTGCCTTTAGAATCAAAGTCTTCTGGCACTACACATACTCTTAAGAAGGGAAATTATTCAACTATGTGTCAGGAGTTACTCCTTAAAGAGTTATTTCTGCTTTTTATTTTTATATGCTCCAACAATGATTCACCCGACCATGGGAAGGATGCTGATGCTGAACAAACCAACCAGAAAAACCACATCTCAAAACACCAAGCAGTAAAAACAAATCAGGCAACTTCCACTTCTTTCACACAATAATCCTAGGCAACACTTTAAATACTGACAGCATCTACACAGAAAAAAATTAAACTATCTTTCAGTTCAGCAAGAGAGTGACAGTTTCCAGTTGTACCATACAAACCTTTGCAGGAAATGACAACAGTGGTTTCCCAGCACCAAATACCAGTAAACAGTTATTTCAGTTAAGAAATATTTATAATGACTGCATCACTTCTGTGTACACGATGGATTTTCACAGGAAGAAAATGCTGCTTCCTGAGTAAAATCATTCCATGAAACAAAAAGAGCTATCAACTCTCAACAAGTGTTTTATACCTGCATATTCAGGGACAAATCTCTGCTTCACTGATTAATAAATCCAGATCTTCAGTTTCCTGTGCCTCTTTTCATAGCTAAAAATTGCTTTTCAAACAAGAGTGGACTTCCTTCTGAATATTTTTTGCCCAAGATTCTGTTCCCGTGTTTCTGCCCCTACCTAACTGTGAGCTCTTATGTTGCAGCTCCTAACAAGGTTCAAGAATATCCAACACTTCTCACAAAAAAAAAGCACCTTGTTCCTCACTATTCCTTTTCTGTTATTAACTTATAAGCATGTGCTGGAAGTTGGCCACAACTTATTAAAGATCCACTGATATTATTTTTCATAATCAAGTACATCACAGAAATATTTCACCACAGAATTATTTCAATAAAAAAAGCTTTCTTCCAGAAACTATTTTAACCAGTGTAAAACTTTTAAAACAACACTAAACTAAGTTTTCAAGCAATTATTTCCCACTATACTCTCCACAGCACAATTAAGGGAACTTCTATAGAGGTTTTTATATGAGATTATAGAAAGAACTCTATTTGCAGTACCTGATTCGGAGACTTGACTTGGCCAACTCACTGTGTTCAATCTCAGCCTTTTTCATATTAAATATCTTTTTAATCGCATTTGCATCCTGTCAATTAAAAGATTTTTTTTTTGTTTAATGTTCAAAGTGAATAATATTGTAACCAGATATATCCACCTATCTAAAACAAAGATGAAGGTGTTTTTACATTTAGATATAAAACAATTTTGCATGAGAAATGAAGCACAGAACACAGTCTGCCTGAAATACTCCCACACAGTATTTTTACAGTGGCCTGAAAAAACCGAATAGAAGACCTGAGTAGCTTCAAGCTCATTTTTTGTCATTTTTGTACCCCAATTCTACTAAAACCAATATAAAAAAGAAAAACCCGCTAAAAGCTAGGGTTTTTTTAAAATGCAAACAGGGCCTTGAGAGCTTTATGCTCAAGATTATTTAAGGATCAATCAGCACAGAAAGTAGTCAAGAAAATCTGAACTCGAATCACACTACAAACAACTGGAACCAACCTTGAACACTTGTGATCCAGGCTCATTGTAGGTTTTGGCATTCTTTGCCAGAAGATCTATGTCCTTGGCCATGGCATGAATGCTTTTATAAGTTCCATTCTTTACAACAAAAAGCAGAACTGGTTAAAGTGGCAACCTTCAGACAGCATGAGAACTAAGTCAATAGTGAAAAGCAAAGGAATTCATATTCAATAAAGGGAATGTTTATAGAAAAACAACTTATTTATAAAGACAACAGATAAGTATCTGGGAAAAGTAATCAAAAAAGACAGTAACACACATATATGGGAAGTCTACATAAAGCTCATGAATGCTAAGATTGAAAAAAACCACTTAATAGAGCATATTACCTTCATTTTGAAGAGTTCTGACAAAATGCTGTTTTAACTTTATTCTCTAATTCAATTAGTCTATGTCCCATCCCTCACTACTACACAAAATGCCAGAATTACAGAACAGTATTTCAAATGACTGGAGAAGTAAGAAGAAAAATGCATCAGTACAAAACATCTATTTATAGCACTAGAACAGAAGTAGGTGATGATAATGCACGACCAAGCCTCAGTACTTCAATGTTTTACATGAGCAGCACTTGCCAAGGAGCTGCTTTAAGCCATTAAACATCAAGGAACCCAAGATATTCTGGCTCAAAGCCAGCACTCCACAGCTTACAATGCTTGATCTTCCACACAGCTACTTCTGCACCACTAACCCAGCACAGAACATTGACTCACCACAGTGTGCAGGTTTTTTAATAGCAGGGGTAAAACACACTGCCTCTCCTGCTACCATAAATTTTGACTTCTAACAATTCTGGAATGCTTACTGTTGAACAAGCCTGTACCCTGACACATTAAGATGGTCATACCTGTATCCTTTGGGCAATAGTTTTAAGATCTATGGGTTCCTTTATTATTGCATAATAATCTGGATATTGCTGGAAAACAAAAATAATTTATGTGTTACTATAAACAGTCACAAAGCTTTTGTCCTAACAGCTGACAGAATGAGCCATCAGCTGAATTGCAGATGAGAATAGTGTAAGTCTCAAAATAAGGCACTAGGCCTCAACTTGGACAAGCCAGGCCATAAGGCAGATATAAGGAATTATAATTTATCAATAAACTGATTAAAGGACCAGTTCTGATTGAATTTCAAATCCATGGTGATAGTTTTCAGAATATTTATTCTGCTAGTTAAAACTTTCACCACAAAAACAGAACACCACTGCTCCGAAACAGAGCAGTAAAAAGAGGTGGAGTTTGCCACTGATGAGACAGAAACAGAGAACTGCACCCTGAGCGTGGCCATCACAGCCCATAACATCAGTTATAGAAATATCCAGGCTTCCAACTTAGCACACAACCAATATTATTAAAATACTCACCACTTTAGAAGGAAGTTTCTGAAACAGTTCACTTATGAGGCGTCCTGAGGGGTTTGTGGCAACAGCTACAGCTTCAAGAAGCTGTTCCAGAATTTCCTTCAGGTAACCTGGAGACGACTGATGTAGGAAAACAAAAATGACAAGAAGTTTTAATAGCAGCCATAGTGAAGTGCTTCAAGTTGCACTGAAATATAGGAATTTACACTTCAAAGAAAAAGAATCAGCTACAAAATACAGATGTAACTTCTGAAGACAACATTGTTTATGTAGGTAAAGGTACGCTAGAAAACTCTAATTTCAGGTTTACACTGCAGACTGTCAGACATATATCACACAGTTAATGAAAACGTGCATCCCATCATCACAAACACCAGGCAAGCCCAAACTTCCTCTCATAACACTCCAGGAACAGCTGCACTGACTGAACGGGACACTTGCTGACACAAACCTCAACGTTGGCACGAATTCAAGCACACATCATATTATTCCAACTAAACCAGAACCCATATAAGAAACCCTCACAGCTTTTTTTTTTTGCTAGGCAAAAGTGAAACACACAACGCTGTGAAGTGATTAACTAATAAACTTGCATAAGAAATACTCCTAGGGGCATAATTTAATAATGAAAATATTACTTGATGCTTTTTCACCCTCTCAGAGTCAGCTGACATCCACAGTTGCAGCCTCCCCCTTCTGCAGTTGTCATGC
Organism: Oreocharis arfaki; assembly: GCA_013398015.1. Classification (NCBI taxonomy): domain Eukaryota; kingdom Metazoa; phylum Chordata; class Aves; order Passeriformes; family Paramythiidae; genus Oreocharis; species Oreocharis arfaki. The sequence goes on from VZRR01002906.1 coordinate 168,600, forward strand.
CCACACTTACTAATTCAGAATTTGCTTGATTGTCATGTCCTTCCTCATCATCATCGTCCTCCTCAGCATCACCTTTCTGAACAAATTCATTTTTTGTGCGCAAATACAGCTCCCACAGTTTGCAGGCAGCTTTATACTCAGGAGAATCCGGCTGCAAAAACCAATCAAACATTCCAATCAAAATTCAGGGCATTCTCATCTGAGGGGAATTCCTAAGTTATTAGCTGAAAGCTATTAAATGCATTAAATGAGTAACAGCAAACCTGGGAAATTCCTGCTTCATTTGTTCTTCAACAGAGGAGATAGGAACCACAACAAGCATTTGAAAATATAACCTGTATCACTCGAAAGCATCCAAGTCTTTCAGAAAACTTAGCAATAAAATTAGCTGGGTTGAGGCCTGGACAAGCCAATTAGATGAGTCTGGAGAAATCACTGGGTTTTGTTGAAGCACAACACCAACATTTAAAACAGACTGAGTATCAGTATGCCAGAAATGTGATTTAAGCCAATACTGCAGTCATTGAATGGCACTTGAAAATTAACTTCTATAGAAGAATGCCAATAAATATCTTTGAAAGCACTGCAATGATTTACACTCAGCATTAACTGGGAAATGCCAAAGAACTTGACAACATGCTACCACCTGGGTAAACCTCGAGAGACATCTTTTAGGAGAGCTAGAAGCATTATAGAAAATTAACTTTCAAAAATACAGAGCTGGCAGTGGCAGACAAGCACGTGCCTATTAACACTACTACCTAAGAACATGACCCAGAACAAAGAGAGCTTTTCCACCCATGTATTTTTCATTCCCTTTCCTCTGTCATTTAAGCTCTATTTCAGGTATTCCTGCTGATAATGTCACCTTATTACTGCTGATTGCACTCTTCTTACTTCACTCTCTCAACCTCTGACAGCTTGTAATACAAATGAGAAACCAACATGAGAACTGTTCCTCATCTTGCCTTATCAGGCTTAAATATTCTCAGCACATTAGACCAGGTGTTGTTTATGAAGAGCAGATTTTTTAAGGGTACCCTGTTCCACAAGTCTGCTTCCTTCTGTATTAATGCAAGATGCTCAGGAGGGTGAGACTTGACCAGAAATACAAAAAACCCAAAGGCTGCTGTAGCACTGCCAATAAAACACCTGCTGGAATAAAGACCTTGACAATGAATCACTGTCCCTGGTTTGTATGTGCCATGGAACTGCCTGGGAAAGGTAAAAGGTGAAAAGAGGTTAAGTTTGTGTGCCACATCTCCAGCTCACAGTTCCATAATTCTCTGGAAATGCCAACATTCCTTCATCCTGGAACAATGGATACCTACTTTTAGCCTAATGCAAGATCTTTATGATACAGTCTAATGTTGAGCCCACAATTTCATAGGCAAAGGCAGCACACATTCTGTAAAACCCTGATCATTCCTTCCTGCCATCAAGTCCTTTCCCCTCATGTAAAAGCCCATTAATGCTGGGGTTTTCATGCTGAACTCCTTGCAAAGCTCCAGGAGTACACAATGGATGTGGAAATCTTTGTACTTTTTCTGCTGGAAGCAGAACGTGCAAATGCATTAACCCATAAATCTGACTGTTTTTCAAGAAGCTACTACACACACACACACAAGCAAAACAAACACAGCTTTTCTGAGTGTCACCTGGTTACACCAGCTGGGTTATTCAGAAAGCACTCACTTGGATCATCTCCAAAGTCAAAGATATGTGAAAGGCAATATTAGCAGGTTTTGTTTTCCTGTATCATATAATTCAGCACACAATTTCACTGGTTTATGGATTTAACACAGCCTTTCATTAAACAAGATGAACCCAATTATTTTCCCACTTCCTTATGAAAACTGCAATAAAACCCATTAATATCCATAATAAAACACACACCCAGTCTGGGGAATGGCCATGGGGGTTGTAGCCTTGATAACATTACACTCACATCTATCATCACTGACCATGACAGTGAATGTGCCTTTTATTCATTTTATTAAGTGGTAAATGGAAGAGAAAGATTCAACACTCCTACCATAAGCTTGCTGTTAGTATAAACACTTCCTTCTGGAGGAAAAAAAAACAATAAATCTTCCTCCATTTCAAAGGGTTACACAGAGTGTGTTGTAAAATGGGAAAGCTCTGATAGAGGAGTATTTTTCTCAGTTTGTATCTCCAGTTTTGCTTTTGATCTCTTTCGGAAAACTGCATTAAGATCCTCCCCACATTATTTTACAATTTTCCACAGAAAAATTGCTATAGCAGGACATCTTAACAGGCAACATTATGGAAATATATGCAAATAATTGCAGTGTGTGCTGTTCTCTTACCAGTAATACTTTAGGCTAAACTGAAGAGGTTTTGGCCAAACCAAGGCAGAATTTGAACATCTCTACCCCTTTTACAGTGAATTTGAGCATTCACATGTCGTTTGCCCACCTTATAGTAAGCCTTTGCATTGTTAAAGAGAAGCTGGAAATCAGCAGTCAGCACATTCACATCATCATATTCCTCCATCTTCAGCTTTTGTTGGATTTTCATTAAATCAATTGGCTGAGAAACCACTTCATAATAATCTGGCTGATTTCTGTTGCAATGACAAAAACAGGCATCATATTCCAAGCAGTAAAACCAAAACCACAGCACTAAAGCTTGTGCATGTTTATGACTAAATAAACCAAAGAAAATTCCAAAACATTTTTGTTACAGCTAAAAGATCTGGACAGTGGCCTAGCAATCAGCTCACTTTATGTATGTTCTTTTACTGTCCCCAGTTTTCTGAGTTTAAGAGAAAATTCAGCCTCTTACTCAGCTACTGCATTTTCAAGGGTCACTTCTATTAACCTTCCCAAGCTATGTCCTTAGTATTACATCCCACCACTTATACAGAATATTTTATAATCAAAGGCATACATGTTTTAGGCAGGTGTCACAAGAAACATTTTAAATTAATTCAGTGTATCCTTTTTTCTTTTCCTGAAAAAGAGATTGTAAGCACGTCCCATTGAATAATTACATCAAACACTTGGATCAAACACTGATGTGAAACTATGACAAATGTAGATTAGATTTTTCACAAATTATTGCTGAAGTATTTATCAATTTCCACTTCTCCCTGATTAGATCTCAGGTTCCAGGTTTTACCAGACCTGTGGCCTTACCTCCTCTTCGGTGCCCTGATGAAGAGCTCACAAAGGAGCCTGCCCTGCTCATCTTTGTAGTCTCTGATGGTGTTGTAGAGCTCATGGCAGACAGCAATCTGAAATGCAAGAGCAATGAAGTAAGGAATAAGGAGAGAATTTTCAGGAGGTAACAAACAAAAGCCTGCTTACAAAGGGAAGGACAAGCTGCCAATCCACAGCACGCCCTAAAGCAGAAGTGAGAAGCAATTGGAGCACCTCACACTTCAGCAGGATACCTGACAAGTGTGCCAGGTACTGCAGAATTTCCATTTATTTTTTGAACACAGGGAGCTTTATTTCAATGCTAATTCTAAGTAAAACAGCCAAAATGTAAATTAATTCAGTGCAATTCTCTCCAAGTCACAGGCATCTACAATAACAACAGGGGTTCTTCTGCCCTGCAATTAATTAACATCAGACTGCTCATGCAAAGGCATAGCAGAGGCATTGTACACTTCAGCAATCACTGCCTGTGCCATTCTTATTCTTCTCTGCATCTGCTATGCAGACACAGCTCTCAACTTTTGTACATTATGATTTCAGCTCATTCTCCAACATCCTTCCATCTGCTAAAATCATCATCAAAAAGAGAAAAGCAGCAAAAGCAAAACAGAAAACAAAAAGATGAAACTGGAGAGTCAGGACCAAACCAAAGCTGAACGAGATCCTAAACAAAGCTGAGTCAGGGCAGGAACAGATTCAGGACCAATGTAAGTGTGCTACATATGGTCATTAATTTTACAGTCCAGCACATCCCACACAGGGATACAGCATCCCTGAGAAAAACAGAAAAAAGGTGCAAGTAGTAAGAAGGTACTAACAGGATCTACAGTTGGGAGATTGGAAAGTCTCCTCCTCTTCCTGCTTGGGCCTGGTATATTGGTGGAGTGATGGGCATCATCAAAGTCTCCGCCGCTGACGCTGCTGGAAGGAGAGGTAGCTCTTCGCCTCTTGGAACCCATGGAATCCAACTTCTTCTATAATGAACAGAAACATTCTTAAAGCCCTGGCATTGCATCCAAACCCTTTGCTGAAGCTAGCAAAGCTTCTGATGACACATTTGCCAAATGCTGCAGGTCAGTTTTGCCATTTCTATAAACACCAGCTTTGCGAAAATTCCCAAGAGTAAAGGGAAATCGAAATGCTACCACGGTTTTATAGTCACCAATGACAGCAAGGCCAGAAACCCCCAAGCTCACAGTGATGGAGGTGAATTTAGCAGCTCTCAGCAGAACATATTCTTAAATTCTCTACATTTTCATACCCCATCCCATTCACGACAACTAAGCAAGAACCACTGTTTTCAACAAAAAAGCTGTACAGAGACACACGCTCAGTTCTGGTGTACATGCACTTCATTCCATGTCAAACTAAAAAAACATGAAAAACAGACCAACAAAGGAAAGAAACCCAAACAAACAAAACAAATTACAAATGAAAAGGGCCACAGAATACCTTGTGTTCTGTTCAATTGAAAAAAAAAGTCTGGACCACTGTGGGACCTCCCACTCCCACTTCATGTGTGGGATGAATGGCTCAACTATGGAGAAGCAGAAAAAGCCCCCTCCTCTTTTGGCCATAGTTTTGCATTTACCAACACAAGCAGTGACAAATGAATAACCACCATCCAACAACTATGGTAATTTATGGAACAAGTTGTTGGCTCTTGCCCAACTTCCAGTGACAGCATCAAAAAAATATCTTTATTTGTGGCTATCTCAAAGGCTGAGGACAGAACAGATGCATCTATCCCAGCCTATCCCCATTTTCCAACCAAATCCAGGGATTTCTTTTAGGAGGCACTCAGGTGATTGACAAGGTATGGCAGCACAACGCAACTGCATTAAAGCATTTTTGTTAGAGACAGAGATAACTTGAGGCACACACGTGAGATGAATAAGGTAGGAATAATTAACAGTTAGGAAAAAGAAAAGCAAAAGGGTGAGGCAGAGGAATGGAGATACAATCAATAATTTACCAGATTTACCAGAGTAGAACCAGCACCTCGAAAAGCCAGTCTCCTCATAGTGTCTGATGGCCAAGCACAGATACTGCGAGAAGGTGACACTCTAAGAGTGGCAAACCAGCAATGGTGTTAGTACAGCCACAACTGGAAGACAAGAAAAAGGAAAGAGAGAGAGAGAAGAAAATTCAGAGTAGGTAGATAAAGAATAAAACCAAAGAATAAAATGGATAATTAGAGTGACAGAGAAAAAAGCAAGAAACAGAAGGCAACTTTTTTTAGCCCAGCAGAAATTCTACGAAGTAATTTTGTACATAGAATGCTAGACACTTCTGTCATTGTCACAGTAAAAATACATTTCTCTAATGTTCCTGAATATGCATTACAGATTTCACAGCCACTTGCTACAGAATGATTCATCAAGCAGAGCAGAGAGTAAACAGAAGTGATATCTGACCTGAGAGTACAAACCAGAGAGCTGCAAAAGTTACAGAATGCAAAGCAGTACAACATAGCAACATAATCTTAAGGTCAACAAACACTTAATAAACTCTAAGATGATGCATCTCCATCACTCTTCAGAGTGGATTTTTGTACTCAGAAGTAAGCAATAAGTATGCAGCCATACACTAACAATACACTGTTTCAATTTCTAAGCAGTCTCCAAGCCTGATTTTTTTCCCCAGAAATTCCATGTGAAATATACAGAACCGTTTTATGGCAAAACGTTTGCTTCTATGTAGTTCATCCAACTCCTGCCTTCAATCAAACCTCAGAGAGATTCTTTTCCTGTTCAGCACCCTGGACATTTTCATAACACGGACATGCAGAGAAGCTCTGTGCTTTATCAGCAGGCAATTCATCTTGGGAACTGACGGCCAGCTTCACACTCTGGCACTGCCTCCAACTTTCATCTGAGGGTCGCAGTCTGGAGCGGCTCGACCAGGCGTGTGCTGGGAAACACAAGCCCTTGGCTGTGGAAGAAAGGCAAGGAGGGACTACCAGAATCAATAACTCTGCTTCAGCCAGGAAGCCAAAAGTACCCTCAGCCCAGTCCCATCCAGAAATAAAGATCTGGGAACCTCCCAACCAGAACCTGCCTGCAAACTGCACATCAGCTGCTCCATGCCCACTATCCGAGGCACAACGCTGTGGCTCAGCCATACTCTGACACTGGGGTGATCAAGACGCCCTCACCACTCATACACAGCCTCCAAAACACGCTTTTCTCCTCTAATAACCGTGCAAAACACGTGTCAGTCTGGACAACATCACAAACACTCAGTGAGAGACCTGCTGATGTAAAACTCTTACTGAATGTAAGGCTCTGAAACACAAACGTCTCCCTAGAGCTCCACACTCCTAAGCACCGAGAACTCCGCTGTGCACAGAAACACATTGTTTTACTGAAGAACCTGTCTCCCAGTTTCTTCTGCAATTTCACTGCTGGCTCACAAGTTTCTCAACAGTCACACCAAGAATCTCCACCGCTACAAATGAGCCACCTCCAATGCAACAGGAGCTTGAGCATCTCCTTAGCAATTGCTCCCACCAGCCATAAAAATGTCACAAAACCACAGCAAGAAATGCTTTGGCCATTACTAATTCACGTGTATACTAACAAATACACGAAGGGGGGAAGGTGGTCTCTCCCAAAAGCTGCACAAACTGACCACAAGTGTCACCCACTCCAACCTCACTACACGAACAGGTTTTAAACACATTGGACGTAACACACTTAAAATAAAACAATGCATTCTAGCACGGGTTTCATTTTCTGCCTCCGGGCAGAGGAGAGCTAAAAGCCAATAGATACCACGGGTAGTACTTATTGCTATCAAGATCTCGCACGTTTCACCAGAAACACTAAACACGGTAAATTTAGCAAAGGGAACAAGGGAGGGAAACGCAGCCAGAATTTCCCCCGGTTACCGATCCCATTGAAACCTGCTACGGGATGCGAAGAGGGGGATGGCAGCAACCAGGCACTGCGAAAGGGCAAAGCTGGCGAAAAAGCGAGAGGGACAACACATCCATCGTTTTATCAACACCGGGACGAGAAACAAAGATGCCAAATATGTAATTTCCCCGAAGCTCCTGCCCGGGAGGTGAGGTGTTATCCCGGCAGGAGACAAAGAAAATCCCTTTCCCGGCACCGGGCGGACAGGACGGTGTCCCGGCTCGGCCCCGCGTTGCCACCACAGCGGGCAGGACCCGCTGCTGTCCCCAGGCCCGCTCCGGGAGCGGCCGTTGTCACCCTGCGGGCCCGGCCCGGCGCCGGGACGGGGAACACCGCGGGAACAGGGCGGGAAAGGCTGAGGCGCACCCGTGCCAGGGTCAGAGGACCGGGAGGGCGACAAGGCCCAGGCCCGGGGCAGGTGACAGGGGCAGGCGGCGCTCGGCGCCCCGGGCCCGGCGCGGCGGGGCCGCTGCGCGCTCGGGCGGCGCCGCCACACAAAGGGAGGCAGCGGCCTCCAAGCTCCGGCCCGCGCC
>VZRR01002906.1:176630-191982 GCA_013398015.1 Oreocharis arfaki
GGTGTGTGTATCAGCTGACGGGCGCGGTGCGTTGCAGAGCTGAGGAAGGCGAGCAAGAGGCTGAGCTGCCACAAGCGCTACAAGATCCAGAAGAAGGTGAGTCCCGGCCGCGCGCGGCCCCCGCCGCTGCGTTTTGCCCTACATTGATGGTTTTGGCCTTAGACTGAGAAGGTTTTATTGTTCCTGCCTTCAGATCAGAGAACACCACCGAAAAGTCAGGAAGGAGGCCAAGAAACGTGGACACAAAAAGCCCAGGAAAGATCCCGGAATTCCCAGTGCTGCGCCGTTTAAGGAAGAGCTTCTGCGGGAAGCGGAGCAAAGAAAGCAGAGGGTAAAATACAGTTTGTGGTAAAGAGGATGAGGACTGAGAGCATCCCTGTCTTTAAGGAAGCTGTATGTGCATAAGTGTGCACTCAGAGGTGCAGTCATGGTGGATGGTAGATCGTCCTAGTAGACTCCTATTTTTATTTGGAAAAATAATATATTTATTTCCATCATTGTACGGTGTGCAACGACTTGCTCTTTTATTTTGAACCTTTGTTTCCTCACTGTGCATATAAACATGTTGGAAGTGGCATTTCTAATGTAGTCAGAATTGCCTGTGCTGCTGGGAGACAGAGATGTCCCATCAGAGTGCTGGGAATTAAATCAAGGCATTTTGTGATTACACAGAAAATAGGGATCTGCTGTCTGCAGTGTGGACTAGTGTGACGTGGGAGCAGCATCTTTATCACCTGTAGTGGTTGCTGCAGAGCTGCTCTTTTGGGATCAAGCTAATGGGTGGTTGCCTCTGGGTAGGATGCAAAAAAAGAGTTCCCAGAGTCAGGTGGACAGCCAGAACCTCTAACAGCTGTCTCAGGAGCTTGGGTCAGAAATGGGGAGAAAGAACATTCTTCCTTACCACCTTCAAAGATGTTTTATCTGGCTTGGGTTTTTGTTTGCAATCAGCTTGAAGAACTGAAACAAAAGCAGAAGCTCAACAGACAGAAAGAACATGAAAAGAAGAGGAAGCTGGAAGCTAAGAAGAATGCAGCCAAAATCAAGGAAAAAGCAGAGGGAAAGGTAGGTGTCCTGTATGGTTTTGGTTCTTTATGAACCTACAGAAGCCATCCTGAAACTGCACTTTCTTATACAGCATGTTACATTTTACATTTTCGTGCTGAATATGCACACAAGGATCAGACAATAATTCTTATTTAAATAATTTCTTTCTGGTTTTATTTGCTTCAGGAATCTTCTGGGAAATCTAAAGGAAAGACTAACAAGCTGCTGAATAAAAATTCAAAGAAATCATTCTGCAGGGAGCTCATGAAGGTGAGCTTTAACTGGTTTTACATCATTAGATGAGAGTCAGCAATGAGAGCACTTGTTATTTTCCTTTTTTTGTATTACTGTTTAGAACGTGGAGTTTGTCTGTGGTAAACTAGAACACTGAAGTAAGGGATTTTACAACAGAAAGTGTTTACCACTATTTTCGTAAGCCACAGCTATTCCAGAGTTGTCATCTGGTCTGTGATGACTTATTTGAATCTTGTCTCTTTTCTGCCCCAGGTGCTTGAGGCCTCAGATGTGGTTCTGGAGGTTTTGGATGCCAGAGATCCAATGGGCTGCCGGTGTCCTCAGCTGGAGCAAGCTGTCACCTGCTCTGGAGGAAACAAAAAGCTGCTGTTGGTTCTGAACAAAATTGGTAAGAAACACAGGTTTTCTCAAAGTGTTACTGCCACTGTGGCTCTGTGGTAGGTGAGCTATGAAGAAGATTTTAAAGGAATCTGAGATTCCATTGAAGACATAAGATCCAACTCTGAGCTCACTAAAAAGGCTGGAAATATACTGAGTTATCAGCAGCTAAAAAAAGAAAATAAAATACCAAGAGCAACAGCAAGAGCAGAGGGAGCTTTGTAGTAGAGTAGCCTTTGGAGGGATTGTGGGATAATCCTTCACAGAACATCACTCTGTGCCATACAAAGTCTTCTAGCAAGACCCCAGCATCAAAAACCTAATACAGAGGCCAGAAATGTAATTGTGATGTGTTCTGCTCAGGCAGAAAAAGAGACACTGGCTGCCTTTAGGGAATGTACCCAATGCTTCGCTAGAGTTCTCAGCCAAACATTATTTGTCATAATAAGATTCATTTAAGGAGTGAAAGAACTGTTCTTCTTTCCAGATTTAGTGCCAAAGGACAACTTAGAGAAATGGTTGAATTATTTGAAGAAGGAGTTTCCAACAGTTGCTTTTAAGTCAGCAACAATGATGAAGGACAAGACAATGGTAAGGGCACTGCAGGCTGTCCCATGAGGAAGTCCTGTGTGCTTGCAGTCATACGTGTTGAGACATCTTTGAAGTTCCTTTTCTCCTGGTTTGATTGCACTTCTGTGACTGCTGGATGTGCCTTTACACTTCGACTGAGCTTTGCAGTACAGTGGGGGAATTCTTACCATTGAAATTACAGTAGATGAATAAATCTAAGTGTCCATATTTTATCTTCCTTAATAGCTCCTGACCACGGGATTTTTTTGCCTTTGAATCCTGTAGCAGGAACAGGTCACAAAAAGACGTGCTCGTGCTGATTTCTCAGAAACCTCCCAATATTTCGGAAGCAAATGCCTTTTGAAACTTCTTCAAGAATATGGCAAGACCCAAGACAAAGCCATTCAGGTTGGGGTAGTAGGTGAGTGTTTGGAGAAGCAGGAGGAGTTTTCTTCTCCCTAAAGATTTGGGATCCTGTAGATATCTGACTGGGTAAAACTGCTAAAGCCTGGTTTGCTAATGTGCTTTCTTAGTCATTGTCCTCTGATCCAAGGCTCTCAGTGTTGTAGTACTTCAGCTGACAGTGATCCATGGAGCACTTCCATGTGTAGCATGGGGATCTGTGGGAGCACAGGGAAGGCAGGATATGTGCTCCACTGGCACTGCCTTCCTCTTGCCTGACAAAAATCCCACTGAAAGAAGCACCACAAGTCTTACAAGTGTGAGAAATGAGGATACATTCTTTGTCTTACTTCTGTAGTGAAGACTTCAGATCCAACTCTGATCTCACACTGATGCTGTACCTTAGCAAAGATACCTGGAAGAAGCAGTTTTGATCAGCGTTAAAAGCTGTTTTCTTATTTAACTTACAAGGATTTATGTGATTTTCCTCAGGTTTCCCTAACGTGGGAAAGAGCAGCATCATCAACAGTCTTAAAGGAAAGCGTGCTTGCAATGTTGGCCTGGCAAGAGGTGTTACCAAGTAAGCTCAGTCTGATAAAAGCTGTTCCTTTCCTTTTTTGTTGTGTTCCAGGTACCTTGAGTTTGTGTTTCAAACCAGTGTGCAGTTTTAAATGCACATTAAAATTTGCAAGATGAAAGGTACTGATCTGTGTGATGCCAGCCCAGCTCTTATACAACGTATAAACATGATGTTTTGTGTGTTTGAATTTCTGTCCTACACAAAGCACGTGATGACAAAACACTGAAACTGACTCTATGAAGTACATTCAATCCAACACTGAGCTTTGTGTCTTGCATCCCTCGCCATTACCAATCCTTCACTGATTATCTTCTCACAGTGATTTTCTCTCTGAACAGGTCCATGCAAATTGTGCACCTTGATAAGCAGACAAAGATGTTGGACAGTCCAAGTATAATTGCAGATCCTTCCAACAGTGCCCTGGCTCTGGCCTTGAGGAGTATCATAGACACTGAAGGATCAGACTCAGCAGATGTGCTTGAAGGAGTAAATGCCATCATAAATCACTGCAGTAAGCAGCAGGTGAGCTCCAACACTGCTTTTAAGACCTCATCACACCATCAGAGAGTGAAAAATGATGATATTCTTTCTGTGTCCTGTAGTTACAGTGAAGACCTCAGATCCAACTCTGATTTCACTCTAGTTTCAAGCAAATTAACCTCAGCTTAATTGCCTTCCAGTTCTGTGAGAAGTGTTTTCACAGACCAGTGTGCTGTCTCTATACACCCACAAGTCTGGGTGAATGGCAGATGAATTTGTTAATGAAGTAGGCATTTTGCTTTGTAATGTTTACTCCCACATGCAAGAGAAAACCGGCTTTTCACTTGCTCTGTCCTCACTGTTACCCAACTCAATTTGCTCTTTTATTCCTAGAACTATGAGAAAGGTGGGCATCTCTTTCTGAATGTGCTGTTTTCTTTTGCCCTAGGTAATGATGCACTATAATATCCCAGATTTCAGGGACCCTGAAGAGTTTTTATCTTTACTGGCTCAAAAGAGGGGCATGCTGAAAAAGGGAGGTGTTCCTGACATAGAAAGTATGGCTAAATTAGTGCTTTGTGACTGGACAGGGTACGTATGCTGTGAACTTGCTCTATGCTGCTCACCTTCTTCTCACTGTTAATCCAGCACAGCAGAAGCACCGAGTCCAGCAAAGTACTTAAAAAGGAGAGGCTGCTTTTTTCCCTTCCTTTCTCACATTTTACTTGAGTAGAGAGCTGGATTGTCCAGCAGATTTAGAGAATGCTATCCACAGATAATTTTCTAAAGTAGTGAAGGACACACGAGAAGAGTCAAAGCCTGTGGCATGTGCCTCCATAGACAGTTTGCTGACTTAGGCTGTAACTCTGTTATGGAAATCTGCTTTCCTCTCAAATACCAAGTCCATGTAGTCCTGTTCTAGACAGGAAAGGATGTAGCAAACTTTCTGTGGAAGCTTAGGGTGGTTCCTATACTGTGAGGGTAGGAATAAATGTAACTCAGAATCAGTAATTGACTGTGACTGCCTCCCTTGCTCAAGTGGCAGCTGCTTTTACAGCTCATGGTTTTACAGGTGACCTGTGGTGACAGTGTGCCATTGCTTTTTCCTCTCAGGAGTAGGCTATCCACTTAACACTGTTGACAACTTCAGAGTCAAATTTAAATACACTATTGAACTGCTGTTAAACTGATATTAGTAAAGGAGTAGTTAAACTGAGCAGTTTGAGAACTTTATGCTCTGGGTTTTATTTTTAAATACAGTGACTTAACTATGTTATCTTCAGTTGTTTTTTAATGCTGATTTTTATTTTCTCAGAGCCAGAATAAAGTACTACTCACAACCTCCAGGATGTCAGAAACCACCACCTTATCTTACAGAACAAAAAACAGCTGAAATGCAGGAAGGCTTTAATTTAAATAACCTAGAACAAGAAAACAGCAACACTGTTCAAGGTAGGACTGTTACTGTAATAGGCTCCCATTAACCACACAGTCACAGAATGGCTTAGGTTGGAAGGGGCCTTAAAGACCATCTTGTTCCAAACCCCCTGCCGTGGGCAGGGCCACCTTTCACTCCCACTCAGAGCCACATCCAGCCTGGCCTTGACCACTTCAGGGATGGGGCAGCCACAGCTTCTCTGGGCAGCCTGTGCCAGGGCCTCAGCACCCTCACAGTAATGAATTTTTTCCTGCTATTTAATCTAAACCTACTTAGATAAACTTACTTATACTCAAATCCAAGTTTTCCAGCTCCTAGCAGTTTTCTGTAGATGCCTCAGGGAGAGCTTTTCTCAGAGAATTGTCCTTGCCTTGGTAGCAGAACCCTGTGTGGGAGCCCCGAGGAAGAAGGGGAGGGGGCAGAACTGCAGTGTCCCCTCTCGGGGGCTGGGCATTACATCTGTGCTGGCTGACAGGGGCTGAACAGACATTTCCTGTGTTTTCTGCAGCTTTAAAACACCCCAGTCCAGCAAGCAGCATTGTTTTTCAGTCAGCTGGTATGACAAATGGCACAATAGAGGAAAATAAAGTGATAGAGGAAGGATCAGAGTGGGCAAACATGGAAACAAGCAAGGAGGAAGAAGAAGAAGAGGAAGAGGAAGAAGAGGAGGAAGAGGAATTCACAGAAAGTGATGATGATGAGGATGATGTGGAAGATGATGATGATGATGATGTCAAAGAGGTAAATGAGGGTTTCACTAGGGTTGGGCTTTTTTCCTTATTTAAATAAGGAAAGCAACATGGTTCCAAGTCACCTGGCCTCAGCAATGAGGCTCAGCTCTGCAAGGGGACACCCACACTATCCCCAGGCTCTGTTAGGATTCATTTGCATGGGAGATTTTATTAGTGATATTTAAATATTGTCTGACCTTTGACTTGTAGGAAAGCCAAGTTCAGGTCGCCAGAAAAACAAAGCCTGGAAAACGACAAACAAATCTTAGAAATTCCAAAGAGCAGGTGGCAGGTGTGTATTCAGAACCCTGGCTTGGAGGGTGGGCTCTGGTGCTCCAGCACTTGCTCAGGTTTCACTAACATGTGATTTTCTCTTCTCAGGAAATGAACGTTCCAGATCACTGTCCTTCAGCTTAGATAAACCAGCAGATGAAGATGATGCCTATGATTTTAACACAGATTATGTGTAACAAATCAGGTGGGAAGGCACTGTTTGGAGAGTTACTCCTGGCTTTCAGAACAGTCAGGAAGACTTGGGTTGCAGCAGAAGCTGGAGGTGTGCTGCATAAGCAGAGCTGCTGCAAAGACTCAGTTGGTGCTGTGTCAAATAATGTACATAATAATGCATCTCCCTTGATAGTTCCAGATTTTATACAGGTCTAGGAAACTGATTGTTATTCAGCTTTAAGTAATAAAGTTGATTTCCTATATTAAAGCCTATTTAAAAAATTCCTAATAGACTCGCTTAGTCTGTTCATTTTGCCTTATACAAAGACCTTTCAAGAGGACAAACCCTTTGTCTTTGAAAAAAAAGATAAATGTTTCATTTTAGTCACGTTCAAACTAAATTTCACAGTAAATTTTCATTCCTGCACAAAACCTGAGTTTTCCTAGGGGATCACAAAGATTTGACCCCTAGAGCATGACTTTAGACAGTAACTTTTCAGTAAATTTTTGGAAAACTTGTAGAACTTTCACATGTAAAGGTTGGCTAGAAAATGCTCCTTATTTCAGCTAGATATAAGGTACTTTTTCTAAACACTGTTTTATGATAGGAACCTTCGCTGGGAATGGTAACTGAGATTATATTAATAATCCATCTCCACTGGGGAACAAGTTGATTGATCTTACAGTGCTCTTGAACAAGAGTGTTGTTTCCCGATGGCACCTGTTACTCCTGGCAGTAACTGGTAAATATAAAGCAAAACCCTGCCCTGTGCAACAAGGATGTGCTACCATGCTCAGCCTGTGGGAGAGCAAGAGAATTGCCAAGAGGCCCTGCAGCTGCTCAGAGAATTAAGCATATATAATAAATGCCTGACACTAAATATCTCCCGTGCATCTCTTTTCTTCCTATTACCTGAAAGGTATGATTCCTGTGCTCTTTGATAAATGTGTTTTCCCTCAATGTATGCTGAGGCATAGTCCTCCCAGGCAGCTTAAAAAGGTGTCAAGTGCAGACACAAACAGGCAGTTGCTTTAAGCCTGCTAAAACAGAGCCTGCTCAGTTGAATTACATTGGCATCAGCTGATCCAAATAAAATCTTTCAAAGTTGGTAAGTGAATTTACTTCACTATTCCTAACTGCTTCAAGGACAATAATGGTTCTTGTTCATCAAAACCCAGGAAAAGAAACAATAGGTAGCAAACCAGATCAGCGCATCCATGACAGAAACAGAGCTACAGGCAGTGTCTGCAATGAGAAAAGCAGTCTGAAATCCTTTTAAAGCAGAACTAAAATCATATTCAGTCATGAACTAGTCCTTTACCTCTGCTGCCCTGTGTTTCAGACCAGGCAGATGCAGCTGTTATTGCATGAACACAAAGCCCTTTGTCTGAACATCTTCCCCTGAGGGCTCTTCACTGGCAACTTGAATGCAAACCTCTGTTAATTGGAATAGCTGGCACAGTGGCTGCTGGGATATATCGGTTCAATAACTACCACTCAACAACACAACTATAAAAAACCAAACCAAACCAAACCAACTTACCTGTAGCACAGGTGAGGGGCAGCTGGCTGCAGAGGGCACAGGCATCTCACTTGATGAGTTCCCAAATGGGGAAAAGCACAGCAGGAAAAATTCTAGCAGAGCCAAGCTCACTCGAGAAAACTATGAGGAACTCAACAATAACAAAATTAGTCTGTAATTCATACAGCCTGGTCCCTCAAGTAAGTATTTTGTGCTATTTTAGAATTACATTGCTTTCACAAAGACGAGATCAATGCACTTTGGCTTTAATCACTTGCTACTGTGTCTAAGTACAAAGGAAACATTTCCTAGATCAAGACTGGAATTCGATTGCCATTTACCCGAGGCTGGAGTCAGCATGTTACAATTAGCTTTATTTTTGAACAAAGTTTCATCCACCACTTTACAAAAACTCATTTAGTATTCACTGGCAGTTAAAACCATTTTGCATAGTGAAATAATACTTGAAGGATCCATCTTTCAAAAAGGATTCAGTTTTGCAGAATTCTGTAAGAAAGACTTAAACACAAATGGTAGGGGGGGAGATTTCATGCAAGAAAGGGTTGTCGAGAGAATTATTTCACAGGATAACAAAACAAACAACAAAACAAAACCCAGAACAAAACCCAGGCAGCTCTTAATTACAGTACATTGCTGTGCAAGATTTGCTGGTGCAAGGACCAGCTACATATGTATCTTGTTCTTAGAAACTTTGTTTCTGTAATTGACAAAATGATCCTCCGGTAGAAGACTCGTAGTAAAGAACAGGAGAACACAACTGAAATGACATAAACAAAAGTGCTCGTTTGTGGAGACCTTCCCTTGTTTTCTGTCGTGCTGCTGGAGTAGCATCTTGTGTCACACAGGTGACATGAGCCTCCTTTGGACCTGTGCATTTCAGAACTGCACCTGAGTAAGTGCATCACCTTGTGCGTCAGAAGGCAAGGATGGCTCTGTAATACAAATGGGCTAAAAAAAATGGTTCTGCTTGGCTCCAGAAGTTTCCTGAGAAAACATCATCATTTATTCAAGCAGACTCTACTTTGCTTCGTAGGCTTCCGAGTGTCTGCGGATCAGGTTGAACTTGCCTGTAGGGTCAGGGACATACCACTTCTCCCAGACTTCTGCATAGGAAGCTGTTCTTCCCCAGGGTTTGAAATGTCCATTCCAGTGGAGCAGCTTGGCAGCTTTCACAAACTGAGGAGAGTACCTTTTCCCAGCACTAGACCCTTCAATTGAAAAAGAAGTATTAGTGTTCGAAATAAAGGCAACAGATACACCCACAGGCAAACATTAACTTCAAAACAGAGGATTTAACAAAGGAAATCTCATCATTTATGAAGAAAGGAGGTAACAGGGGAGACAGAAATAAGGGCAAAGTGAAAAACAATCAGGTGCAACTGAATGCCACTTTGATCTCTCTCACAGTGTCTATTTTCATACACTGCCTCAGCTTCCAAGTTCTTTAACACCAGATGAATACAGCAGCCTATGTATTGTTCATCAGAAACATAACTTGGAAAAGCTCTCCCAGCACTGGGGTTGTACCAGGAGAACAGACATGAATGTCTGCTCTTCTCAACGGTTTTGGAAGGAACACCTTGGATCACATCAGGTACAATATATTTGTGAAAAATGAGAAAGATTCTGTGAGTTAGTCAATTCAAGAACTAACCCCCAGCAGTTTGAGAAAGGCTCAGGCCCACAAGCCCCAAGATGGTATTGCAAAGCTATTTTTCCTAAAGAACAAAGGACAGAACAGGGGAGTAAAAGCTCACTTTGCTGCATCATCAACAAGGTGTCCAGCTACAGACCTGGAAAAACACCCTGGGGGAGCAGCATCACAAATGTTTCACACGTACCGAGATGTCGGACGTTCCACATGGGATCAATACTGGAATGTTGCTTGTAAAATACAATTAGCAGTGGAGGTGTTGTGATGCTGCCAGCCAGAGTCTTACTGTAGAGTTCTTCTCTGGAAGTTAAAAAGGGTGCTGATCAGTTGATTTGCCACTTGCAGCAGCACGACAGGAATGCAGAGATACACGTGCAGCCCTCCATTCAAGGGGGAAATGCCACCAGCAGAACCCAAGCCCTGAGCTGCTGGCAGGCCCAGCCTGGGGTACTTACACCACATTAAGTGCCATCCACTTCTCCAGTTGTTTAGTGATGTTCTGTAATTTCCATTCAGTCAAATTGGCAACGAAAACTCCGGGATTGAAAGAACAGGTGTTGGCTTTCATGGCAAGCTTTCGGATAGTTTCTTTTTTGTAATCTAGAAATCCAATGTAATTATACTGGGGGGAAAAAAAGAGAGTAGAAGTTAGCTTAAAATATGGGGAAATTCCTAAAGAAAAATTCTGCACAACTCACAACAGACAGGCATAAGTTGAAGGTGTTAGAGCAAATATCTCTTCCTCTAAAATGAGAGAAAGCAAGCTTAATAGGTGTAATGTTTTAAAATTGTATCAACTACATATTTTAAAGAATGCTGCAGATGCTTAATAATACCATATTATTAATATGGTACCAGTCTCAGAAAAAGTACTTTTTGTACATTCAGAAGTGAAAAATTGTCCCTCAGATGTTCTCAGACCTCCTGCTGTTCCACAATGAGAATTACTCTCATTGTAAAGCACAGCAAAAATTCCAAGTAATTTACTGTGCCTAAACAGAAACTGCAGGTCCCATTTGTAAAACTGGTTTGGGCAGGGACAGCCACATGTTTAGGTTCAGAGCATTTGGAACATTCCCAAATGCCTGAGATCTACAGTATTGTTATCACTGAATAAGACTAAAACTGACCTGATTGCCTGCTCCACGGACAGCAACTTTACTGCTGGTTGAATCACAGTCATCTGAAAATGCAGCTGCATGTCCAGGTTTCAATGGAGTGTTGTAAAGTTCAACAATATCATCTGGAAATGGAAGTAAGCACAGGAAAATCAAAAGCAGTCCTGACTTAGGGCCGAGTTAGGCTTTGTTCAGTCCATTGTTACAGCAGATAAACCTACTCAGTTTAACCCAACTCACTCAAAGTTACAAAGTTTGTGCAGAAATGTCTGGGTTCTGTGAGAGATGAGATCATGACCTCAGCAAAAGGCCAGTGGCAGCTAACAAAGGTGCCATACCTTGCACTATTACATCATCATCCACATAGATGACCTTCTCTGCATGAGGTACCAAGTTGGGCAAGTAGAATCTTGCAAAGGTTAACTGTGAGAACAGCAAAGCAAGAGAAGTGAAGAATTAAATGAAAAAATTGTCCAAATAAATATGAAATCGACTGCTTTTTCTGGGACTTAGCTATGGCACTAATGTCCAAGACAACTTCTATCAAGAAAGTAAAATAGGCAGCAATATCCTACAAGTAATTTAAAATAAACAGGTTCCATCAATTCCTGGTTTACCACGAATGTATGCATTGATAAACTAACTTTAAAACTGGTCTATATTGGAATTTATTATTTCTCCACACAGACCTGCAGCATCTCTAAGGTTTTGGCAAGCTTGACATGCCAGCTGCTGTGTTTCACTGTAGGTAGCAGCAAAAAATGATCCTAGGCATGCATATGTAAATATTCAAATCCATCTCTCAGTATCTAGAAATTAATTTTTACAGAAATTTAGGAATTTGGTTATGAAAGATTGCTTCTATGCTAACAGATTTGGTTTTGATCTCTAGCTATGTTCAGAAGCCAGCATCAAAATATATTATTATTAACTACTAATTGCAAAAAGTAATCAACATCATCCTCACTGGTTTGAAGGTGTCTGCCTTTTGGGGATCCACTTGTACTTTGCCTTCTAAGACACGAGGGTCAAAATCCAAAATTTGGTATCTCATATTTTTCAGAGGAGGGCTCCTCAGCCACATCCTGCAAGCAGGAGAAAGGCACAGATCTTGTTAGGTAATACAAAACCAGGTGAAAAGCAAGAAATCCAACTGACAGTGACACAGACCTGGATGTGGCCACTCACTTCCCTACCCAACTAAGACATCTGGGATGTAACTGATGCTGGCATTGGTGCTGTCCTGTGTGGCCAGAGGGGCATGCCCAGGGTCAGCAACTGCACACCTGGGACACGTGAAAGGTATGAGGTCCCTTCTTGTTTTACCAGAAATACACAGTCCTGTTATCACAGGCCCTTCCCAAAACCACCAGTGTGGACAGAAGGGGGTAAGAATAACAGGATCAAAGAACAATCTACAAAAATGGAGAAGCATGATTGCCAGCATTTCAACTGCTTTGATAAAATGTAGAAGTACCTCTTACAACCCTTCCACCAACAAGCTCCAACCTTACTGGTTGGATATAACCCCATATATAAAAGATGTCTCTTTTCCATCCTGAAGCCTGACCAGGAGGAATGGTGGGACTCCCACAGCAGCCTTGGCTGCCATAAGCAGCAGCAGATGCCTAATAATATTATATTATTAATATGGTACCAGTCTCAGAAAAAGTACTTTTTGTACATTCAGAAGTGAAAAATTGTCCCTCAGATGTTCTCAGACCTCCTGCTGTTCCACAATGAGAATTGCTCTCATTGTAAAGCACAACAAAAATTCCAAGTAAAAAATCCCAGCAGATGGGGCTGGGAGTCAGGGGAGTGCAGCTCCAGGGAAAGGCAGCTCCCTCTCTTCTCAGAAAAACACAAGTTCACAGTGTTGTGGGAATCCAATGAAAAGATCATTACCTCAAGTGATCCACAGTATCATTCAAAGTAACAATGTGGAAAACCACGTTGGATCTGGTGTGCTGGTAAATGCTGTTCATGGCTGCAATTGCACCCCCGAGCCTCTCATCCGACGCTGCGATGACCACAGAAATCTCCTTGTCATCCCTCTCCTCTGTCAGCCTCTGGGGAGCTGCAGGAATGAAATCTATAGGCTGAAGTCCTAAGGGACTTGGATCTGTGGAGTGCAAATGACATACTTGTTTTTATTATCAAATATTATTATTACCACACTAAAATTGCCAACGCTTCAATTATTTCTGCCATACACTCGGATGCCTGAGCTGAGGTGTGGATTACAGTGAGCCAGTATCAAACACTCAGAGCATCAGCTTTTGAGAATCTGAGATGCTAATGAATAGAATAACATCACATTTACAGAAAACTGCACACATCTAACCACACATATTCACACACAGCATGAGGTATTAAAAGGCTGAGCTACAGTAGTCTGCGTTTATCTTTGGTCCCCTCTGCCACGTCTAAAACCTCATAAACTTCCCCCTCCCATTCACCCAAACCACATGGTGGGTTCTGTCTGGCCAGAGCATGTGTTTTCCCACCAAATCTTAAAAATATATATATTTTTAAATTAAAATAAAACCCTACATACCTGACAATTCCCGTCTCAAGAAGTCACTGAGGCTTAGGAAGTTATGATGAATAACCAGCAAAAATATGACAACGGCCACTATAAGAATGGAAATGTTCACTGAAAATTAAGAAGAAAAAACTCTCAGTATAACCAGAGAAAGACTGAGAAACCCAGATACAAAAGATATTAAAAAAATCCAAAAAACAAGACAAACACATATTTACATACCTTTCCTTAATGTCATTTTTCTTTTCTTATTTTAGTAGCATAAGATTCCTGCAAACCTGCAAGAAAAAAATACAGCAGTCACTCTCAGTGCATTCTCCCATGAGGCATAGCACACTATCACAAGGAGTGTCACAACAGTTTCAGTGTCAAATGCAGTGACTGTTTCCCTCTGCCAAAGACATAAAACTGTATGGCACATTTTAACAAGTGAGCATGGTATCAGTAAGTACCTAACTACAACCACAGAATTACAGGATGGGTTGGAAGGAACTTTCAAGATCACCTGGTTCCAGCCCCTGCCGTGGGCACAGACACCATCCCCAGCTTCTCTGGGCAGCCTGTGCCAGGGCCACATCACCCTCACCAGGAAGAATTTCTTCCTAATACCTAATTTAAACCTGCCCTCTGACAGTTTAAAGCCATTCCCCCTTGTCCTGTCATCTGTGCCCTTGTCCAAAGTCCCTCTCCAGCTCTCTTGGAGCCCCTTTAGGCACTGGAAGAGGCTCTAACAGATCCACAACCTTCTCATGTTAGGGACCACCTCCCACATACAATGACACATTGAAAGATCTCACAGATAAAAAAGAGACATGCAGACCTTGCCACTTACTTCATTGACAGAAAAAAAAAAAAAAGCCAAACTCCTTCTGCCAGCCAAAAGTAATCTGAGAAGATCTGGAAAATTATGTATGGTTTCTTCACTGTTGAAACAATTTATTCAACTATCTGAACTGGAAGCACCCAAACAATTAGAAAAAATGTTATATGTTTCTTTCCACACTTAACCAACAGCAAGATTCTGGCGTTTATGAGTTTTAACAAACAGCATCCATTACATGCTTTAAAAAACATTACATTCTCTACATAAAATACATATATCAGAGTATCACCTGAAGTGTCATCACACGGAACAGATCACAGAAGGGGGAAAGAAGGCAGCACCATCATGTTATAGACGGGGATAAAACCACAACACTGACGCAATTTTGGGAGGAAATTCAAACATACTTGTTCATTATTTAAGGGTCAAGGTGGAATCAGAACAAGAGTTGTGTATCCTAGCATGTGAAGAAGTTCTCAAGTAACACAGTGAAAGCTCTCTAACAACACGCAGAATTCCAGAAACGGTGACAGACTTGGGAAATCCCTAAATTAAAACACCGCAGACTGTGCTGAGACTGTTACACGTATCAGAACCAACCACCTCCTTCCCACTGCTGCATTTCTCCCCCGGGGCAGACACACGGGCGGAGCCCGACAAACCCCTGCCCTGAGCCGTGTCTCGAGCACCACCGCACTGCTGGCACGGGGCGGGACACGGAACTTCGCCTGGGGAGCACAACGCCACGTCCCGCTGTGGAACGAAGCACTTTGCAATGCCCAGCGCCGGGACTGAGGCTCACACAGACCCGGCCGGTGCCGGTGCCGCACACAGACCCGGCCGGTGCCGCGCACAGACCCGGCCGGTGCCGGTGCCGCGCACAGACCCGGCCGGTGCCGCGCACAGACACGGCCGGTGCCTCACACAGACACGGCCGGTGCCGGTGCCGCGCACAGACACGGCCGCTGCCNGTCCCGCCCCCAGACCCAGCCGACGCCTCACACAGCCCCGGCCGGTGCCGGTGCCGCGCACAGCCCCAGCCGATGCCTCACACAGACACGGCCGCTGCCTCAGCGACACGCGGCAGCCGGGCTGGGGGCACTGACAGAACGGCTCCTGCACAGGGATGGTCACGGACCACAATAAAACACACACCGCGCCGCTCCGCTGGCTCGCTGCAGCGCACACCGCGCTCCCCGGGCTGCTCGGCGGGCACAGCCCCGTTCCGGGGCCGACGTGCCCGTGCCCGGCTCTCCCGCACCGCCCGCGGCGCCCCGGCCCCTCACGGACCATCGGCCCGCGGGTGCCCGCCAAGGTGCCTGACCGCCGCCAGGCGCCGAGCC
>VZRR01002909.1:3786-14305 GCA_013398015.1 Oreocharis arfaki
CCCGCACTCTCTGCAGTGCTGGGCAATGAACCCAGGTCTCCCAGCTCTTGATTAATTTGGCATCCCTGTCTGGTGCCTCTTCCAGCCCAGGACACCTGGGTCCCCTTCCAGCCTCCTTGGGTCTGCGCGTTGAGGGACCATAGCTAGGGATGCCTTTGCACTCCTGCTCCTGCACCCTGTGGGTGCTGGTCCCTGGAGGTGGATACCCATGGGTGGGTATCCAGGTGACATGCCCAAGAAGCCCTCCAGCCCACACCCCTGCATCCCCCAACAGCCCCCAGCCTTGGGAAGCTAACAGGGATCCTGCCAGGATGGAGCTGGGACTGGGTTGTTTTGTGTGATGGGCTGGTTCCCTGGCTGGCAGAGTGGCACTGTGTGGGCAGAGTGCCCCTCCAGCAGCAGGGGCTGGGGGGCATAAAGGTGGGTGCTGGGTTGGTCCCGTCTTGCATGGTGATGGTGTTGGCAATGAGACAAGCAGAAGGGACTCTGGGTGGGTGGGAATCAAAGGACCAGCTCTTTCACTAGTGAGGATAATTGCTGTTAATGAAGCCATGGAGGCTAGGGCAGGGTGGGGGGTACGTGCATAGGAGATGCGTCGGCATTGCTGGGCATCCCAAGGGGTCCCTGGGAGCGGGGGGCAAGGCCTCTTCCCGGGGCACCCTGCAGCACTGATGCTACTTTGCATATGCAAAGGAGCTCATGGCATCATTAGGTCTCGCTGTCACCCAGCAACTGCGGCGTGGGAGCCCCCGTCCTGGGGGAGCTTTTCTCACGGCTGCCGGGTGGGTGACGACACGCCTGAGCACACACACGTGCGTGAGTGTGTGCGTGTGTACACACCCACCCGGGAGGGTGGCACCAGCTCTGGGGGCTGCCCAGGGGCCACCCGCGAGTGGCCCTGTGGGAGCAGGTGCCCAGGGAAGAGGGGCTTGCACACACATGAACAAACCTGTGTGAGTGTGCGCATGATGGCTCATGGACCTGCATATGGGAACCATGTGCCCGTGCCTCTGCCGCTGCCGTGGCTGGTGGGGACATGCACGGCTGCAGGTGTGCACGTGCACGCAGTGCCATGACACACGCGCCCTCACAGCCCCGGGGGTGTTTGCACGCACATGGGCATGCAGTGCATGCGCATGCCCCGTCTCCCGTCTGTGTGTGCACTGGGGAGACTGAGGCAGAGAGTTTTGTGGGGACGTACCCGGCACCCCGACACTTTGGCACCATCTCTTTTGGCTCTGGTGCAGTGTGCTGGAGGAGAGCGGGGCGCCAAGGCAAGGGGGGGCCGCCGGGCCTCTGCTTAATCTCATTAGTCTTGGCATGAAAAGGCGGATTTACAGGGGCTCACGTCTTCATCTGGCAGCGGGTGGGTGGGCAGGGCTGGCGTGCTGCCAGGGGTTGCCCCCCCAGAAACAGTCAACTGGGGGTTCGGGAGGGGCACTGGCTGCCGGCAGCTGTGCCAAGACTCCTCCCTGTCCTCAACCCCCATGCGTGAACACACACACACACGCTCGCACACATTTGGATCCATCCTGCACTCAGTCGCACTTGTGGCATCAGCTTCCCCTTGCTGTGGGCTGTGCCAGACAGGGTGGGCACGGCTGCTCACACTGAGGGGACTCTGCACCCCGTTCACACTCCTCCAAGAAACACCTCAGCACACTCTGCCTATCATGTACCCCAAAACACAGCATGGCAATGAGACATCCCCGGCATGGGCACCCTTCTGGCAGCGCCCGCACGAACCCGGGTGGGCACATAGGCTTTTGTGCACATATCTGCATACTCACACACACACAAATACATCCCAGCATGGACATGTTTATCTGTGCACAGTCTCATGTGCACACGAGTTTGCACACACACACACACACACACGCATACAAGCATCTTCACCCCCTGTGTGTGCGGGCGTACACAGTTGTGCCCACACACACGTGCTCACAGGGACTCTTGTGCACGGGCACGTATTCACAGGAACACATGGAGATGTACCAACATGTCGGGAGGCACGAGTGTGCAGACGTCTGTGCACACACACACACATCTGCACACACGTGTATGTGCTCACACACATCCATGCACACACCTGCGCATGCACATTTATGCACACATATGCATGCACACACACGTGCACACACACACACACTGCACACACAGGCACACACGTGCATGGATGCACACATGTGCACATAAATGCACATATATGTGCAAACACAGGCACATGTGCATGCACAGATACGGCATGTGCATACACACACACGTACACACACACACACATATGCACACACACACACTTATGCACAGACACATGCACACACACAAACATATGTGAACACACACAGAGAGTACACGGGCACGCACCGGCAGGGGGCAGCAGAGACTATTTAAAGGGGTCGAGGCGGTGCCCCCTCCTTCTCCTGTACCCCCTATCTCCTACCCCATACCCCCCTATCCCCGGCCCTGTACCCCGTATCCTGTAGCCCGTACCCTTTGCCTCGGCTGCAGAGGGTGCAGCCGCAGGTGAAGGGATGTGGGGAGCATGGGTGGAGGATGAACCGCCACCCAGGGGAAACAGACAGGTCAGGGCTGAGTGTCTGGGTCTTGGTGCCACCTTGTTCCTGCTGATGAAGCCCCATGTTCCCCCCAGCCCCAGGACCTGGAGGCTCCTCCGGCACACACCTTCAAGATGACGAGCTTCAAGAAGGTGAAGGCATGCGGTATCTGCCGGCAGGCCATCACGCGCCAGGGCAGCACCTGCAGAGGTGAGCTGGGGCCGTGGGTACGTGTGTGCATGGGGACATGCCAGGGAGGTCAGGACATTGGGAATGTGTGCGTATGCCTGCATGCACGAAGATATGAAGGTAGGAACATGTGCCTGTGCCAATCTGTGCACACACACGAGTGCCCATGTGTTGGAGGGAGAGCTGTGGCTGTGCGGAGAGGGTATGTGCGGTGCCTTTGTGAGTGGGAAGGTGGCTGGGAGGAGAGGGTGGCCCGTGCAAGCACTTAGGTGTCACACATGTACATGGCCGTGTGCCAGCTTCATGCACGTGCAGTGAGTGTGCAGTGGCCACCACGTGGGTGCATGTGGGCATGGGTCTGTGTGCACATGTGGGTGCTCACCCCCTGAGTCCTGCTTGCTGCCCGTGGCACCCAGTGGGTCACAGGTGGAGCCGCGAGCCCTCGCACGTGTGTGGTGTCGCTGAGCCCCGTGCAAGGGGCGGACAGAGGAAACAGGAACAATGAGGCTTCCTGCGCTGCAGGAAACAGGCCCAAGGGGAACAGCGACTGGGGTGCGGCCGTGGCCTGGGCCATGCTGCGTGGGACCCTGGTGTCCCCTGGGGATGGGACATCTGTGTCTTTGCAGGGCTGCCCAGGCAGCGTAGTGGTGCCCTGTGTAGGTGTGTGTCCCCAGCAGTGGCAAACACGCCTGCACTGCCCATGTGCACATGCCCTCCATGGGGGTGTGGGTGAAAGCGTGCAACAGCAGTGCACGGGAAGGAGGGAGGGAGCACGGGCACTGGCAGCATCCCTGTGGTGTTCTCAGCCATTCCAGTGTCGATGCGAGGCCCCATGAGACCTGTCCATGCATGGCCTCCCTTCGTGCTGTTCACCTTGGGCACTGGGGCTTGCCTGCGTGCACACTCGCTGGCATGTTGGCACCATGTGTGCCCCAGAGCCACATTTTGTGCGCCTGCTGCTGTGCCGTGCTGGTGCCACCCAGAATGTGTGCGCAGCGGTGCGAGGTGTGGGCGTCCCTGCATGCGTGTGCACGTCCCGGCAGCCAGTGCCCAGTGCCAAGGTGCTCTGTGCCTGCAGTGTCAGGTGCCCCCCCTTCCTGCCCTCATGTGGGGTGCCCACAGACTGCCCTCCGGCACTGTTCCCCCTCCTGCCTCCACTAACCCTCTCTCCTCTCTCTGTTCCACAGGCTGCAAGCTCTCCTGCCACACCAAGTGCCAGGCCAAGGTAAGGCCAGTGCCCTGACGTGTGCCCAACCCTGCCTGGGGGTGCTAGGGACTCAGAGGGGGAATGCCATGGTCCATGCCAGCTGACCCCACTGGATGGGCACCCAGATGGGCTGGTGGCTTTGGGTTGGTCATGGTGGCACTGGTGTCACTGCTGGGTGAGGCTGACAGTGCCATCCTGCTGCCTGGTCCCTGAAAGCATGTGTCTGTCTGTGTACAAGGCTGGGTTTTGGGGTGCAGCCCTTCTCAGAGAGGACCAGCAGGCATCTGTGCCCCAGTGCCTGGAGCGGGGTGCCCTTTGCCAGGGTGAGTGCTGCTGCACGTGGGTGCCATGCGCCGCGGCTGAGTGCTGCCAGCTGCATGCACACAGGCTGAGCACCTCTGCCGATGCCCAGCCGGGGGCGGATCTTGCTGGCAGGAGACAGTGGAGCTGAGGATGCCCGCTGGTGCCTGTCTATTCAGCTGCTGCGCTGACAGAGGGGGACCCTACAGCAACCCAGGTTCTCCAAGGAGCTGGAGGTGGGCATGGTGCCCACCACTGCACTGCCGGGGCAGGGGAGGCTTCATGTTCTTAATCCCTGGGGAGGCGTGTGTGCCAGCTGTCTCTGGGGCTGGCATCCTGGGCGGGAAGAGGCTGGCATGCCCCAGGCAGACAGCGTAGGCTGGGACATGCCTGTTGCCGTGCCCATGCCTGTGCCCAGCTGGGCAGGGAGGGAGAGGAAAGGGGGGGTGCTGTGCCGGGGGCCGGGCACATGCTGGGCTTTGCAGAGTGCCACGGTATGGGTGGTGGTGCAGGGCAGCAGCCCTGGCACCGAGTCCTGGCTGGGCTGTTGGGGGAAGTGGGGGCCGCAGGCCCTGAGCAGGCCAGCCGAAGGTGGCTGGGAAGCTTAGGGGAGCTGTGCCAGCCCCAGGACCCTGTGTCAACTCTGGGCCACCCCGAGACTCTGTGCCACCCCGGGCAGCCTGTGCCAAAGATGCCAGGAAGGCTGAGGCCAGAGAAGGCGGCCTTGCCGGGCTGCTGTGGGGAGAGCTGAGAGGAGCATGCAATGAGGGGATGCCCGCGGTACGGCAGGCGGTGGCAGGGAGCATCTGCCAGGTTTCCAGGCAGGAGGGAGTGTCAGGAAGCATGTGTGTCTGGGTGTGAGCCCGGTGGGGATTCTCCGGTGTCTGATAGGGGGTTGTACACCAAGAGGGGGTTCATATCCAGCATCTGGATACACTGTGCACAGGGGCAGCCCGTGGCTTGCTCTCGCGGCCGGCTGCATTTCATTAGCCTCCATCACCCTTCCCACGCTCGCTGGAAGCTGGAGCCCCCTCGGTGGGGCCAGCTAGCCGAGGGGTGTGCTGCTGGGGGGGAGCGTGCATGGGGCCAGGGCCAGGGGCCTTCCGCGGAGCTCCTTTGGGCCAGCGCCCAGGGAGGGGCTCCTCCGGTCGGGCAAATGGCCAGCTGACTCACACGCCGGCTTGTTATTGTGGGGTCTCTGGGGAGGGTGCGTGTGGGGAGGGGGCTTGGCATGGAGCAAAAATGGCCTCTTGTACACCTGAAGTCCCTCATGTTTAACCCCTGCACCTCCAGGATACTTTGGAGAGGGAAGATGGATTCACCCCCAAAGTGCTGGCAGCTGCACCCCGCAATGCTTCCTCTTCCTGCCCTGGACATGCTGCCAAGGTCCTGGTGTCCCCTGGCTCTGGTGTCTCCTGACCCTGGAGTCTGCCCCACCATGCTACTGGCAGCGTCTTCTGCTTGGTCTCCATATTCACCCCCCTGGGACTTGCTCCACCTCTTTGTTCTGCCCCCCAGCATGGCCAGCTCCCAGCCAGCTGCATCCTGGCCCAGCCAGGGGAAAGCCCCCACTTACAAACCTCAAATGGAGGGGGGAGAGATGGGGTTGTGGGTGGGGTGTAAAGAGTTGTACTGCTGGTAGTCAGTGTGGGGTGCCAGGGTGTACCACAGGTGTGATGGGGATAGGGGGAGGGGGGCACTGGAGTGTATGTAGGGATACCTGGGAGCTTTTGGGGTGCTGGTGAGTGCCACCTCCATGAGAAGGCAGTGAGCAGGCAGAGCTGTACCAGGGAGGGCAGGACCTGTGCCCTGGCAGTGACCTGCACCCCTCAAGTTTCCATCCTGCCTGAAAGACACTGGGGGAACAGTGGTGGAGCCCACTGTCCTGTGGTGCCTGCGATGCTGGTGGGATGCCCGGTGCCCGTGGGTGGCTGTGGAGGGCCCAGGGCAGCTGCACACACATCAGCGGGGAAGCACAACACTGTTCCCATGCCCATGTAAGGCCCTTCTTGCGCCCTGAGCCTCCGCTCAGGGATTTTTCCTTGCTTAGCAAACCTCCCTCCCTCTCTCCAAGAGGGACGGTTGGACGGATGGACACTGGTATGTATGTGACACACACAGCCTGCCCCCTCCCTCCTTCCCTGCACCAAAACTGCCTGCCCAAAGCTGCGGGGGTGGATCTTCCTTTGAAAAGTGGGGAAACTGAGTCACAGAGCCCTGACTGGGGCCAGCAGGAGGCAGGGAATGTGGTGTGGGGTGCAGTACTTCTGTGGCTGCGTTCAGGCGTGGGTGAGCCCGTGTGTTGGCACGTGCTGGCAGTGGCACAGCCAGGATCTGATGGTGATACAGCTCTCCTGACCGAGGATGTTCTGAGCAGTGGGGCCATGCAGGCATGTCCCAAGTCAAGGGATATCCTGGGAGTGTCCCTGTCCCTCGGGATGCCTTCACTCTGACTGTGGCTGGATTTTGCCACGATGCTGCTTGGAGAGGCTGAGAAAAGATGGGGGACGATGCTGCTTCCTGTAATGGGAGCTGGCCCCGTGACGGACGGTTTGGCTGGGGCACAGGGAGCGCTGTGGTGTTTGGCTGCCGAATCCGCTGGCGATTGCTGGTGCTTGGTTCTGGGAAATGGCGCCTGTGCCAGCCTCTGGGCCTGGCAAGGCTCCAGCCTGCCCTGCTCGCCCCTGCCACACAGGGGCCCACTGGTGCTGGGGGAGTGGGGGTGCTGGACTGTGCCAAGAGGAGAAACTGAGGCACATCATGTAGCATGGGGCCAAGGGGTCCAGGGGTTGTCCCCCAGTGTGTCTTCCTGGGGAGCTGAAAGTGTGCATTGGAGCCATGCCAGGCTGCTGGGCCACGTGTGTACGTGTGTGCTGTGCATGTGAACACGTGTGAGTGCGTGACCGTGTGTGCTCACGGACGCATGCACGAATGCATGAGCTGCGGGGAAATGCACGTGTGTGCAAGAACATCCATCTGTGTGCATGGGCACGCTCACACACAGGCGGGCGGTCACATGTGTGTGCTCCCAGTTCACTGCCATCCATCCCTGCTGGCCTCATGCCAGGCCTGGGTTGTTTTTCAAGTGCCCCCTGCGATGGGACTCCAGGGGGGCGGGTTTGTCCATCATTAAACCGGGGGCTGGAGCAGGGCCAGGGCTGGGCAGCGAGGCATATCTCGGCCAGAGCAATCGCTCCCAGTGCCCGCGGCGTTGACGGGCCCTTGGTGGTGGAGGAACGCTGTAGGACTCATGGCAGGGTGCGTGGTGGTGGTGGTGGTGGTAGTGAAGGGGATGTGCCACCCCTCATCAAGCTGGGGATACCCCCTGCTTGTAAAGCAAGTCAGAACTAGGAAGGGAAACTGAGGCAAGGAGCGGTTGGCCACTTCTGGGCAGGCTTGACTCCTGGTGATTGGCACCTTGCAGCCATGCCATGGCCAGGGGCCCAGGCAGTGTTGGGGGGCATGGCCAGGCGGTGTATTGCAGGTTCCTGGTGGCTGTACCAGGAACAGGGGCTGCAAGGAGGGGACATCCACGTCCCAGCTGTGGCAGGCTCTTGCTATGGGACTTGTGGCTGTCCGGTCCCTGCTCCCTGCCCCAGCCACTCTGTCTCCTCCCGGTGCTGTAGAGGGGATGACGTACTGGTCACATGGGAACTGCCCGTCAGGTCCCTGTCCCCAGTGCCCCTGTTCAAAGCCACCCCCCAGTGCTTTGGCACGGGTAATTAGCAACATCCCTGGTCTCCACAACAGAGTGGGTGGGGTGTGGGGGGAAGGAATAGTGCAGGAATATGTCCTTGACCCCGGCATGGGCCCAGCTGGGGTGGAGGGATGGGGGGCTGTGGGGCTCAGCCCTGCCCCTGTGCTGTGCCAGGTCGTGTTTGTGCAGCAGGTCCTGGAGGGGGTTTTGTTTTTTTTTCCCTGCCTCTTTCCTTTTTCCCCTTCTTTACGTCACTGCCCAAATATTCGGCCTCTCGGCTCCAGTGGGGGGCCAGCTCGGCTGCTTGGAGGACTTGGGGCCCTCCTCTGCACCCTCGGGGTGCTGCACAGAGAGGGTGGGCAGGGGAGAGGGGATGCTGAGACTGGCCATGCTCGCTGCACTGGTGAGCACTGGCCAGGACGGGCCTGGGAGGTGTCAGATGAGGCAGCGGGGACCACCAGCCTCCCTCCTTGGCAGCTCCCAGGGCTGCATCCATCTTCCCAGAGCCTTGCTGTGGTGGGAAGCAGGGTCCACGCCCGCCTCATTTCCCACTGATTTTCTCCCTTCCCAAACCAGTTTGCATCCCCCATGGCTACCCGTCCTGAGACCTGCCCTGGGAAGAGTGCTGGGTCCCTGGGGACTTCCAGGACCCTTCAAGAGCGGGCACTGGTCTCAAAACAGCTGAAAGGTCTGGCTCAAGAGGGGCTCTACAGATCCTGCACTGGGGCTCATCTCCCGTGTGCTTTCATCTCTGTAGATGAACCACACCTGGGTACCTGGGTCCCCAGATCTCCTTTCTTCCACTGACATCTGGGGTAATGATGCTCAAGGGTGTTTGTTTTGGGTCACAGAGGAGCTGTTTCATGTGAGGGGTGTTTTGTCTGGGGGGGCTGGGAGTCACTGGAGCCACTTTGCAGACCACTGGACTTGCTCCCACTGGCACTTTGACCCTTTGGCTCCGGGAGATACTTTGGCGGCTGTAGTTCAAGGATGTTGTCAGGACTTCTCTGGCTGTGTCCTGTGAAAGGGACACGTCATGTTCCCAGGGGACAGTTCCTGTCACTGCCCCAGGGACCAGGACAGGGACATACTATCAGTGCACTTTGCTCACCCACTCATTTCCATCCCATTCAGTCGCTGATACTTTCCCATCTGGCTCCAGCTCTTCCTTTGCTGATGTTTCCCAGGGCCTGGGAGCCATCCTGTGGCCTCCTCCTGAGGAATTTGGGCTCTGGGGCCTGTGCAGGGGTCTGTGCTGGAGCTGAGCTGGGGTCCACGCTGTGCTCTGCTGGTGCAGGATGTTCCTTGCTCCTCCATCCTTGTTGCAACACTCATCTTTTTGGGATGACAGGTTTTTGTGGGCTGTGGTGATGGTGGGACTTGTTTAGGGGTGTCAGTGGATCTTGGCCATGGGGTTTTGTCCCTAGAGTGGTGGCTGTTGGGATCTGACCCTGTGCTATTGGGTGCTGGGGAGGGCAGAGGGGCTGGCTGGTGCTTGCTTGGGAGGGGGTTGAGAAGATGCCCTCCAGAGATGTTTGGCTCTGGCGCTTTGTCCTTGGTAGCAGGAAGGGTCCACAGTGCCTTTTGGTGCTCCCATCCCATGGCACTGTTGGGTTGCTGTGGAAACTGAGTCGCGGAGGGGCCGGGAAAGATCTCCTGGAACTGGAGTGTACTCACAAGGGTGGTGTCCCCTAGGGGAACTTGGAGGAGGGCAAAGGGAGAACCCCTTGCCACAGACCCCTCCCTGGTGACTTCTGAGGGGGTGGTGAGGTAGGAGGGGTGTTGGGGTCCTGCACCGCTCCAGCAGAGCCAGTTCCAGCCTTTTGGCTGAGCCCACAGCTTCAGGACGGAAATGCAAACAGGAACGGGGAGGCGTTGGGTGAGAAAATGTCAACAGTGCTGGGCCGGGTGCCTGGCTCGCCGCCTCCCTGGCCAGCTCGCCACTCTCTGGTGTTGCTGGTGGGCTTCCCCTCTTTGCTGTGGGGTCTCCTGGCCCTGAGCACTTGCTTGTACGGCAGGGCTGGGGCTGGGTAGCCCCAGGGGCATCCAGGGAGACCAGGGCTGCATCCATCGACATGCAGCCCCCCGAGGAGGAGGAGGAGGAAGGAGGAGGAGGAAGGGAGACGGGAGGAAGGCCAGGGGGATGCTGGGCACACTCCAGGTTTGAGACAGGCAAAGGGGGACTGGCATGACTTCACATGCTGAGGGACAGACGGGGCTTTTCCAGCATTTTGGCTTTGATTTTTCAGTCGAGAGGTGGGCTGATAAATCTTCACATCCTCCCCAACACTGGGGGTGTGGGACACCCAAGGACGATTAGTTGGGCACTTGGTCCCGCATATGGCAGGGGGGCACCAAGCTGTGCCAGGGGTGCCAGGCATGCCCCAAGCAGGGCCCCACACACCGGTCCCTGCCACCCCCCCGCCAAGGGCACAGGGACGCCGGTGGCGTCACGCGGGGCGATAAGGCCCCGACCCCGCTGCACCCCGCGCCCGCCGCGGCCCCTCGGCACCGGGTGCGAGGCGTTTTGAAGGGGGAGGTGGTGGAGGTGGGGGGGTAATTTTTTTTTTG
>VZRR01002909.1:15010-39429 GCA_013398015.1 Oreocharis arfaki
TCTCGCCGCCCCGCCAGGGCCGGTGCCTCTCGGGGTGCTCCGGAGGGGGACACACAGGCGCTGGGGTTTGCGTTCCCCCCCTCCGAAGTGCGCAGGGACACGTCCCCGTGGAGCGAGGACTGCGCGGGAAAGCGGGGTCCGCCCCCGGCACCCCGCTCCCGCCCCGCAGCAAGGGGGGCGATGCCG
This sequence comes from Oreocharis arfaki, assembly GCA_013398015.1. Lineage (NCBI taxonomy): Eukaryota > Metazoa > Chordata > Aves > Passeriformes > Paramythiidae > Oreocharis > Oreocharis arfaki. The sequence continues at coordinate 15,197 of VZRR01002909.1, forward strand.
GGCGCCTGTCACCTCCGCGGGGGGGGACCTGGTGGGGGGCAGCCTCTGGGCCGGGACACCCCGGCAGCCCACGGGTTAACCCCCCCTCGGCGGAAGGACCGTCAATGGTTAAACTCCGGGTTAATGAGTGGCGAGGCAGCCCCGGCGGGTGCCAGCCCCCCGCGCCGCCCCCCCGGGCAGGGATCCCCGGCCCCTCGGCGCCGCCGGGCCCGCAGAGGGTTAACTCCGTCAGGGCAGGTCCCGGCGCAGATGTTTTTGGGCTGTGCTTCTGGGAGAGGAAACGGCCGAGCGAGGGAGGCATCAGCCCGCTTGGGTTTAAGGGGAAAACAAGGAAAAAAAGAGAAGTGCTCCGTTCCCGGGCGCCTGAGCCCGCTCGGCGCTGGCGGCAGCCCTGGTGCGGGACCGGTGACCCCAGTGTGTGTGCTGGGGGACAGCTGGCAGGGACAGTGGGGTGACAGTGGCTGCGCCCCCTGAGTGCTCGTGGTGCTTGAGTCTAGGGGTTCTGGGGGGCAACCAAGCAGGCACCTCTTGTCGCGGTGTGGTGGCACTGGGAAGACGACGTGTGTCCTGTCTGGAGTCTGAGGGAACCCCCAGGCAAAGTGGATCGGTAGAAAACGCGCCTCCAGCTCTCACCCTCTCTAAGGAAGCCACTTTGTTAGTGATCCTTCTGGCCCCGGGCAGGGTGTTGGGCCTTGGAGCTGTGCTCCCCCACCCCCGCTTTTGGCGTCCCGAGTTGTGGGTCCGTTTGTCCCTGCCCTTGGCCACCCTCTTTCCTGCTTTTCCTCTAGCTGGTCCCTGGCCTCGTGCAGGGTATTTCCGGGGTATCCAGTCATGGTGCCAGCAGTCCCTGATCAGCATTGAAGCTTCTCTGATGAGTTTTGGGACACAAGAGAGAAGAGCAGTCCCACAGCCCAGCTCCTGGTTAGGGGGTAGTATCTTTGTCTCCACTTCTCCCTCCTATTCCCTCATCTCCTCAAAACTGCAGATGGGGGGACACCAGTTTTGGAGGTGCTACTCAGCATTTCAGTTTCACTGCAGTGTTTTCAGCTCTGTCCTGCAGGGCGAGGACACAGCACTGACTCCAGTCTCCATCTGCCTTGGGCCTTTCCCTCACAAGTAGAGCCCCTGGGCTCAGTAATGAGGGGCTAAGACCCCTTGGGGCAGCCAGGGCTTATTTTGGCACCTTAACCACTCCTCGAGGTGGGTTCCAGACCCATGGGCACTGTCAGGTGCCCCTGATGCTGGGAGGCAGCCCAAAGCATGCAGCAGGATCTGAGTGCACAGAAAGGGCTTTGCCTGATGCTCCACCAGAGGGGATCTATGGGAAGGATCCTGCACTGGGCTCAGGGTGGGGCACAGACTGCTGACAGGCTGGGGTGCTGACCAGTTCCACAGGAGTGCTCCTGCTCCAGGCAGTCCCATGTCAGAATCCATTTGTTGATCAGTCCCATGTGAGAATCCATGTACTGGCCAATCCTGTGTGGGAATCACTGCTCTCACCAATCCTGCAGGAGAATCACTGCTCTGACCAATCACCTGTCCGAATCCATGGATTGACCAGTCCTATGGGACAGTCTGTGGAGTGATTAATCCCATGTCAGAATCCATGTGCTGGCCAATCCTGTGTGAGAATCCATGCATTTACTAATCTCAGGTGAGAATCCATGCACAGACCAACCCCAGATGAGAACCCAGTTGCTGCCCAATCCCATGTAAGAATCCGTGCATTGGCCAATCCAATGTAAGAACCTGTTCACGGAGCAGTCCTGGTGAAACCCCCTGCCGCAGAGTTTGTCCCAGCCAGTCCTGGTGTGACTCTGTTCCCGGCCTGTCCCTGGTGCAGGAGCTGCTCCCTGGCCAATCCTGGTGTCTGGTTTGACTCCGGGGAGTTGGTGAGAGGATGGGGGGGATCCTGGTACTTTTTCTTGGGGAAGGCTGGTGCAGAGGAGGGCAGTGACCACATGCTCTCCCTTAGGCTGGTTGTGGGGTCCCCATGGGAGTGGGCTGAGGGGTGTCCCCACAGTGGGGTGGCAGCATACGTGGGGTGGTGCTGGTGGCAGAGCAGGACAGAGCAGGGCAGAGCAGGGCAGAGCAGGGCAGGGCTGTGGGGCCAGAGCCAGGCAGGCGCGTGCTGGCCCGTGGGGCTGGATCCAGACCTGCAGCTTCCAGATGTTGCCTTTTTAGGCACTGGAGCACAGCACATCCCTGCCTGTGGCCAGCTCTGTGCCGAGCCAGCGCCTGCAAGCAAAGTAGGGACGGTCCCTGTCCTGGTCATGTGGAGGCATCTCTGTCCCCGTCCTGACCCCCAGAAACACCCTTCTCCCCCCAAACAGGGTCAGGGATGCTACCTTCTCTCCCTTCCCCTCATCTGCACTTGGCAGCGCTGAGGTTGATTGCTCAAACTGCCCCGGAGCGGGACCTGCCCTTATTTGGGTTGAAACCAGGGCTATTTTGATGCAGCTGCCTCCATTGCAACCCCTTGAAGCTTCTCTGTACATTGTTTTTCCAGTCCTGCCCCATATCCCTGTGCCAGGGCTGCTGGCCAGGCCAGCCATGGGCTGCTGGGGACCATCACCCTCCCGGTGCACCATGTGTCCCAGGGTGTCTTGGGGTGCCAGTGGTGGCCCCCACGGCCACTTTGGGGTGGAATGGCTGGTGTCCCCTGTGGCATTTCATCCCTGATTTGCAGGGCTGTGTGTACTGGGTAACCTCTGTCCTGGTCTTGCTGCCGCCTTCCTGGTGGGGATGGGCCACAGGGCGGCTCCTCGTCAACATACCAAGGGAGAGACAGAGGAGATAGCATTTGTCCCAGCTTGGGGGACATCCCTCAAGCTCTTTGATGGCTCTTTGCCCTGTGGTACCCTCCCTGGTGCCGCTGGCATCTCTTGGGCAATGCAGGGGCTTGGCAGACTTAGTGGCCTCTGCCCTGGCATGGGTGGTCTCCAGGCATCCAGGGATGGCACAGTGACAGTCCCTGACCCAGCTGCAGAGTGGGCTGGGGATGCTTGGAGGGAAGCCTGGGAGCGGTGAGACCTCCGTGCCCCAGCATCAGCCCAGTCTGACTCACCCTGAGCCGCTGGCCAAGCCGCTCCCCTGCCCTTCGGCACATCTGCCAGTTACTCCCACCCGATGGGAGAAGTCCCAAAAGTAGCACCCCAGGGTACTGTAGGGGGCAGAGAGGGGCTGTGTGGTGCACGGGGTGCTGCCCCCTCCCAAGGACCCCCATGCCGGCGGTCTGGGGCTCTGTGTTGCTGCCCTGTGCCTCGCACTCTGGGGCTGTGCTGGGCAGGGTGGAGCTGGGGTGGGGGGGGAGCGGGTGTGCATGGAAACATGCCGTCCTCCCGCCGGGGACATGTTGCATAAACAGGAGTTTTGCCAGAGCTGCAAAAAATGTGAGGGCAGGAGCAGCCAGCACGTGGTGTGGGCAGAGGGTACCTGACCCCTGTGCAGGGCAGCGGCGTGACCAGAGCACAGAGCCCATAGTCCCTTATGCCTGGCAGGGGAGAAGGATGCTGCAGCTGGTCACACTGGGAATGGGGTAGCAGGGGTGCTGGAGAGGGAAAAACCTTCCCCAGCATCTCCAATTTGGTGGTCCCAACCTGTCCCCTAACAGTGTCTTGTGCTGTGAGGTGCCCGATGGCAGCTCACACTTTGCCCCACACTGTGGCTAAGAGAGGGCTTGGCAGGGCTTGGTGGCTGTGGCTGGGCTGGAGGGACTGGTGAGTAGGGGAAGGGCTCTGAGGATGGCTGGGGAAGTTGCTGTGGCCTGTGGCTGTCCCTGGGACCCCCTTTGCTTGAGGCAGGGTCTCGGGGTTAGCAGAGAATCGTGGGGTGCATGGGGAAGCGATTCGCAGCCCAGCTGGGATGTAGGTGGCACAGAGCTGAGATGAGCTTGCTTGGGAGGAAGTGGTCCCTCATGTGGGACCCCATGGGGTGGCATCACATGGGCTGAGCTGGCATATATGCTGCCCTAGCATTGTCCTGTGGGACACCAATGTGGCCACTGAGTCACATTCCTCTTTGACAACTGTGTTTCTGGACCGCAGGGTGGCTTGGGCAGGGGAACCACTTCCACACTGAAGGGAGTAGGGTGCCTTGCTTCCTTCTCTTGGGGTCCACATCCTTTCTGAGTAATGGGGCCATGAAGGTCTGCCTGATGCTGCCTTGCTTTGGGAGGGTCTGGGATGTCAGTGTCCCTTTTGACAGCATGTCTCCAGCTCCAACCACACCAGCTGGGCTGGCTTGCCAGCATCTCAGTGCCTGGCCATGGGAAGCATCTCTGCTGTGCTGGGGTCTATGTGAGGGCTAGGGTGGCTGGTACTGCATCTGCTCCTGGCATAGTAAGGGTCAGCACCAGCCCGGATATCGTCCGGCTCCGGAATGTTTATCGGAGCTCCTGGGGAAGGGAAAAACAAAAACCGCCACCCAAAGGAAGGGATATGCGTCAGAGATGGGCCTGGATCACCCACCGGCAGCCGGACGGGCCATGCTGTGGGCTGTGGGCCAGCGCTCGCCCGGCTCCAGCAGCCCAGCTGGGGAGACCCCAGCGCACCCAGTACTGCACTGATCCAGAGCCCGTTCCTGAATCGCAGGGCCCCTCCATGGAGGTTTGTTTTCCCCCAGCCCTGCTGGCATCTTGCAGGTTGGGGCTATAACCCACGGGGATGCTCTGCTGGAGCAGCATCTGGCAGTGGCCCTGGGCACTTCCACGGGTGCAAGGGTTGTTTTGTTGAGGGAGGAGGAGGGAGAGGAAGGAGGTGCTGAGGGAGGGAGGTGTGAGTGGTGGTTGCAGCATGGAGAAGGCTCTGAAGTGTCTCATCCCTGGGTACGAGGTGGATGTCTGCACTCCTCCAGCCTCGCTCAGTTCTTGTGAAACGGTGCCGAAGTCCTGTCGGGATCTATGGTGCAGAGGTCAGTCCCTGAGCTGCAGCTGGAAGGGTGAGGTGGAAGAGGGATCTCATGAGCTACTCTGCGCTGTGGCGGTGTGGCCAGGGACTGTCAGGGGTTTGCCAGCCAGGTGTTTATTTCTGAGCTTGGACATGTCAAGGGTATCGAGTTTCTCTAGGTATAGTGACAGCTGGTGATGAGCGAGGGAGCCCATCATCGCTTTCCAGCGGAAGGCTGCAGGGTGTGCCCAACCCTTTATGAGACATCAGAGAGTACTATCACTCGTGGCCACGGGGCCTCGTTTGCTGGGAAACTGATTTTTCTGCCTGGCAAAACTCGGGTCTCAAGGCAGCAGCTCGTGGGATGTGGCTGCTGGGAGGAANCGGCAGCTCTGCTGCGCCTCGTTCCTCGCATTCCTGGGCAGGGCTGCTGGGCGGCGGGGTCGGCGGTGGGGGCCAGCCGGCAGGAATGCAAACACCGGTGAGGGGGAGAAGAAAGGCCGCTGTGTCTGCCACGGCAAAGCGAAGCCTGGACCAGGGGTGTGCGGGTCCCCCTTCCTGTCCCACCCCTCCCTGCACCGAGGGATGCAGGGATCCCTGAGGACAGAGATGGTGGCTGTTCTGGAGGTTGCTGCAGTCCTGTATAGAGTGATACTCTCACCGGTCCCGTGGGGCAGGAGGGGTGCTCGTGCACGTCTAGCTCAGGAACTGGACTTCCCTAGGGAGTGGTCCGTTGTCTGGGGCAGGGTCTTCCTTCTTCTCTTTGAACTGGGGGCATGTTTGAGCCAAACTTGAGAGAGGGATGGAATCTGGAAACAGCTTTACGTTCCTGCAGTCCTTGTAAAACTGCCTTTCTGGGATGCGAGTGTGCCATACAGCCCGGGTTCCTGTCTCCTGTGGATGGGAAGAGTGGTGTCGGGTGAGCACGAGCCCAGAGAATCCTCAAGGGCAGGGAAATACAACCACAGGCACCCCAGTTTTTTTCCCTTTTCCAGCCAGAGGTGCATTTGTAGCCTGCAAACTTCCTCATGCCGTCAGCAGAGGAGGGCTGGGCATGGACCCTACCTGGCCGTGGGAGCAGTGTGTCCCGTGGTGGGGGAGCTGTGCATCTCCCCCCATCTCTGGCCCTGTAGCTGGGGCTGGGCGGGAGTCAGGGGTGCTTGCTGAGCATCCCGAGGGGAAGAGCACGGCAGTGTGCCGGGCACGGTGCAGGGTACGGCACAGCGCTCGTCGGCTCCGTCCGCAGCAGCGGTTCGCTGCCGGAGAACATTCCAGGGAGGCTGGCGCGGGGCCAGCGCCGCGGGGCAGGGAAAGGGGCCTTTTATGGAAGCGTTTCTGCATTAGAATAAAATCATAATAATAATGCGCAGGGGAAGGGAGCGGGAGGAGGAGGAACCCCTGAAGAAAACAGCGAGACAGGATGGGAACAGGCTGGCAGCTGGGGAGGGGAGCAGACTCTGGGCGTCGCCCTCTGGGGACCAGGATGGGATGGGATATGGGTGCTCCAAGTGGGGTGCTTGGGGCAAATCCTTTTTATGGCCCGGGGCAGGAGAGGCAGAGTGGGGTACAGTGGGTCCCCATGCTGCCGTGGTAGAGGACCAGCCCCTGAGTGGTATTTGCCACCTTGGCTCCATCCTGGGATGGGGCAGGGGGTGGCTGACTGGGGGTCACTGCTCCTGGTGGGGTTTGTAGAGGGCAAAGTGCCCCGAATCACACCCTCCCACTACTGTTGGCATCTCTGGGCCAACACAGGGCTAGAGTGCCTGTGCCCGCTGCCCCGGCACCAACGAGGCGCTGCCTCTCCCACCCTGGCATGCTGCTGCTTCCCGACGGACTGGGGTGCACGCAAAACCCAAGGTTAATTGTCAGTAATTGCCGCTGGTAATTAAGGTAACAATAGCCGGGCTGTTCAGCTGGCGGCTGCAGGAGCTCACGAGGCTGGGCTGGGGTTTGTTCCAGGAGCTGCTCTTGGCATCAGGCATCCGCCCTGCGCCGCGCCGCGCTGTGCCCATCGTGCCCACCCGGGCTGGGGCTGGGGCTGTCCTGGCTCCCTGGCCAAGGACAAATGGCACAGCTGCCATGGCCCTGAGCCTGCTCTCATTCCCAGGAAGCCAGCCTTGACCTTGGGGTGGTGCCTGTGCTCCTGCCTGGGGTGGCAGCAGTGCCCCTGTCACTTGTTTGGGTGGGTGCTGTTTTCCCTGTGGGGGGGAGTGGGGGCTGAATGCTGCATTCCAGCCTCTCCCCAGGCCGTATATTGGTCAGGGGTCTTTGGAGACTAATCCTGGCTCTTTTCTGCTTCCTTGCAGGCTGTGACCCCCTGCTCCCCCACTGTCAACTATGAGCTGGTAAGTGACACCTCCACTGTGAGTCATGGGTGACAGCCAGAGCTCTGGGGATGCTAAAACATCCTGCTCTGGGTAGGGGGCTTTCTCTGTCCTGGGGCTTCAGGATGCAAGTCTTTCACCCTCAAAACCACAGGGGTCCTGAGCTGGTGATAAGGGCACCCCCATTTTGCTGCTGTGCCCCCCACAATTGCTGGCTGAAAGGCATCCCACAGCTGAGCAGCACATGCTGGAGCAGCCCAGCCATCATGGGACTCCTGGAGCTGGAGCTTTCAGGGAAGAGGGGCTTGCAGGGTTGCAGAGAGGGACAGGCAGATAGGACGTGACCATGCAGGGCTCCAGGGTCCCCTGGCGCAGAGGGCCTTCCCTCCCTGGCCAGATCTGGGGCGGTTTCTTGCACACCCGGAGATGGCTGTACCAGATGTGCCTTTGGCTCGGGGCGTCCAAGGCCATGCATTTGAAGCTCTTGGTATTGTCACCCTTTACTATTGTCTCTCCTGGGTGTCTTTAATGATCTGCTGGGGTCAGGGCGTCGCACGGCCGTTCCCACCCTGTCCTCTCTGGACACCAGGAGAACAGCTGGATGCATCATCTCCGTTCACCCTGTCCTGGGGAGGGCGGGTGTGGGGGTACTGGGCAGACAGCCACAGTCCTTTGTCACACTGCTCCAGGCCACGACTGGGCTCTGGGGGTAACAGAGCACTGGGATGTCACCTGGAGCCGGGCCATGCCCAGCAAGAGGTTTGGGAAGCCTAACATGGTGGTGCTTACCAGGCAGCATCTTGCCAGCAGAGCAGCTCCCCTGCCCCGTCCCCAGCCTGGCCGTGCCCGTGGCAGCAGGCAGAGCAGGCACAGGCAATGGGGAGACTGGCATAGCCTGGGGCTGGTGCAGCAGCCCTTCCTTTTCGCTCCAGACGTGTGCCAGGGCTTGCTGGGGCAGGCGCCGGGGAGAGGAGGCCCTGGCAGGGTTTCAGCTGGGGCTCGGCAGCCTGGCAGTGCTGCAGTATCCGTGCCTCACATGGGCCCCTGGGCTGGGCACCCTATAGCTGGGCAGGGGTCTCACCTGCAAAGTGAGTGTAAGGGGGATGACCACCTGCAAACTCGTGAGGGCAGTGCAAGAGCCCAAGTGAGCGAGGGCATGGGATAGGAGTGGAGCATGCTGCCTGCCCTGGGGCCCCACGGTGGTTATCTGCCCCGGGTTTAATCTCTGCCTGCACCCCCTGTCCCTGCCAACCTACTTGGGCACTTATCGACAGCAAAAATATGTTGGCTTCGAGCTGGGACCGTTAGTGTGGCTTTGGGAGGAAGTCAAAAGGGGTTTGCCCTGTCTCGTGGATGGAAATGTCTGCTCTGGCCCTGCTGCCAAGGGTAGAGCAGCCTGGTTTTGGGGTTGACCTCCATCCTTCTGGTCCCAAGACTCCCATCTGGGGACCCACCCAGCTGGGTCTCCTTGCTGTGCCACCCCCAGGCACCACAACCACTGTTCCCAGACAGAGGTATCCGTCTCCTGCTTCATATATTTGGGGTCCAGACACTTTCCTCCACCTCAGGAAGTTAATTTTTGTCCCCAGCCTCCTTTCAGAGCTCTCTCCAGTGGCCTGTTGCCAAATTTCCCTGTTTTGAGCATCTCAGACCCTGGCTCTGCTCCCACTGGAGTCCTTCACTGGCCCTGTGGGATCAGACTTATCTTGGGGAGCTGGTCCTGCTGGTGGCCAGTGGCCAGGCTGGGTGTGGGACTGCGCTGGGCTTGCCCTGTTGCTTACTTCCTAGCTATAGGGTCTGACCATGGAGGATCCATCTGGAATCCCAGGGATGTGGGGAGCACCAGGTGCCCATCAGGGAGCAGGCTCAGGGTTCAGCCAAGTGCTTCCCATTGGCAGCAGTGGCCCAGTGGCAGTGGCTGAGAGGCAGGATGGCAGCATCCTTGGTACCTGAGTATCCCAGCTCTGGACTTGGGTTTTGGGGGATTCCCGACCTTCAGGAAGTGTGCACTTGTTGGCAGGCAGGGAAGGAAATGGGACCGTGGTGCATTTCCCAGGAAGCACCAGAAATAGCCAGGGGGAACTTTTGACCCTGGCTCCGCTCTGTGTGTGTCTCTCTCTCAATCTCTCCTCTCTCTCTTGCCTTTCTCTCACCCTCTCCTTGCTCCTGTCTGCAGCCATCCCCAGAGGAGAGCATCACCAAGCAGGTAGAAGTCTTGGTAAGTGCAACCAGTCACAGAGGCTGATCTCTGCCTCAAGGCCTCCTGGGGGATCACTTGTACCTGTCCCATTGCTGCAAGCACCCCCTGCAGTCAAAATCCCTCAGCCTGGAATGCTCCTGAAGTTTCCCAGTGTACCTGGGACCCTGAGGTCCTCTCTCCCTGCCAGCCAAGGTGATGATGGCCACGCCAAAGGCCAAGCGAGATGCCCAGGGTTGGTGGCAGAGGCGGTGGTGGAGCCCAGCACATTGGGGGCCGAGGCTTTTGCTGCAAAGCTGGCTTTCCTGTCCCGGAGCTGGGGATCTGTTACTTAATCTGTGGACATGAAATTACTAAGACAGTGTAGACAAATGCAGTGCCAAAGTCAACGCAGCCAGCTTGCCGGCCTCCCTGCATGTTGGGGCTGGGACCCAAGGGATGGAGGCATGATGGTTCCCATGAGGAAGAGGATGAAAGCCTTCCTCACTTGGGATCTGGCTTTGCCTCATCCCTTCAGTTGCCCAGGAGATGATTCCAGCCCTGAGAAAGAGCATCCTTAGCTAGAAGAATCCAGTCAGAAACCTCCTTTGATGGCTTTGCTGTCTTTCAGGGAATTTTCCTGGTATTTCTGAAGCGTTTCTTGTGCCTTTCATCACCCTTTCCAAGCAGAAGGGACCTGCAGGTTTTGGATGCTGCCAGGAGCTTGGGGACATGCCACGCTAGCTTGGGACTGGAAGGCATATTCTTGATGGGGTTGGCTGAGGGATCTTCAACCCAAAGTGACTGGGACGAGTCTGTCCTGTGCTGGGCTGGACTGGGTTATACTGGCTCGGCTGGAGTCTCTCTCCATAGGGGACGTTTGCAAGGTCTCCCGGCCCAGCGGTGGGCAGGAGTGTTTAATAACAGGAGCGCTCGCTCCTATCAGCTGATCACAGGCTGACTCTGCCTTGTGCAGGGGCTGGCGGCAGGGACGCAGCGCGGCTGCGGTCGGGAAGGGGGGAGCAGAGCAGAGCCCAGGGAGCGGGCAGAGCTCAAGGGCTCTCAGTGGGGCGGGGGACACTGGAGGGCCCTGGCTGTGGGCACCCGCTCCCCCGGGTCTGGAGGGTGCCAGGAGTGGACCCGCCATGGCGTGGAAGTGGATTTGCAAGGGGCTCACTGCTATCCAGGTATGGGGAGGGACAGGGGCTCTGGTGTCTCCAGCTTGCTTGCCCTCCTGTGCCTCAGTTTACCCATGCGGGAGCTGGGGGTGAGTCCTGGTTTCCCCATGTCAGCTCTCTGTTGGGAAGGGCTGTGGTTTTGGGAAGCTGCTGCGGCTGGATGGGGTGACAGGTACTGATGGGGCTCCTCTGGCCGGTGGGTGTGGGACCCCAGAGATGTCCATTATGAACGTTTGGGGCACTGCACAAGCCACGGTGAGGATCCCGTCCTTATCACTAGTGGGTGATGCAGGGACAAGCCCACATTCGGCTTCAGGCTTGTTTCACGCACCTTGGCTCTCCCAGGAGAGGTTTTACCTCTCTTTTTGTTGCATTTTAACTCCTTATTTGCCCTCAGTAGTGCTGGAGGGTTTCTGGAGTGAGCAGGCAATTTGGGACACTGTGAGGAAAAACTGGAGGGGGAATTGTCACCACTGTCCAAGCACCTCTGGGCACTGAGGTGAAGCTGCTGCCTTCTGGAGTGGCTTTGGCTGGGAGGGGAGACATTGTCCCCAGGCCTCAGGGCTGCTGAGCCCAGCTCTGCTCTGCAGGGCAACCTGACCTTGAAAGAGGCATGCAAGGCTGGTGGAGGGTGATGCTGGCTGTCCATGGGAGCAGCTCTGGCACTGTGCTGGGTGGGCAGAAAGTGGCAGGTGAAGGATGTCAGGGAAAACTCTCTCCCACCTCCTCCCGTTGCCTTTGTGTGCTGGTTGTGAGATGCCACAACCCCGACGAGAGTGGCAGCAGCCCTGCAGCTCTGGGGACCAATGGGGCATCCCAGGAATCAGCTGCAGGATGCATCTCTTATTTCTGATCCTTCCAGGCGTGTTGCCTGCATGAGATGAGTCTTTAAATGACTTCTGCTTATTAGCTAGAGATACTAAAACTAATGAGGTGCAAGTGTGTTTTTCCTCAGTGGTTTTTTTTGGAAACCCTGCTTTGTTTTTCGGCTGAGGTCACAAAGTCACAGAGCAAGCCGGCTGCAGATGAAATTTTCGAGGCCGGAGAACATGCATAAATAGAAGTTTCCTGCTCCAAGAGCTCAAACATTTCCTCCAGGCGTTTGGCTCGGCGGAGCTGGGGCCAAAGCAAACTGTCGTGCCTGGCTGGCTCCTCGATGCCGCTTGGGCAGCGAACCTGCCCCTGCTCCGGGCAGGCCCAAAGCAGCTCTGTCCTACCAGGTGTGTCCCCGCAGCCTGAGAGAGACAAGAGGGACTTGTGACATGCCTGAGACTGTGTCTACCTGCTCAGCATCCTCCCAGAAGGTCCTCTGGGAGCAAGGCACTGGCTCCACAGTGCCCATGGCACCCGGTCCCAGCTGCACTGGTGTTGTGAGAGTTGGGTTTTGCCTGTGGGATCAGTGTCAAGCTGCTTGTGCCACTGGGATGCTTGGTGGGATTTGGAGAGAGGAATGTTTTGGGGGTGTTAGGATGCTCAGTGGAGTGTGGTGGTGTGGGGGGGGTGGGATGCATTGGCAGCACCATAACACCCAGGTCTAGCAGGACCCCTATGCTAGCTGTGGCTGGGTCATGGCAGTAACTTGCTTTTCCTCTCTGGTTCTTTAGGATGCCGCAAAATCCCCCAGGAGTGGGCAGTCACGCTGCAAAACATCCAGGTAGTTTCCTCAGTTTCCCCTTTTGATGACCATCTCTGCTCTGCCTGAAGCTCCCTCCCACCAAGACCTGCTTCTCCAGAGGTGCTGCACCTGGGAGATGCTCCCAGTGGAGAAGACACAGGGGTTATGACCTACCACCCCCATCCTGGGTCCCCAAGACACCCCAAGAGGACTGGGAGCAGGGGAAAGGCTGTAGGCAGCTGGGTCCCCATGTGTCCCAGCCTGTCTTGCAGGGTGGGGAAGGGTCCCTGTGTCCCCTCCCCATGCCATGTCTTGACAGCTGTCCCCTCCCTTGCCCAGGAGCATGAGCCTGACTGCGGCCATGGAGAGCAGCTGTGAGCTGGACCTGGTGTACATCACGGAGCGGATCATCGCCGTCTCCTACCCCAGTGCCGCCGAGGAGCAGAGTTACTCCAGCAACCTCCGTGAAGTGGCCCACATGCTCAAGTCCAAGCATGGGAACAACTACGTGGTGAGGGGCACGGCCAGGTCCCTGTCAGGCTGGGGAAGGGGCTGGGAAAGCTGCTTGGGATGGGTGCTTGCAGGGGATGGATGCTGCACTCTTGTCTCCGTCTGGGCTCTCTTGAGGGAGGGTCTTTGCACTATGGTGGATAGATTTTTTCTTCATTGAAGATCACCAGTCCCTTTCAGACACCCTGGGAATTTTTGGTCATTGTATTGCCCTGTGCCAAGGTGTTACCCAGGGAAATGTATCCACAGAAGCTTCTCGTAGCAGGATTTGGGAAGGCTTTGGGATGAGGAGGAGATGAAGCGGCAGCAAGGGAGGAAGATGTCCTCTCACTCTGTTTTTCATCTTTCCTAAAGCTTTTCAACCTCTCTGAGCGGAGACGTGATGTCAACAAACTTCACCCTAAGGTGGGTCACAGCTGTAAGAAGCAGCGGAGGTCTCAGGGGCCTCAGGGCTGGCCTGTCTGCAGGACCAGCTCCCTGCTACAAGATGTCTGGGGGAGGAACAGCACCTTTTCTATTCTACCCAGCTGGGAAAAACCCTGGGAAAAGCACTGAGACTTCACACTGTGTTTGTGGTATCTCATCCTGACTCCCACTACCCTCCCAGCCCCCCATTCTTAGCCTAAAACCAGCTGTTTGGAATCTCCTGGAGACCTCCCTAAGGCATTGTCCTCATTCCTGTGGCAATGGGGGAGCCCTCAGAAGCTGAGCCAAGTAACCTGGGGTGAGGGGCCACAATGGCCTCCATGGGCCAAGGATCTGGGCAGTGAGGTGTAGGGTTGGGAGGTGCACATTGGAGCCACACAGTAATGCCCACCCTGGGTATGTGCCCTGGGCTTTGCACACTGGCACGCTGGGGATTCTGCATGGATGTGACCCCAGGCTGTTCCCTCTGTTCAGGTGCTGGATTTTGGGTGGCCTGACATGCACACCCCTGCTCTGGAGAAGATCTGCAGCATTTGCAAAGCCATGGACACGTGGCTCAATGCGGCGACGCACAACGTGGTGGTGCTGCACAACAAGGTGGGCAGGACCCGTCACTGGGGCACAGTGATGGGGGCACTGGGGGTCTGTGGGGCTGCAGGGATTGGGCTGAGCAGCCTCAGAGGCTGAGAGATGTCGGAGATGTAGTGGTTTGTGGCTTGGGGTGTGGGTAGGTGTCAGCACATATGTGTAGATTGGTGTGTGTCTGATAAGGGTTGGGGCATCTGTGGGCTGGTGTGTGCATACAGGGATCAGTGTGTGCCTCTGGGGTGGCTCTGCCCGGGTGCTCACAGGCCCTGCTGCCCCCGTGACACCCCTTCTGCTGTGTGCCTGCAGGGGAACCGTGGCCGGCTGGGGGTCGTAGTGGCTGCCTACATGCACTACAGCAACATCTCAGCCAGGTGAGAGACATGAGGTCCTGGGGTGGCCCTGGGGCCCACTGGTGACCTCCATCCCAGTGGTGCTGGGGTGCTGGTGCCAATACTTTCCTTCAACCTCATCTGCCCTTTCATCCCCGCAGTGCTGACCAGGCTCTGGACAGGTTTGCCATGAAGCGCTTCTACGAGGACAAGGTGGTGCCGGTGGGACAGCCATCCCAGAAGAGGTGGGTCCTGGCACGCCTTTGGAGGCTGGGTTTTTCCCCCATAGGGTGGTTGGATGCAGGGGTCCAAGGTGGATGTTCCTCTGTGGGTTCTGCCCCTGAGCTGCCTGTCTCCCCTCCAGGTACATCCATTACTTCAGTGGGCTCCTCTCTGGCAGCATCAAGATGAACAACAAGCCCCTCTTCCTCCACCACGTCATCATGCACGGCATTCCCAACTTTGAGTCAAAAGGCGGTAGGTGCCCCCAGCTGCTTCCCCAGCCTGCTTCCTCCCACCACCACCCCACACTGCCTGGCCCAGCTTGTCCTCCTTGGGGGATATTTTCCACCATTTCCTTGGCAATTTGAATTTCCCTTTCCTTTTCAGAGACTGACCGTTCACTCATATTAGCAGGGTGCTATCCTTTTCTGGCAAAGATGCCCTCAGGGGATGCCCTCCCAATGCTGGGCACTAACCTGAGCTGTGGAGTGACATGACACCTTTTCTGACAGCTTTTGGAAGGATGGCACCAGACTGGCATTGGGGTTTGGGATGCAGTACCCTGTCTGGTGCTGATAACTCACCCAGGTCATCATCCCTCCCCCATCCCCAGCCCAGCGCTTGCCCATTGTCCTACAAGACCCAAACTGTGAGGGCTTTGCCCTTTCTCAGCTCATCCACAGCATCCTTTCTGCCCATTGCAGATGTTGCCCTTGGTCGGTGCGGGCTGGCTGGGGCGGGGAGTGGCTGTTTGCCTTGGCTCCCTCCCTGTTTGGATTTCTCCCCCGTGACTAATCCCTGCCCTGGCCCCTCCGCCCAGCTGGCTAACAGCAGTGTGCCTTTTCTCCCTGCCTTGATGTCTTCCAGGTTGTCGGCCCTTCCTGAAAATCTACCAGGCCATGCAGCCCGTCTACACCTCGGGGATCTAGTAACTATCTCCTCGCCACGGGGCTTTCCTCCTGCCCAGCGTGGGGGGCAGGGCAAGCGGGGGAAGATGGAGAGGGTCAAGGACAAGTCCCTTGTGGTCTTGTGCACTGTGCTTAGTCTATTTGGGGTCCAGGGAACTGAAAAAAAGGGACTTCCTTTTTTTTTGGAGGTGGTAACTGGCCATACTGGGCCATACTGGGCCGTACTGGACCCTTCTGCTGGGAGGGCTGTAGTGACTCCGTGTATCAGCAGAGGGAGCCTGGGGCTGTGCGGAGCCTGGGGCTGGGTGTTCCCGGAGGGAGTGGGGACAGGGATAGGGACATCTTCCTGGGAGATGAACGCATTTCTTCTCTCCCTGCCCAAAGAACTGCTCCTCCTGCCTGGATTAGTCCTCCCAGATCATGGAATACTCCTAGTTGGAAGGGGCCCACAAGGATCATTGAGTCCAACTCCTAAGTAAATGGCCCATACAGGGATTGAACCCACAACCTTGGTGTAATTAGCACCATGCTCTGACCAGCTGAGCTAATACCCTCTTTCTTTCTCCGAAAAAAAATTTTCCCTGTTTTAATCTCCCCACAATATTTTCTGATGCTGATCCTGGGAGCAGGCACTGATGAAGGCAAAGCAGGAGTTGATTTCTCCAGCCTCCTAGACACTCTGCCAGCACCACATCCCAGTCTGGGTGGGATCCCTGGCTCCTGGTCTCCCTGGAGGGACCAGAGCACCTCACCTCCAGGGTGCTCCCATCTCAGCCCCGAGGACCAGGATCTCACTTCCATGCAGCCATATGTCCCCGTTAGCTGAGATTTACTTCCATCCCAGCCTTGCCTTTCAGCTTTTAATAGACTGTTTATGGGATGCCTGTAATAAACTCCAGGTTTATCTTGCCTGTGAAATCCAACTCCTTTCTTCCCTTGTCCCTGGCTGCTGACGCCACCGCCCGTCGGCAGCCTGTCGGCCCTGCTCTGGGAGGGGAAGGCTTCCCACAGGGAAATTGAGGCAGGGAGAAGAGCCTTCCCTGAGATTTCTCCCTCTGTGTCCTAAGCCCCACTTGAGCTGTGGGAGCCAGGTGGATGGCTGATAGCCCAGCCGTGGCACTTGGAACCTGAGCAAACCCTCCCACCCAGCAGTTTTTGCATCCTTGCTGAGCTGTGCCTCAGTTTCCCCTTCCCGTCCTCCTTCCATTGGGAATGGGTGGTGGATGGGACTCCCCTCAGTCACAGGGAGAGCCAGCTCTGTGCTTTTTCTTGGCTGATTTGGGTGGAAGGGCTAGTTGAGGTGGTGCTAGGAGTTCCTGGGGGGCTCTGCACCACAGCTCACATGCCCCCACCGTTCCTCTTTGCAGCAACGTGCAAGGAGACAGCCAGACGGGCATCTGCATCACCATCGAGCCTGGCTTGCTGCTCAAGGGCGATATCTTGGTAAGGATCCTCAGCTCAGCTCCTGACATAGGAAGCAGCCAGGGGTTGGGTGGTCACCTTGCCTCGGGACCCCCAGATTCCCCCTTGCCTGGATCTGGGGGCTTGTCCTTGATGGCCCATCCCCATTCCCCTCTGCAGCTGAAGTGCTACCACAAGAAGTTTCGCAGCCCTACCCGAGATGTGATTTTTCGCGTGCAGTTCCACACGTGTGCTGTGCACGATCTTGACGTCGTCTTTGGCAAGGAGGACCTGGATGAGGCCTTCAGAGGTAACTGCCCTGGCACTTCCCTGCTCCAAACTCCCTTATCCTCCTGTCCCCTGTAACTCTGGTGTCATCATGGGGACATCTGGGCACCCATCCCAGATCCACCCCTGCCAAAACAGGGCACCCCTGCTCCATCTGCAGGGTGTGGTGCTGCTTGGGAAATGGTGGCACCATCACCCCTTTCATTGCCAAAACCATTACTGATGCAGAGGGGCTGCCTCAGGGTTGTTTTGGGGGCTGAGATGCACTGCCCTGTGCAGGGATATCCTCTAGCAGCTCCCAGCCGTAAGCTGGGTCTGTAGGCGTGTTTGGGGTGGCTGGCTACTACTGGAGGTATAGATGGAGACAGTCACTTTATTCTGCTCTCTCCTTGCCAGATGACCGCTTCCCTGAGTATGGGAAGGTGGAGTTTGTGTTCTCCTATGGCCCTGAGAAGATTCAAGGTATGGCTGGCTCAGTGCCATGGGGGTTTGGAGCTGGATGCGGTCTCCTTTCCGTCTCCTCAGCTGTATCCCCTGCTCCCTCCCTTGTGACCTCCACCTGCCCCATTGCAGTCCCTTTGTCACCAGGGTGGGATGAGGCATTCAGGCAGTAAGGCTGGTCTAGGAGCACCCCTGGATGCCCTGTCTGTCGCTCTCTTCCCCAGGAGGCTGCTCTCCAAAGCCCTTGCTGGCCCAAGAGAGATGGAAGGAATGTTTGGCAGTGAAGGACTCCCTTGCTCAGGAAGTCCAGAGCCATGCACACTCACTGACAGTCTGTGTGCTGGTCTCTAGGCAACCCCAAAAGCCCCAGGCAGTCTTGTACACCTTGTTTGTGAGTCTCGATGTACATCCTGTGCTCATCCATCTCTTGAAGCTGCCCTTCCTACAGGAGTCTCCCGGCTTGCCCTATGGCTCCTGCTCTTCTTTCCTAGCATGCACTTTTCTCCACCTACTCCTCCATCCCACCCTTGCTGGTTCCATTGTCATCCTACCTGACCATCCTGCCTCTTTCCAGGCATGGAGCACCTGGAGAACGGGCCCAGTGTTTCTGTGGACTACAACACGTCCGACCCACTCATCCGGTGGGACTCCTACGAGAACTTCAACATCCAGCGCGAGGACAGTGCGGAGGGGGCCTGGGCTGAGCCACCCCTGCCCAGCAAGCACCTGGAGAAAGGTTAGGGCTCAAAAGGCAGTCAGTGGCCAAAGTGTCCACATGGAAATACCCCCTACCCCAGGAAAGGGGACACTGGTGGGCAGCAGAGCTGGGGACAGGTGGCTGCTGGTGGGACCAATGTGGCCATGGGATAGGAGAGGAAGATCTCGTGGACTTTGCCTTCTGCCACAGTGCGAGGGAGCTTAGGCTCTTCTTTTCAGTGCTTTGCTGTCAAAGTCCTGTTTGCACAAGCAGAGTCCAGCCCTAGTTTATAACCCAGAGCTTTTGGAAATCCAGACCCCATGTCTGCAGGACCATTAGGTATCCCAGCTACTTCCTCATGCTGCAAGCATGGCAGGATCTAGCTGTGCCTTATTTATCCCTGGGGGATGAGGATATGTTACTCTCCTTGGAGGGTGTGCTGCATCTCTCAGAGCTGGGAAAAGCCCCTTGAGCACCCATTTTGTTGCAGCAAGTTGGCTTCTGTCACCCACTTGGCAGGAATGGGCAGGACTTGTATGTCGAAAGGCGGTGGGCCCCTGTCCTGGAGGCAAGGCCACCCGTGGCCAAGCAGATGCCTGGACTTTCCTGGCCAGATCTGGAGAGGCGTCCCTGGAGCAGGGACAGCTGCGGTCCCTGATGTCCCTGAAGGTCACCGGCTGCTTCGAGTGGGAGCTGTGGATGGCCGTGCTCGCAGAGGAGGGTGGGGGCTCTGAGTGCCTGGGGCTGGCGAGGGTGTCTCTGCTATGGTGGTCACATGGAACCGCACCTGGGGCGGCTCTGTGGAGCTGGCACGGGCACTTGCCTTGGCACAGGGCAGTAAACAGGCAACTCGTGATGTGCAGGCTCAGCTATGTGGTAGGAGCTGGGGAGCTATGGGTCCAGCCTCAGGCTGGCAAGACTTCCTGGCAGCCCCCTCCTGCCTGCAGAGACCCAAGTGCCTCATTGCATGTGTTCCCCTCTGGACCCTGGGCCAAAGTTTCTGCACCCCCAGCCCCTCACAAGGCTGCAGGGGTACCCCAGGAGTCATCTCTGTACTCTCATGGGGGTTTTGGTGAATATTGAGGCTGCAGAATTACCTCAGGGCTCCTCTCCATTCCCCCTTGGGGGTCTTAGCAGGTGTCAGGGCTGTGGAGGTGCCTCCATGTGCCGACTGGGCTGTCCTCTGTGCTGGGAGGGTGGCAACAGGGAATGAGGGCACCTTGAATTTGTAAACACTGCCCCAGTTTGGAGATGAGCCGGGACTGTGGAAGGGTGAAGCTGCAGGCAGGAGGCCGCCCTCTGACCCAGCACAAGCAGCTGCAAGAAGCCCATCCATAAGGGGTCTTTGCCCAGCTGTCCCACGGGCCGCTTTGAGCAGTGGTGGTGGGAGTCAGCGCGGGCTCGAGGGGCTCCCATCTTCCTCCCTCTCTTGTTGTCACTCTTCCTCTTTTCCAGCCTGTCCCAAGCCAGGATGGGGACTCTGGTGTCCGACTGTGCAGGGGGGGTCCCTGTTTATGGTCGTTCTTGCCTTATTTGGTCAGGGAATTGCACGCCACATTTTTGGCACCACCAGGCGAGAGCAAGCGGCGTCCGGGGGCGGAGGGGGGTGAGGTTGGCACCGGGACCCACGCCGGGCTGGGATCAGCCGCTGCTCCTTGTCCCTGCCACTGCCCGTCCTGCCGCTCGGCGAAGGCTCCCCACAGACCGTCGCTGCAGCCCGGGCCAGCGGGATCGGGATCGCCTGCCAAACGGTGGGTTCCCCCACGCCGCGTCCCTGCTGGCCACAGCTGCTCTCAGTGCAGGTGGATGCCCTTTCTCCAGCAGCTTTGTCTCAGCATGGAGCACCCATAGGGGCTGGGGGGTGCCTGGCAGGGTGGGATGGTCCCGTGGGACCCCGAAGCTGGCGAGGCAGGTGGGTGGCTGGGGATGGTGCCTGTCTTGGTGTTCCCCTTGCCTCTGCTATGCTTGTCTGTGGGGACTTGGAGAAGGGGAAACTCATTTGCAGTGGGGCCATTGGTTGGCTAAGGTCTTCCAGAGCAGCGGGCATGAGAGAGGGATCTGTATCCCCACATCTTGCTCTCTGGCTGAGGGGACACAGCTGGGTTCAACAGGCTCTCTGTGTGCCACTTCCATGGGACATGCTCGCCCCATCAGCAAACTTGCCCTCCTGCTTTACTCAGGCAGGGTCTCTGCTGCTCACTGTGCTTGGGCTGCCCCGTGGTCCTTAGGGAGAGTGGGCTATGCTGGGGTACCCCCACAGCCTGTTCTTCTGCACCTCATCCATGTCCGCACAGCCTAGGGAAGGCAAGTGGCTCTGCCTGCCCTCCTTCCTCCTCCTCGAAGGGGCTTTGGGGTCAGTGGTGGCTGCATGGCAGGTTCCTGCTGCAGTCCCCATGGCCATTGGTTGGCGGAGGGTGTTTGAAGGCTGAAAGGAGGTGATGGCATGCTTCTTCCTCTGGCTGTTTTTGCAATTGCCAGCACGGTGGTAGCTCTCCTTGGGGGGCCAAGCTGGCTCCAGGGAGGCAGGAGGAGGCTGGAAGCTGGATGAGGCATTGCTGGCTTTGCAGCTGGTTGGAGGATAGCTGCAGAGAACTTTTTGGGTACTGCAGATGCTGGTGGGTAACTCTGGGAGGAGATAATTTATGGCCTAGTTTGGTTTTGCTGAGAAAACCACTGCTGATGGAGAACAGGGTGCTGGGATTGGCATGGAGTCAGTGGAGGGGTTGTCCTCAAGGTCTGGACATGTGGCTGTTGTGGGGCAACCCCAAGCTCTGCCACGCCAGGGTGGTGTGGGAAAATGTGAAAGGGCTGGGTCCCCAACCCTGCAGCTCCCTGTAGCCACTGGTCCTTGGACCCACCATGGGCTGACCCTGCCTGCCCCATCTTTTTACTGGGCCTGGAAGAGGGTGGCCAGGGCCTGGCCAAATCCAACATCTGCGAGAGAGTTCCTAAATCTCCACCTGAGTCATGGTTCTGGCGTAGGGCTTCCCGGCAGCTCATCCCCACTCACAGGGCAGGGCTGGACGGGGTGGGGACTGGGATGAGCATCCCACCCTTCCAGTGAGGGGAGGTCACAGCAGAGCCTGAACCGCGCGTGGCAAAGGTCAGGGGGTCCCGGAACCGCACAAATGGAGCTGGATGCTGATCCTGCACTTTTCCATGGAGGAAAAAGCCCCTTGATGGGATTGCTGTCATCTTTTTGTCCCCCAGGAGGGTTGGCATCTCATGGGGTACACCTTTCCTAGT
Source organism: Oreocharis arfaki (assembly GCA_013398015.1). Lineage (NCBI taxonomy): Eukaryota > Metazoa > Chordata > Aves > Passeriformes > Paramythiidae > Oreocharis > Oreocharis arfaki. The sequence continues at coordinate 36,432 of VZRR01002909.1, forward strand.
GGGGGTCACCTAGTGGGGTCAAATCCTGTCCTGCTTATCAGGAGGGATTGAAGCTGCCCAGAAGGGCAGGCCAGGCTGTGCAGAGGTGGAGAGCCAAATAGGCCAGGCCAGAGCTGTTAAATGCATTGCCGGAGCTGCTGGCAGGCTGCTGCTCTCCCCCCACAGCTGGATCGGTCCCTAGGCCAGGCTCGGTGGGAATGGGGGCTGCTGGCTCTCCTCTTGCCTTCACTGGCTGACTAAAGCTGAAGGAATCCACTTCCCCTTCCTCATTCTGCCCCTCTCTGCTACTGTCTGCTCCATCTGCTGCAAGGTAAGGGCAAGCTGAGGTGGGCATTTTGGAGGGCAGTGGGAATCTGCGTGGGCTGGATGGGAATTCACAGGGAGTGTTCCCTTTGCTTCTGGTTATTCCCCATGGGTGAAATGCTGGAGCATCTATGGGCTTGGCGAGATATTTCAGCTGGAGTGTGGCTATTCCCAGGGCAGGATCTGTCCTCTGACCTGGTATTTGGGGTTGTCATGGGGTGGTAATGGGGTTTGTTCCCTCTGGGACCAGGAACCAGGCAGGGCTGGGATGCAGGGAGAGACCAGCTGGTGGAGGCTCAGCCCCTTCTCTTTCCCTTTTAAACTGTCCTTGAAATCAAAACTTGTAGCAGTTCCTGTGCTTAGGGCTGAGGCTGTCCCCTGGCAGGAGTGGGGAGCTCTGTCTCTGCCCTCCTGCAGCCGACACAGCCGGTACAAAAAATACGGCAGAGAAGCCAGCAAACTTTGGAGGTTTTGGAAGGACGCTAGCTTGGCGTGTGGTATTATCTGGGAGAAAACAGGGCTGTGAGTCAGGGGGCCGGCTGGAAACACTGCTCTCATTCCCTGCCGTCATCCATGGGGGTGTGGGAAACGCACAGTTTGGGGGATTAGAGTGGAGGGAGCCTCACGTTTTGTCGAGTATGTTGGATCAATTGAGGAGCCGAGTCCTGAGCATGGGTTCAGGCAGGGGCCTAGATGTAGGGTGGGCCTGCTGTCACCTGGACCAGCAAATTGTCAGCACCATCCCAGCATGGATTTTGCTTGGGGTGGAGCATTTTGGTCTCTGACAGCTCTGGAGTGGATGGGATCATGCCATACCTCCTGTCACAGAGCAAGGCAGTGTGTGCGTCCCAAAAGCAGTGCTGGCGTGTCTGTGCTGTGCCCGTGGTGCTGGCAGGGCGGGCAAGGGGATTGTGAAAATGGGTCGGCAGCTTGTCCATGGCTGGTTTCCACCCCTCTTTAGCTGTGTAGTTACTTCAGATGGAGAAACTCAAGTCTCCAGCAAGACATTTGAATTTGAAGACCCGTCTGGGTTTCAGCATCATGTGTGGCTTGGGAGGACATCCCCACCCTGAATGTGTCGCCGCTCTTTGGGGACAGGTGTGACGCGTGCACACAGGAGCCGGGCAGGGCTGGGTGTCTCAAATGAGGGGGTCACCCAGCAGAGCGATGCTCAGTGCACGATGCGAGGTGGGCAGGCTGTCCAGCTGTCCGGCTGTCTGTCCTGCCTAGGAAACAGTTAAAGCGGCGGAGCCCTGGCTGTGGAGGAAGTAGTTAATATTCATAGCTGGAAGCTGTCTGTCTGGCTGTCCTCCCTCCATGGCTCCCACCCTCTCCGCACCTCACTGAGGTTAACTCGGGCTGGGGCTGGAGCTTGGGCGGCCCCGCCGTCCTCCCCGCGCCGCTCCCCTTCCCCTCCCGCTCCTCCCTGTGGTCCCTGTGTGGTCTGGGGCGGAGGGGAGCACAGCCGCACCTCCTCGCCTCCATCCCATCTCCGCCACCTTCGGCTCCTCCATCCTCCGCTCCAGCTCCCCGTGTCCTCCTGGGGCTCCCCGTCTCCCACCCTTTCCGGCGCCCCGCCGCCGGCCGGGTGCCCCTCTCGCGGCCCCGCGGGACACGGCGCTGGGAAGGGAGCAGCTCCCTCCGCGAGAGGGAAAGCAAAGCCAGAGGGACAAACGCCAACCCAAGCCAGCTCCGGGCCGTCGGCTCCTGTCCTGGACGGACACAGGGAGCTGTCTGCGGGCGCCGTTCGAGCTGCCACCACACCAGGTGCCCCTGGAATGCTCTGGTGCTGGAAGGGGTGAAGGAAAGGGATTTTGCTGCCTGCTCCTTCCCTTCGCCTGCGATCTTTTCATCCCCGTCCCTTTTGGTAAGTCCTGACTTTGCTTTTCTTTAGTCTGGGGGCTTGGTGGGGAATTCATGGCTGTGGTGACCCACAGCTCAGAGGCTGGGGTTGCTCCGTGCCATCATATCTGGTTACAGGATGAAATCAGCGATGAGGAGGCTAAACGCTTCCCTGTGAGATTCAGCTCGCATCCTATATCCTGCCCAGGGTCTTCCCTGCAGGGACGCAGAGATGCATTGGGGCCAGGGCTCTGGGTGGTGGGGAGTGGAGGCAGCAGGTGGGATGCTGCTGGGGGTGGGACAGGGGGAGACACGGTGATGCCTCAGCCTTGTCTTCTGCACCTATCTATCTGGTGCAGAGCTGTGGACAGGATTTGTGCTGGTGCACGATGCTGTGTGCTGCACCCCACTGCATGTGAGACAGATGCCTGGGATTTTGGGGATGCGAGCTGACCCCCTCAGTGTTGTCACACTTGTCCTGGACCACTTTTTTTACTGGGTGTAGCCACAGGGTGCTGGGGGAGGGGGAGAGGGCAGAGCATTTCTCCTCTGAGAGAGAGCCTGGGAGCAGGGCTGGGACCCGGCTGGGCTCAGCGCTTCTCGCAGATGCCTCCATACAGCTGGAGCAGATAGAGCCAGAGCAGGGCTGAGCCCAGGGCAAACCCAGCCCACGAAGAGATGGCACAGTCTGCCAGGCTGGAGCTGCTCCGACCTTCAGGGATGAAATCTGACCTTGCTGGGAGCTGCAGACGCTTTGCAAATGGGGTCCTGAGAGCCTGCTGCTTTGAGGGTGGCTCGTTTGGCTAAGGCGTTCTGTTCCATTATGCCTTAGTTTTTATTTTATTTTATTTTA
>VZRR01002914.1:0-11928 GCA_013398015.1 Oreocharis arfaki
AACTGTCCGGGCTCCGGAACAAAGCCACGGCGGGAAGTTAATTGAGAAATTAAAGCCCATCTCAAAAATGTTCGCACCCATCCCCTCACCCATGGAATTGTTCGGGAAGACGTTTTCCCTACCAAAATGAGGCTGCGCCCTCCAAAACCTCCAGAGAGAAAACCCCCAGTGGCCTCTCTCCCTTTACTCAAATAAAGTTGCAGGGCTCCTCTGTCCCCTTTATGGACGCTTTCCATAGCGGGGTTTTCCACACAGGAGGAATTCACTTGGAAAACCCAGGAAAGGGGATGAGGTTTTCAGGAGGGCTCTCACTTGATTCCCACTGGAAAAGTTTCCTGCTGGATGAATGAGGACAGGGAGAAGCTGGCAGCAACCCCTGGATTTAGTTGTGCACAGAGGAGCTGCAGCTCTGGCTGCTCGGTGCAATTTTGGGCAGATTGAGGTCACAAGCGCTGATGTTTTCCAGCAGATGGGGTAAAATGAAGGAAAAATGATCCCTCAGGGTGGGGTTTGGGAGTGGAACAGTAAATTTAGGTTTGTAAGTGAGATAAGGCCCTTATTCCTTGGATTTCATGATTTTTTTCCATTTGATGTCAAGGCCAAGTCAGACAGGGCTCGGAGCAGCCAGGGGAGGTGTCCCTGCCCATGGCAGGGCTTGGAATTAGATGATCTTGAAGGACCCTTCCAATCCAACCCATTCCATGATTCCATGTGCTCCAGAACACCTCGTTTGGCCCTCAGGGACCTCCTGAGCAGGACGAAGTCTCCTTTAGATCCAGCCTCGTGTCCTCCAGCCCGGAGCAGATGTCGGGGAGATCTGGGGTCATCCCAGCTGGCAGTCGGTTAAAGCAGGAAGTGACATTCCCACATTTGGAGGCTCTTGGGATCCCTCTGGCTTTGCTGGATGACGTCCGGTGATTTATGAGGAGAGCTGAGATTCCTCCTGACAAGCGGCCGCCCCCTTTTCCGTGGCGGTGAGGTGAATTTTTCCCCGCGGAAACGCGGGAATGAGCCGCTTCTGCCGGAAGCTCGCGGATCATCTCCTCAGGGTTTGATCCTGCCCGTATTTCACACGGAGCAGGGTGTGGAGGTGGATGCGTATTCCCAAAAACAGCTCGGGGCCGTGGCACCCACACGTAGGAAAGAGCCAAGAGATGTCAGAAATGGAACCAAACACCACCTGGGATTAATATTAGACTTCCCAGAAAACAGAGGGTTCGAGTCCAGACTGGCCCTGGATTCTTTAGGCTGACCTTGTGCAGAGCACAGGTTGGGAAAAATAAAAAATGATGATTCAATAGAATGGAAATAAAACGGAAATTAAAATTAAAATAAAAAAAATAAAAAAGAAAAACGCGAAATACGAAAAGGAAACGATTAAAAAGAAAAAGAAAAATTAAAAAGAAAATGAAATATTAAAAATAAAAACATAAATGAAAACGAAAATACAAATAAAAACGAAAATAAAAATGAAAGCCAAAAAATAAAAATGAAAAATTAAAAGAAAAACGAGAACATGAAAATGAGAAACGAAAAGAAAAGGGAGAAATAAAAACGAAAAAGAAACATTTTTTAAAAAGAAAAGAAAAATACAGATAATCACCCCAAGATTTCAATCCTTTGGAATTCCTTTGGAATTCCTTTAGAATGTTTGGATGATTTGGGGCGAAAATCAACTTTAAAGAATTCTGGCTTTTAACCCCATTAGAAAAAGTTCGATGCTATCTGAAACACTTCCATTTCCATTGATTGAAAATTAGAGATTCAAATTAAAATCCATACAAAAATACATTAATTTATCAAAATGTATCATCGAAATTAGATGTAATTATTGTCCAAATGGACACAATGAAAACAAATTTTATCCGAATTTTAGGGGAAAAAAAGGTGACATTTCCCCTCTATTTTTTTTTTAAGTATTTGAGATTTTTTAAGTCTCTGAAGGAGAGAACCCCAGATTTGTAGCCTTTGAAGAGGTGGCGGAATTACTCCCACTCCAATCTCTTGCTCGAGCTGAGAAAACTCTGGATTCCCATGAATTCCCGGAGCGTGGATTTTGATCCGGCTCTGGGTTTGGATGGGTTGGAATCACACAACAGCTTTGAATAACAAGAACTTGGGAGTCAGACCCCAGCTATTTTTGATGGGAAAGGAGGAGGAAAATGGTGCTTGGAGCCATGGAATTCACTGGGTTGGGATGGAAGAGAGTTTCAATTCATGGACATAAGATTATCCCACTTATTTTTGGGGCTGAAAATTGTCTCTTCCCTGTTTTATTTATCGTTTACCCGTGCAAACTTTGAGTCTGAGCCTCAGGTAGGGAGTGCAGGGAGGGAAGCTAAAAGAATTCCGTGGATTCACCTGTGGCAGGGTCATTCCCGTGCCATTTTTCTGTGTGAAATCCAGGATTTTAGCACATGGAGTTTGGTTCTTCATCACCTTTATGGGATTTTCATTTCAAATTCGATTTTGTCTCCTCAGCTTCATCCGAAATGCTTGAAACTCAAGAGCAGCTGCAAATTTTTTTCCAAGGAAATCCAAGCCCGATCTCCCGATCGATCTCAGTCCCTCACAGCTGCAGTGCTATATTTTTACTTTCCCCCAGCAGAGACACAAATTAGATGAGAAAAATTAAATGGAAAAATTAAATAGAAAAATTAAATGGAAAAATTAAACGGAAAAATTAAACGGAAAAATTGTTCTTCCATTTCCTTCTTCCTCCATGAACTTCCCCCCTCAGGTTGGATTATCCCTGAGGGGAGAGAGGATGAGGACAGGAGGCACCATTCCATGAGGAGTCCTGGGAGATGCAGCAATTCCAAAACATCTTCCTGAGGTTCACTTCCTTCCTTGCTTCCTCTTATTTTGGGGAGTGTGGGAATTTTGCAGGAATTTGATGCTCGTCAGAACGGTGTTTCTCAACACTCTCACACTGACTTGAGAACAGCTGTGTAATTCCAAGCCTAAGCCTGGAATTCTGTCCCATTTCTTCCTAAAAACCTCAGTTTCAGGAAGACCAAATCCCAGCCAAAAAAAAAAAAAAAAAAANAGCAAAAAAAAAAAAAAAAAAAAAATTGAAGGAACATATTTTTGAGCGTTTATAAACGGTTTTATGAAGTTATTAAGTTTATTAATCCTACTCACCCTGAGTAGGATTGTTCCCACCTGCTCTCCTTATTTCCTGGATTTTCCTTGATTTCCCCACCAGTCAGCTCTGTGGAACACACGGGAGGTGAGGGAGCACGTTCATCCCAGCAATCCACAGCATTCCACGCCAAGATGCTTTGGGATCATCAATTAAATAAGGCTCACGTTACTCCGGGTGAGCACTCCGGGATTTTCCTCGCTGGAGAATCCAAGGGAAGGGGTGGAATGATTCCCACAAGGCAACCTCGCCCAGGAATCACTGCCAAAACAGGGAGCTGGGTCGGGATAAGCCAAGTGCAAGAATCCAAAGGGTTGGTTTTTTTTTCCATGGCAAGACAACTCCTGGGTATTTATCAGTGTGGGAGCCCAATTCCAGAGGTCACTTGGGTCGGGAATGGTGTCTTTGACACCAACGGAGCTGCTCCGGGATACCTTCATGGAGCCTGGATGTTCGGTTTCCGAGGAATACTCTGGAAGCAGCGGCATTCCATGCAGGAGCCGAGGAAAGAAAACCTCTTGGCATGGGACAAACTCCAACAAGTCCCTTGCAGAGCAGCAGCGAAGGCTGTGCTGTCTCCTGTCTGTGCATCCAGCATTCCAGGATTATCCTAAAAGAGAAATCCCATGTATCCCGCAGTTCAGTTCTCTGCTGGGAAGCCACCAGGGCTGTGGAGAAATTTAAATTTTACGGAAATTTTGCAGGAAGCTTCAGTTTTATGGCAATGATGCCCATGTAGAAAGTAAAAGATTCCCGGAGAATTTGGGAATGCTGAGGAGGAGTTGCAGGCCTGGTTAAGGGAACGTGTGGGTTTGTTAAGGGGGTATTTAAGGGATTTTTCCAAGTGTTTTATCCTGAGATTTTGGGGACTGACCTCAACTCACACTTCCTACTCCAACCCCCTTAAAACACGTGGATATCCCTGCCACTTCCAGAGCCATATCCAGATGTGACGGCAGCCATCCTTCTGTTTTTCTGGCACAATCCCGCTCCTGATCTTTTCCTTCCGCTCCTTATCACGTCACCATTTTTTTTTTTTAATCCCACCTTTAGGAAGTGGGAGAACGGAATTTGGAGTTTTTTCCCTTATTTTCTTTCTCTCCACCACGGCCGGCCCCATAAACGGATCTGATAACACCCGGAATTCACCTCCCTCTTCCCTTTCCTAGATCCACAGCCCTGCCCCTGATGCCAGGCAGAGAAGGTTTTCGTGGACAACACGCCCAACTGGACACGCGCAACGTGTTTTTCAGGAAGTCCCTTCCCTCCTGCCAGCTCTGAGTCATTGGCAAGGAGCAATCCTGTCTCCATGCCAGGAAGAAATTCCGGAGCCCTGGAAGGGGGAGAGGCTTGGAGTTCACTGAGCCTGGTGAGCGACTCTGGGGAAATCATCGGGGGAGCAAAGCGGGAGAGGAGGATCCGTCAATCCCCACAGGAGGTGTGGCACTGCCAGCCAGGAATTTCAGTGGATTCGAAGTATTCCCAAGCCTGATTGTCACGCAAGGGTTCCTGACTTGCGGATGAGTCTGAGCTGTCTCTAGACAGCAAATCTGTCCCCACCTTCCCCAACCCTTAGGGACAGAGATTTATCGGATCATTAATCACGGATTTCAAAGAACAATCCCACCCTTTCGCTGACAGATTCGTCTTGAAAATAATTACCAGCGTTTTCTCCCTTCTAGGAAGAGGAAAACATTTTCAATCCATACGGAAAAATATCCCACATCCCTTATATTTTGTGTTTCTCAAGCCCATTCCCTGGAATAATTCGTCCCATCGTTATTCAGGCCCGGCTCTGTCGATTCCATTGGTGTGGCACAGAAAAAAATAAATAAAAAAGTGGTGCCTGATCTTTGCAAATCCTTATCTTTATCCGGTTAATTTGGGAGTCTCCAGGGAGGAGGAGTGATCCTGTGTCTCCATACGGATACCAGAGCCCTTCCCGCTGCTCCTCACTTCAGTCCTTGGATTTCAGGCTCCTCTTTCCTGCATTTCTAAGTGCTGGGTGCGAGACAAGAACCATCCCCAAGATTTCAGCTGCTCCCCACAGAACATCCACGCCCCACGTTGGGATGTTTGGGGATGGTTGAGAGGGAGAAAACTCAGCAGGAGGAATTTTCTTTAGGAGCCGAACATGGAGAGCGGGAATGTTTGAAAGGCACCCTGATGGGTTCTGTGCCAAATAAAAAACATCTGGCAGGGGAAAAAGAAAGGAATTTTAGTGCCTGAGTCAGCCAGCGGCTGAGATTTGGCATCAAGCGGGGCGTGATCAAGCCAACAGACATAAACAGCTCCCAATCCTGCCCCGGGGATGCCATGGATTCCTCTCTGGGATTATTAATTCCTGCGGAATTGCCAGTGTTTGCTCCAAAGGAGAGCAAAATCCTTCCCACAGCCAGACTTACGCTGCTTCCTTGGGTGGAAATGTGAGGGGAGAGTGAGAGTGGGAGAGGCTGGGTTTCTCCTGGATCATTCCCTTGGGGGTTTCTTTTCCCCATTTCCCATTTTCTATCCATGGGACCTCTCTGCCCACTTTCCCTTTGCCACGAGGGCACCTCGTTTTCCCTCTCAACATTCCTCCAGATGACACTTGGAAGAGCTGGGGTTAAGGATTGTTCAGCCTGGAGAAGAAAAGGCTCCAGAGAGACCTTACTGTGACTTTTCACCAAAGCTGGCGAGGCCCTGACACAGATTTTCAGAGAAACTGTGGATTCCCTATCCCTGGAAGTGTCCAGGGCCAGGTTGGACGGGGTTTGGAGCAACCTGGGATAGCTGAAGGTGGTATTCCCTTTCCTGAAAATTCCTGAGCTGGCTCGGTTGGGAAAAGCTTCTGGAGGACAGGGAGCGACCAGAGGGAGAGAGGCCTCTGGCTGGGAGCCCAGGGAATGAGGAGAGACTGGGACATTTCCTGAGGGCAGCCGGAGGTTTGCCTCTGGCAGGCAGCAAAGCCACAATGAAGCCTCGGAAGGGACGGAAAAAAGGGACTTTCTTTGGGATTCAGAGGGAATGGAGCTCATGCAGGCAGCGACAGGAGATGGTGGGAAAGCCAGGCAGTGGCAAAGAGACCTCCCAGAAGCCCCTGAAAGGAACAGTGGGGAGGACTCGTTTGCAAATCTTTTCATTTGATGTCTCCCGCTGCTCTGAATTTCACTTTTTAACGAGTTAATTGATGACATGGATTGGGAACGGCACTGCTGGGATTGGCTCCCTCGTCTTTGACGTGTTCCAGTCACGACAGGCACGGCCTGGTCTGTGTCCAGGCTCGGACTAACCTGGGGGGGCCATCCCAGCCATTCCAAGCCAAGGCTCAGGGCCAGGAAGTGGGAAATCTGCCCTCTGCCTCCCCCTCCTCCCCTTCCCTCAGCTTTGCAAAAGGACTTGGTGGCACTTTTCCTTCGTCCTGTGGGAATGGGGTGAGAGGAAACATTCCAGCCTTCCAGGTCATCACGTGGGAGCTGCACGGCTGGAGTGAGACAGGGAGAGAAGGAGGAATTGGACAAGATTTTACGGTGGTGCTCTCTGCTGCTGCTTCCTATTTATTCCAAATTTATTGGCGTGGTTTTTATTGTTTTCGGGGTTTTTTTAAGGGGGAAATGGGAGAGATAAAGTCAGCCTTTATCCAATCCCTTGGATCCCAATCCCATTTTCACCTCACGCAGGAAAAGTCTCTGTGCCTCTCAGTCTGGCCAGCAGATGAATTCCCGGAGAGATGCAATCGTTCCTCTGGGAAGGATAAGGATAATTCTGGAGGACTTCCTGGTTTTCCATGATTCCTTGATGCTTTTGAAGGTGAACGGATCCCGAGAATCCAGCTGAGAGACGGACACAATTATTGTAATTATTCCATCCCAACTGGATAAATTCCTCACCCATCAGCCCTGAGCAGAGACTCTCGTCGTGGATCAATCCCTAAAAACATCGAACCCACAGCTTTCCCCAAGCTCCTTTTCCTTCTGGTTCATCTTCTCCACACAGTCACAAATATCAGGCCAGGTCTCTCTTCTCCTTATTCACTAAAGAATTCCATAAAAGATCCTATTGACTCCGGATTTCTGGGTCAGGAGAAGGACCACCAACAGTTTCCAATGAAAGGCCCATTTTGCAGCAGCACTTCAGCTCTTCAGTCCCTTGGGAAAATCCAACAGAAGGCATTTTTGTGGGAATAACAAAATCCCGAGCTTGGTGCAGGGAGGAAGAGGGAAAAGGAGTTTGTGGCAGATGCTCCTCTGGTGCTGCTACAAGGCTGGGAAGGAGAGGAATATCAGAGGCGAGGCTTCCAAAAGCGGCTGCTCGGGAATAACCTTCCAGGAGCTCCTGGGAATCCAGGAGATTCGGTGAAATCCGTGTCATTCTTTTCATGGAAAATGCTGTCCTCTCCGAAATCTCTTTTTTCATCTTTAATCAGGGGATAAAAGCAAATATTTGAGTAAAAAAAAAAAAAAGGCGAAAGGTTCAAGAAGGATTTTTCGTCATCTTCCAATGTCTTGTTTATTCCATCTGTTTAATCTTTTCCTATTAATTTTGTTTTAATGTTGGATAATTAAGGACAGCTGCTTTTAGCACTAATACAAACATTCTTTTGCCTTTTTTTTTCAAAGATTATTTTCCCCTGTTCATCTCATCCTGAAATAATTTCGCAATCCACTTTTATTTTTCGCGTTTAATTTCCCTGAAAAATCAAAAAAAAACCCCCTGAGTACCATTGCTCAATTTGGGATAGGAGTGTTGGATAAGGAAGAGTGGCTGATTATGGGATGGGATTGAGGAATTTATTGATGCAGTGAACTCTCCACAACAAAATAAAAGGGTGCGAAGGTGCAGGAGGGGAAATCCTAATCCTATGAAGGAAATTACGGGAATTAGGGGAGTTCTGCAACGCGGATTAGTTCAGCCAACATTTGGTGCTAAAGCAGCCACATTCCCTGTCCTGGACTTGAACCATTCCGGTGAAAAGTGTTCTGGGACTTACTGCAAAGCCTGGAAAATCGCCACAGAAATATTCAGGATATTGTGCGTGCGATAGTGCTGGGACCATGTGGGAATATGATCGGGAATTCTCCACGGATCCAAAGGTTTCGGTGCGTAACGGGAGCAGTTCCATTTCTAAAGCTGTTTCTTGCTGAGGATTCATTCCATGTCTTCCTCCCAAACTCTCCTCATCCCTACGCACATTATCCCAACATAAAGAGTGGTCCCAGCTCATGAAATCCTTGTTTTTTCCTCTTTTCAATCTTATTCGATGGTTTTTAACCTTTTTAACCTCTTTCTAAAGCAGTGTTTCTGCAAATCCAAACTCAGCAGGAAAAACACCGAGCTCTGGCAAAATCCCGGCGGAATTGCGAGGTGAGGACCCAACCACTCCATGAAACATTCCGGAGTCCGGGAGCTGAATCCTACAAACGAACACATTTTACTGAGCAATAAAACGGAAACAAAAGGAGCGAACAGGGAAAACTTCCTCCCGGAACTGCTTCCCGTGGCTTTTATCCCAGCTTCTCCTGGTTCAAACCAGGAATCTTCACTGCATCGTCCAGGTCTTGTCCTTCCCCTCCATGCCCCGGTGTAGTTCAGGGAATGACACCGGGGAATTCAGGGGTTGAGTTGCACCAGATCCAGGCTCCACCAGCGCTTTGGGCTTCCCACGGAACAGGCTGTACCTGAAATTAAGTGTCTCCAAAACATTACATTTTCCCAAATGTAGTCTTTGGGGAAGGGCTGGACTTCCCAAACCGCAGCTGGAGCAATTATCCCGATTTTTATTCCAGTGTTTATGGAGTTCATACTGATTCAGAGCCGTCCTCTGCTTAAAAAAAAAAAAAAAACAACAACAAAACCAAAAACCTTTCAGGACAATTCCTATTAAAATGTGTGTTTGAAATACAGGAACTGCATTTCTTGGAGGCTGAAGTTCCACTGTATTTGGTGATTCCAAAGTTTACACGGAGAAAAACTGAAATTCCAATGAAGTGAATGTTTTCCTTCAACTCAGCACCTCTGTCTAAAGTGGGATTTTTATTACATTTTCAAGAGAGTTCGAAGTAAACCATTTAAAAAATAAATAAAAAAGAACATTATTTCAGGTTTTCCTAAAGGGGAAGTTTATTTTCTTCTCCAGACCAAGTTTATTTTCCTCTCCAGAAAACAACTTTTCTTGTTACGGGTTTTGATTTAATTTGAGCTTGCTTTTTGTATCGGTATCCCAGATAAATATCGGAGCTGCAATCAGAGGGGCTGGTTTGGGATTTAAAAATCTCCATTTCCATACAGGACAGAACATTTTAAAGGAACTATCATAGAAAAAAAAAAAAAATCAGGAATTTTGCGTAGCACTTGCCATGTTTACATTCATAGGGAATATTAAGGGCTTTTCCTTCACCTACAATCCCTGGATTAAGCTTGGAATATCTCAGCTGACTTCCAGCTGCTGCTCCAGGAGGGCACAATCTCCCAGAACTCCTCTGTCCCTCCACTTCCTCCAGAACTCCTCCTCATTTCCACTTCTATCTCCTGAACATCCCAAATCTCCCAAATGTCCCTGGGTGCCACATCTGAGGGACCTGGATGCATCTCCATATCACCACTTGTGGGAACAACATTCCCAAGAATTTTCTTACTCTTAACTATTGTAATTACTTGCTTTATTATCCAGAGTGTTCCAAGGTGGCCAAGAAGGCCAAGGGCACCTGGATTGCATCCAAAACAGGACCAAGGAATTCCTGTCCCTCTGTGCCGGACAGTGCTGAGGCCACACCTGGAATCCTGGGGTCAGTTTGGGCCCATCATGACCAGGAGGACACTGAGGGGCTGGAGCGTGTCCAGGGAAGGGAATGGAGCTGGGGAAGGGGCTGGAGAATTCCCGAGGGAGCTGGGAAAAGGGCTCAGCCTGGAGAAAAGGAGGCTCAGGGGGGACCTTGTGGCTCTGCACAACTCCCTGACAGGAGGGGGCAGCCGGGGGGGGTCGGGCTCTGCTGCCAGGGAACAGGGACAGGAGGAGAGGGAACGGCCTCAGGCTGGGCCAGGGCGGGCTCAGGGTGGACAGCAGCAGGAATTTCCTCATGGAAAGGGGGGTCAGGCCTTGGAACTGCCCAGGGAGGTTTGGAGTGCCCATCCCTGGAGGTTTCCAAGGAATTCCTGGAGGTGGCAGTCAGGCCTCTCGGCTGGGGATAAGGTGGGCATCGGGCACGGCTGGGACTCAATGGTCTTGGACGGCTTTTCCAACCTGAATAATCCCATGATTCTGTGATAACTGGAGCAGAATTTTCCCACAAAACCTAACTAAAATCTCAGCTAACGTTCCCCACTCTTCAATCCCAATCTCAAACCTGATTTCCTGTATCCCTTAGTACATAAAATCATGGAAAACCTAAATACAGGGGGGCTTTGGGGTGCACCCCGTGCAAACACAGCAGCAGAATTCCACAAAAACTAAACAAACCAAAAAACCCCAAAACAAAACAGATGACAAAATTAAATCCTGGGATACCTGGATGACTTCAGTTTGGGAATCAATTAATCTACACAATCCCAAGCAGCTGGATACCCTCCCACAACCCACATGGAATTCCAGCCTAGAATTCCAGCATGACCAGGATTACTCCTGCTGTTAAAATGGATGTTAACATCTGAGGGCCTTACGGGAGCCAGGGACTGAGACAGTTTTGTGAAGGCACCTTTATTTCTGAGCAGGTATCCAACCTTTCCGTTGGATCATGACTTTTGTGATCCGAACAACATTCCGGGAGCAAGCACCAATTCCCCCCGCTGGAACCACATCCTCACCTCGCTCCACTGTGGCCAGAGCCATCCTGGTCCCCATCCAGAGGCAGTTTTTGGGATGCACCTCGTAAAACCAACAATTGTTCCCTCCTGGGGACACTCAGGACGGGAGAAACCACCAACACCCATCTGGGCAAGGATCCGGCAGAAATTCCTTCCCCTGCAGCCAGAGGATGGAGGAAGAGGGAACTGAGGGGTCTGGTTTGGAGGCAGCAGATTCCCAATGCCAGGGATTTAAGCTGGAGCAGAATTTGGGAGTGATTGAAAGCTGGAGGCACTGGTGAGGTGCTGGAGGCCTCTTCCAAACAACTTGAAGGACGCGATCCTAAATCCCACCGGGAAACAGAAACAACAGGGCTACAATGACTTAAAGTTGTTCAGTCCAAGAGTTGAAACGCGGGAAAAGGAGGGAAGTCACCTTGAAATATTTCTATTATTTGGTTGCAGAAACGAAAAATCAAAGCGTTTTTATGCCAGCACTGAATTTATTTATCTTGGGAATTTTTAAAAGAGGTATTCCCCATTTTGTGGGAGCACTGCTATGGGAGTAAGCAGGCAACCAAGCACCTCATAGGCAGCGTTTCCCTTTCCTAAGAGTTCCAATCCTTACTCCACAGAATTCCAGAATGGTTTGGGTTGGAAGGGACCTTAAAAACGGTCTCATTTTTGTCACCACGGGCAGGGACACCTCCCACTGTCCCAGGTTGCTCCAAGCCCTGTCCAACCTGGCCTTGGACGCTTCCAGGGATCCAGGGGCAGCCACAGCTTCCCTGGGCACCCCGTGCCAGGGCCCCACGGCTTCCACAGAAAATAATTTTTTCCTAATATCTTAAAATCTCCATAGTATCCTTAAAAATTCTTTGTAGTGGACAGCAGAAAGGGGCTGGTTCTCCCAGAGGCTGTGCTTTCCCGAGGATTTTCCAAATCGACTCAAAGCAGGGATGGACTGAAGAGATTTTACCTCTCCGAGGAGAGTCTCAACTGTGGTGTCCCAGAGGGGTTTTTTT
>VZRR01002920.1:0-11119 GCA_013398015.1 Oreocharis arfaki
ATTTTCAATCATTAAACTGTTATTTTCTCAACATACAAGTTTTACCTTGATTCTCCTTCCCATTCCACCAGGGTGGGAGGGGAAGAGAAGGGGGGAGTTGAGCAAGCAGCTGCGTGGTGCTAAATTTCCAGCTCAGCTGAAACCCACAACAGCTGGCTTATGGAATGTGGGTTGGATGAATGGGTGGTGAGGAGGATCAAGTGCTGCCTGAATGGCAGAGCTCAGAGGGGCATCATCCAGTTGGAGGTCTGCACTCAGTGGCTTCCTTTCAAAGATCAATACTGGGTCCAGTCTTACTCAGCTTGTTTATCAACAGCCTGGACAGAGCGATGGAATGTGCCCTCAGCAGATTTGGTGATGATATGTAACTGGGGAAGTGGCTGATCCACCTGAAGGCTGTGCTGCCGTTCAGCAGGACTTTGAGAGGCTGGAGAATTGGGCAGAGAGAAACCTAATGAGGCTCAACAACAGCAGATGCAGGTCCTGCCCCTGGGGAGGAACAACCCCAAGTGCCAGCACAGGCTAGGAGTGACCTGCTGGAGCAGCTCTGCGGAGAGGGACCTGGGGGTCCCATGGTCAACGAGCTGTCCTGGAGCCAGCAGAGTGTCCTGGGGGCCAAGAGGCCAATGGGATCCTGGGGTGCACTGGGAGGAGCATTGGCAGCAGGTCAGGGAGGGACCCTGCCCCTCTGCCCAGCCCTGGGAGGCACCTCTGGAGTGCTGTGTCCAGCCCTGGGCTCCTCAGGACAGGAGGGACATGAAGCTCCTGGAGCGGGGCCAGTAGAGGAGAGGAAGGGCCTGGAGCACCTCCCTCATGGGGAAAGGCTGAGGGAGCTGGGGCTGTTCAGCCTCGAGAGGAGCCCCAGCTGAGAGGGGCCCTCATCCCTGGGTGTCCCTGTCTGCAGGGAGGGCTCCGAGCACGGGCCAGGCTCTGCTCCGGGGGCACAACAATGGCACTAGCGGAACGGGCAGGAACTGATGCCTTCCCAAAACAGGAAGTTTTGTCTGAGCATGAGGAAGAACTTCTTTGCTGTGCGGGTGACACAGTGCCCAGAGACGGTGTGGAGTGTCCTTCCCTGGAGATATTTTTTAAAAACCCCAAAACGCAAAAGGACGAGATCCTGTTTCGTGTGCTCTGAGATGACCCTTCTGGACCACACCAGGGCTCTTCCAGGCTGACTCCGTGTGTGATTCTGGGACTCTTGAGGCGGCGGCGCTTCCGGGCAGCAGCGGCGGTTCCGGGGCAGAGCGGCGGCTCAGGGAAGAAACCGGCGGCGGCTCTGGGAGCAGAGCGGCGGCGGCTCCGGTGTCTGAGCGGCAGCTCCGGGAGCAGAGCGGCGGCTCCAAGGATTGAGCGGCGGCTCCCGGGATTGATCGGTGGTTCCGGGGCTGAGCGGCGGCTCCGGCAGCGCCCAGGGCTCCGGGGCCATGGAGGAGCAGCAGCGCCGGGCACTGCGGCGCGGGCGGGCCCGGCTGGTGGCGGCGCTGCGGGTGGAGCCGCTCTGGGAGCCGCTGGAGCAGCGCGGGCTCTTCACCCGGCCCATGCTGGAGGAGCTGCAGGTGGGCCAGGGAGAGGGACACTGAGCACCGGGGGTGACCCGGGGAGGGTCCGTGTTCCCTGAGAGCCAGGGACGGGCATGGCGGGGTTGCGCCTACATCCCCTGAACCCGGGTGACAGGCCCAAGGGAGGGTGTCATGTCCCCTGAGCCCTGGTGACAGGACCGAGAGGGGGTCCTGTGTCCCTTGAGCCCTGGTGACAGGCTTGAGGGGTGGCCTCTATGTTCCTCACCCTGGTGACAGGCCTGAGGGAGGCCCCCCATGTCCTCTTGGGCCCAGAGAGGGAACCCATGTCCCCTGAGCCCCGGTAACAGGTCTGGAGGGTGGCTCTCAAGTCTCCTCACTCTGGTGACAGAGGGAGGGATTGTCCTGTGTCCTCTCAAGTCCAAGGCAGGCCCCAGGTCTCCTCACCCTGGTGACAAGCTCATAGGGGAACTCCATGTCCCTTTAGCCCCGGTGACAGGCCCAAAGGGATGGCCCTGTGTCCCCTCACTCTGATGGCAAAGCCTGGGGTTGGTGCTTGTGCAGATAAGATGTTTGAGAACCCCCCCACACTTGTCCCTTCTTGTCCTCAGCCCCAGGCAGTGGCAGGTGTGGGGTTTTCTTTTTCTCATGCCAATCTGGTGATGCCCTTTCCTATCCTTGGGCATTTCTCTCCTTGGTTACAGGGGACAGGCCTGGGGGTGTTTTACCCTGTCTTACACACTGGTGACAGCCCAGGGGTGCCTGTTTGTCCCCAGGGGCCAGGCAGGGGCTGCTCCCTCTTCCCCTTTCTCTCTAGACCCCACAGTGGGCTGGGTGTCCCAGTGGTGACCGTTGTTGGAGGGAGGTCAGGGCTGGGGGTCTGGTGGCTGCCAGGGGTCTCTGTGACCATTTCCGCTGGCTTTTGCTGTTGTTTATCCCGTGTCCATGTGCTGGGTGCGGATCCCACATTCCCCCGCTCAGATCGGTCAGAAGGGCTGCCCAGGCACTGTGTGAACACCTGTTGTTCTGCGTTTTTCTCCTCTGCAGAGTGCTGGCAGCCGAGGAGAGCAAGCCCGGCAGCTGATCATCGACCTGGAGACGCGAGGGAAGCAGGCTTTCCCTGCCTTCCTCTCCATCCTGAGGGACACGGGGCAGGGCGACCTCGCCGAGATGCTGATCCAGGAGTGCGAATCCCGGCCAGTGCTGCCCCAGCTGCCAGACCTGCGGCCTGTGGAGCTGGAGCTTTGGGAAAAAAACCAGCGTAAAAGTCAGTGTTGAGGGTGTGGTGTGTTTCTGGCAAACAGCAGCATAAGGGGGTGGCAGCTGGGATCCCTCTCACCTGTGGGCAAGTCTGGGAAGTCATGATTTTTGTTAACCTGGTAGAGGTGACTGTTGGGAGAATCATGGAATCCCAGAATGGTTTGGGTTGGAAGGGACCTTAAAGCTCGTCTCATTCCCACCCCTGCCATGGGCGAGGACACCTTCCACTGTCCCTGGTTGCTCCAAGCCCTGTCCAACCTGGCCTTGGACATTTCCAGGGATGGAGCAGCCTCAGCTGCTCTGGGCAGCCTGTATGTCCTGCGCTCCAGCAGTGGAGGCTTTTGAGCTCAGACTCATCCTCTGTGTTTTTGTCCCATGTCGTTCCAGATGTGACCCCTCATGAACATTTATCTATCCCAGTCCAAGCCGAGAGCGAAAGACCTCGAATACTTCCTGTGCCAGCCCGGGGTAAGCCACATTCTGGGCTCTCCTAGAGACACAGCATGCTAAAGGCTCATTTCCAGCATGGTGGGAAGGGGAAATTCATATGTGTTGGGAAAGACGTGAGCTCTAGAAGCGCGGTCTCGTTGTGGAGTGTGGTGAGCTAAATCCTATGTCTGTTGTGTGTTGTAGGTTCAGCTGTTGACAAGAGGAGCCGTGACCTGGTTAGTACTTGAGTGGGCTGGAAGTGTTCCCTACTGGGAAAAAGCTCTGTGCCTCATGGGTGACTCCAGAAAATACCTCTGGAGCAGCTGGTTCTCACTTTGTGTTACCCGAGCAACTGCTCCGAGGCTGTAACAGGGCCGATGGTCTCGGAGCAGGTCAGTCATTAGCCAGATCCTCCTTAAGATTACCACAGCGATGACACAAATTCTTGGCTCCTTGTGGTGAGGTTTGATGATGATGCCTAAAAAAAATTCCCGGAACTTTCAACTTGCTGTCAGAGATGCTACAGATAAAGCAGCAGCCAGTTTCTCACTAAGGTTTCCTCAGTTTAGTGGGTTGTTTTGTGTTCCTGGCTGCTGATGAGAATATGTGTGTGGAGAATGGATGCTCCTACCCATCCCTAGGTCTAGAGAAATGAAAAAGCTCTCAAACAACCCACTTTAAGGACTCCCATTCCTCACTGGCATTATATCCTGCCAGATTAGCCAGCGAGCACTTGGAATAAGAGGAAATTTAATTGTGACGTGTCCCTGCCAGGTTTATGAGATGAAAGCAGATCCCTGCGGACACTGCCTGATCCTCAATAACGTCAATTTCTCCAGAGACTCGGGTCTGTCAACCCGAGAAGGCTCTGACATCGACTGTGAGAAGCTGGAGAGGCGCTTCAAGGCCTTGCACTTCACCATCCTGACCCGGCGGGATCTGAAAGCTCAGGTGAGGCTGGTTGTGTCCTGCTGACAGAGGGATGAGAGGTGAGCCCCTGGAAGCTATGGGAGTGCTTTCGGGGATGTGTCTCGCGTTGGCAACATGCTAAAACCTCCCCACAAAGAAACAACGAACCACTTACATCCTCTTATTTTATTGTTGTGCTGCAATTGCAGAAGGAGAGAGGACCTTGCACATTTTCACCCCTCTGCCTGAATGTTGAATCTTGGTTGTGATTTGTAGGGGATTCATGAGGCTGTGTTTTTGGGATAGCTTGGACAGCTGTGTGATGTCTGTCTATGCCATCCTTGGCTGTTACTGGAAGCATTTTTTCATCTGAAAGTAAAATGTTCTCTGTTCATCCACCAGCTCCCAGTTGGAAGCAGCGGATTTCAGCAGATAAATCATGTGGAAATGTGTTTTGGTTTGTGGTGCTGTGTTGTAAAGAGTGCAAAGAAGTGAGAAATCTGTGGGATTAGAGCAGCCAGTGTTAAGTAAGGGCAGAGACACAGAAATACTCACTCTCTGCCGTGGCTTTTGCCAGCTGTACTTGGGGTTCGTGTTACCCTGTGGCAGAGATTGACCGGACCCTTCCACGTGGCAGCACAATTAGAGCAGGGTCTGGCAGTAACCTGTGGCTGAGATATGGTTCAAAAAACTCTCATTGTGATGTTTTCCACACAGGAAATGGTTTTGGAGCTGCAGAAGCTGTCACGGCAGGACCACAGTGCTTTGGACTGCTGCATCGTGGTCATCCTTTCCCATGGCTGTCAGGTGGGTTTGTCCCATCTCTGCCTTTGTTCCTTAGGTGTGGGAAGGGGTTAATGCCCTGTGCTGTGATCTCACACAGGGTGAGAGGGAAGTGGTCTGTCAAAACCTTGTTCTGCCGTTGCCGTACATTTCAAAGAGTTACACCCTTATTCTGGGTTAAAGAAAACAGGAGCTTCTCTGGTGTAATCTGACCCAGTGGTGCCAGTGGACAAGTGTTTTCCGTTTTGGAAGTTGGGGCTAGTAATTTGAACTGAAGGGAGATCCCACTCAGCCTCACGCTGTGGTCATTCAGTCCTTCCTGTTCTCCAGCTCTGACAGGGAGATGCTATTAGCAGTAAAGGCTGTTTATTCCAAGTCAGTTCTTGAAGGATGAGCAGAGGCATTCTTATGAAAAGGGTGTATGGTATGTGCCTATTGTCTCAGAGGATGAGGAACTCCTTTGCTGGAGGAAGTGGGATATGAGCTGGATGGTAGAAGTTGGATTGCTGGGGTTTAGTGCATTTCAAATGACTCCTGCGTGTCCCCTCGCCCTGACTTGGCCACAGAGATTCCCACAAACACCGGGATTTGTTCTGGTACCTCTAGGCCATGAAGCACCTGATGGGAAAGGGGCTCCCTCGGAACTGGCCTCGCCTTCCGTATCACTAGCTCCTGCATTTTCCTCTTGCAGACGAGCCATATTCAGTTTCCCGGAGGCGTTTATGGAACGGATGGAAAACCCATTCCCATAGAAAAGATTGTGAACTATTTCAATGGGTCCAATTGCCCGAGTTTGAGAGGAAAACCCAAACTGTTCTTCATCCAGGCCTGTGGTGGAGGTGAATCTTTGTGTTGGCTCCGGTAGCATTGGGCTGCGGAGATGTGGTCAGGCTGTGGCTTTGGCTCCCTTTCTGTTCATCACCTGCTCCTCTCTCCAGCTGCCTTCTCGCTCCAGCTGCCTCTTCTCTTACCACGTGCTGAGAGGCTGCTCCAGCTCTTTGCACGGAGTGAGGAATTTTGTATAAACCACCAATGACTTTGACTCAACCAGTGCAGCCAAGCGGCCAAAAAGCCTTATTTTGTTCTAGGGCCTTTGTCCTTTTCTTTCCTCGTCCTTTCTTTACGTTGGATGTACAACCGTGAATCGCTTGGGGGGGATGAACGTCAGCAGCTGTCTTGTTGCTGCCTTTTTCAGAACTGAGAGATCGAGGCTTTGTAGTGGATTGTGATTCGCCCGAACATGAAGCTCCTGGGGGTTCTTTGGAATCAGACGCGACCCCGTTTCGGCTTCCATCGGGTAACGTGGATGAGCCCGATGCCATCGCCTGTTTGCCCACACCCAGCGACATCTTGGTTTCCTACTCGACTTTTCCAGGTGAAACAGCCTCTGCAAATCCTTTGCTGGGCACGGGGGAATTAGCAAAACAGTTGGAGCTTCGTGGCCGAAAATAGGGGTGCTTCAGGACAGCATGGCTCTGTCGGAGTAGCAGGAACTCGTTGGGATGAGAACAGCAGATGAGTTTTGGCATAATATTCTCCTTCTTTTTCTGAAGGTTTTGTCTCCTGGAGGGAGAAGTTGAGTGGCTCGTGGTATGTGGAAACACTGGACAGTGTGCTGGAGCAATATGTCCATTCAGAAGACCTGCTGGACATGTTAGTGAGGGTAAATGTCTTTTTTTTTTCTGCTTTTTGTGGATGAAGGAAATAGTCTGGGGTGTGATCAGTTGGGGCACGGAGGCCTACACTCAAAATAGGAGTGAGGATATTGAGCATCGAGTTTAGGGATGGGCTAATTGGAGGTACTGCAGAGAAGTTTAATTGCAAAGAAAATCTCTGGCCCCAATCTGCCAAAAATCGCTGGAGCTTCCTCCAGTGAGGAGTAGTCCTGCAACAGAGGCTTTAATCCTTCTGAGGAAATTGCTAAAAAATGTCATGGCTTGTCCTATCCAAGCTGATGGGATTTGGGTGCTGCTGTCAGCTTGTCCTGGGGGTGGAGGAGCACAATGCACAGGGATGTGGAACGAGTCTGGCTGATCAATCTCTTCCTTTGTGTGCCTTGTTGACTCGATATTGCCAAAGTTGAGTACAAGTGTGGGTGCTCCAGCCACTTTTTCTGTTCTCCATGGGTAGGAGAAAACTCCACGTGGAGGGAGAGAGGACTTACAGAACTACCTTGTTGCTGCTTTCTGGTCGTTGCGGTGCTTCTTTGGCCGCCTTGGCATGGCAGCTGTTGATTTCACTGGGTGGGGAGAGCGTCCCATTCCTCAGCCTCTCTCCTGTTCCCAGGTGGCACGCGCCGTCTCTGCCAAGGGGAGGTACAAGCAGATCCCGGGATGTTTCAATTTCCTCCGGAAAAAATTCTTCTTTGCGTGCGACTGACGCGTGGGCTCCGAGCCCCCTGCCAAACGCTGGAGATGCTTCTTGGGCTGACTGAAATCTGTGCCCACTGCGGCTCGGTGTCAGTGCTCCCCCTGGGTTTTGTCTGTCCAGATGTTTGTCTGGAGAGATGTGATCTGCGAGCGCTGTCTTTGCCGTGGAGTAGAGATGAGATGGAGGTTGTGCTGTGCCAATGTGGATGGAGCGGGAAGTCCCTTTGCTGGAGCATGGAGCCAGAGGAGAGCACTTCTGGCTCATCATGACACGGCCATGCTCGGCCTCAGAGTGTTTTTCTTTGCTGATCACGATGTTTGTGTCCTGTGCTGCCCGGGTAACTGATTGATGGGACCAGGTTCTGATGTTCAAGTGAAATGGGATGAGTTTTGCAGTCAATGTTTCTAATAAATGCAGTTAAAAAGTAAATCTGTAGCTGTATTCCCTTGTGTGTTCCATCTCCTCATTGCCATTGCAGCGCCTCCTGAAAGCTCCTCTGAAGTGGGAGGAGTAGGAACCTTCGCTTGTGTCTGCTGTTACTGGGTCATTTCTAATGTGGCTGTGCCAGCTTATGGAACAGGCATCCTGCTCCTTTTGAGGAGCCAGTCAGGAGTTACGGCAGGAAACTGATAAGAATTCATTGGAATATCAGAGCTGAGGTAAAGCACTTCAGGAGCTGCTGTGGTGATGGCCTTGGGTCAGAAGTCCTGCGTCTCTGTTGGATTTTGAGGGGGGAAAACATCCTTGGAGCCGCCCTTGGGAAGTGCAGAGGCCTTAGGGTAGGTCTGTGCTGAGGGGTGCTTCGGGATTCCTAGGGAACCTGGGAATATCCAATCTGCTTTTGCAGTCACTGAGTATTTCCATGCTCCTTTGGGAGCATTTCAGGTGCTTTGAGGGTGCTGCAGGAAAGAGCCAAGGCTGCCCTGAGCACCCCAAGAAAGGTCCAGCTGGAGCTGGTGTGTGGCTGTGATGGCCTTGCCTGTGCTCATGTATTTGTGAGAGCTGTTGGTTGTCTCCTTCACCATTCCCCTTCCTCATTCCCTGGGGGTGTGGGGTTCTGGGTTGCCCTGTCCTGTCTTGGCCAGTTTTGTACAGAGCACCTGGATGTGCAGGTGATCCCAGGGCTAATCCCATCTCCCCTGGACCTGTTCTCCTCTGGGAAAGGTGACCCTGCACTCTTCCCCTTGCTTATTTTCCCAGTTCTCTCACCAAGGGAGCATTGGGACTGGGGTGTTCCATGGGTACCCTGGCTGGGGTGGGAGTGACTTCGTGCAGGGATGGCTCAACCTTGTCCCTTTCCTTCTTTCCATGACATGGACTGCTGTGGCTGCTGCTTCCCCAGGGCATCCCTGGCAGAGGTGAGAGCAGAGTGGGAGCACTCTGGCAGCACAGGTGGTGGAGGGAATGTGGTGGGGCTGCAGGATGACCCCACAAGACCAACCCAGTTCCCTCAAGACCCCACTGTAAATCTGCTGCCATCAAGTAGCCCAGTACCAGCAAGATCCCTTGATCCAGCCCAGGGCCAGCCAAGACACCTAAAACCCCCTGGGGTCAGCCAGGGGCCCTAGAGCCTCCCCCAAGTTCCCTAGAGCCCCCCAGGCCAGATTCCAGCCACTGTCCCGTCAAACCACCAGCCAAGCCTTGAACCCTTTGGCTTGGTAAGGGCCATGGCTCTACTCCCAGCTGGGAGCACCTTGTGGGATCTCTGCCCACCTCAGGCTCCCCAGGACCCTGCCCAGCCTCACTGCACCATGTGGGGGCTCTCCCCAGTACACAGGCCCCCCTGCTTCAGCCCAGGACCACAAGACACAGCCCCCTGCTTCTGCTCCACGGCGTGCCCCCAAAAGAACCACATGAGACCAGCTCAGCACTGTTGCCTTTATTACACTCAGTACTTGTGCTCTGTGCGGGGTCCTCAGTTCGTGCTGATTTTCTGCCAAAGGCAACACACGGGAGGCTCATGATGAGACCCCCGGCAGGGCAGGGGCAGCGTGGCCAACCCCCTGCATGGGGGCAGAGGAAGGGGTGAGCACCCACCTCGTTGATCCAGTCGATGTAGGCGGACACCCGGGTGAAGACCGTTGGCTTCTTGGCCAGGTTGCAGCTCAGGCCGGAGCCGAAGCTGACGATGCCGTCCACCTCCCAGATGCCATCGTCGCGCTGGCAGTTCAGGGGGCCGCCGGAATCGCCCTGCATGGAGAGGCAGTGTGAGCCATGGTTCCTGGGCACCTCGTCGACAGCCCCACATCCCACCCAGCACCTGCCACCACGGCTCCATCCCTCCCCCTCTGTGCTTCCCCCGGGACCTGTGGACAGCACCGCTGTCAGCCCCACCCTGGGCCGGGGGCAGGTACCACCCTGCAGTGCCGACACTCACGCTGCATCCAGCGACGACGCCGTCACCGCCGGCGCACACCATGGTGTCACGCACGAGGCTGCCCCACCAGTTCCACTTGGAGCAGGTCTCGTAGTCCACCACGGGCAGCAGAGCCTGCTGCAGGATGTCGGCCAGGGGCCCGTTGGCTGCAAGGACAGTCACACGTCACACCCTTCATACACACCCCCTTCCTGGGGACCCCCTGGGCACCCTCCTGGGGACCCCCACTTACTCCTGATGCGTCCCCAGCCGGTGACATAGCAGGGGTAGTCGTTGGGCAGGATTGTGCCAGCGGCCGGCAGGCAGGCGGCACGGATGGTGTCACTCTCCTGCACCTCCTCTGCCAGCTTGACCAGGGCAACGTCGTTGCTACAGGGGGACATGAACCATGAAGATGTGGTGTCTGGCCATGAGAACAGGGTCCCTGGCCATGGGGACAGAGGTCCCTAGCTTTGCTGCCTCCTACCCATTCCCCGACACATCCCATCCCTACATGATGAGGAAGGAGTTCCATTTCTCATGGACGATCGTCTTCTCCACGCCCACAGTCACAGAACCAGTCTCGTCATCCTCTGCCAGGTCCTGCTTGCCCAGCACCACACGGTAGGTCAAGGAGTCGCTGCCAGGGAGACAGAGGGGGTGTCAGTCCCCACAAACACCTCACCCTGCTGGTACAGATCCCCCAGCACCCCAACACCCACCTGATGCAGTGGGCGGCCGTCAGCACCCACTGGGGGGCAATCAGGGTCCCGCCGCAAGTGTGGTACCAAGATCCATAGCGAGTGTACTGCAGTGAGATCTGTGAGGGCAGAGGCACAGGGTCAGAGCAGGAATGTCCCCCTCCCTGTGCCCATGCCCGTCCCTGTGCCCCCTTACCTGCCACGGCCAGCTGTGGGCTACGGCGTCTTCACCGCCCACCACACGGGAGCCCAGCTGTGGTTGCACGGCCGGCTGGCCGCATCCGTAGGCTGTGTGACACCCGGCAAAGGGACATCAGAGGCTGCCCGTGCCCGTGCCCAGGGCCACGGCGGGCCCCACGGTCCTGTCCCCCCTGCCCCGAGCCCTCCCCGTCCCCTGCACCCACCGTAGCCCAGCAGCACGACGAGACAGACAGCTCCCAGCATGGTTGTGGTGACCAAGGGTGCCGCAGTGGGGCCGCTCACCCCTCTTATGGTGTCTGGACTGCCGGGGACCTTGGAGTGACCCCGCCTGCCGCTGACATGTGGGGACTGTCCCACGCTGGGGGCACAGGGGCTCCTCAGCCCCATCTTATCACACTCACCGTCCCGCCTGGGAACGGCCACATCTGCCTGTTGTGTGCTGGCACCGTGCTGGGACACGGCGGGGACACCTGGCCTTGCTCTGGGAATGGGCAGGGTCTCCCTCCTGGGGCACAGCTGGTGGGCAGCCCCCCACCCACGATGCTGTCAGTGGGGTGCTGGGCAGCTCTGCTGCCTCCAACTCTGAGCAC